>BLSH010021574.1:1023825-1043400 GCA_018402905.1 Glandirana rugosa
GCGTACGATTCCTGTGTAGAACAGGAAACGTACGCGTACAGGGCAGGTCGTACTTTTCTACAGAATGCTAAGTACTTTTCATGCTGGACGGGACATGCGCATGCAAAGGACAAGATGTGTCCTTAGCATGCGCGTGTCCTGTACAGAATGCTAAGTACTTTTCATGCTGAACAGGACATGCGCATGCTAAGGACAAGATGTGTCCTTAGCATGCGTGTGTCCTGTACAGAATGCTAAGTACTTTTCATGCTGAACAGGACATGCGCATGCTAAGGACAAAATGAGTCCTTAGCATGCACGTATTCTGGTCAGAATGTAATTCACTAGTAGAAATGTGCTATATAAAAAAGACATACAATCTAGTAGAATGAATAAAATGGGTTTTATTGAGAGATAAAGGAATTTATTTAAACATGATCATCTTGCCAGGACACTTCTCCATCTGGCGAGACAAAGAAAGCAGCAAACTGATCTCGAATGGTCATAATTCGAGCAGATGCTCTCAAGTCCATGTATTGATGGCGTTGCTGGGGTGTGGGTTGTGGTTCTAGAGTACATGGATCACTGCTCCTTAAGAAGTTGTGTAGCACACAGCATGCTAGCACGACTTTGATTGCGTTTTCCACATCAAGCTGCATACAGGTCAATAACACCCTCCATCTTGCGCTGCAGATCCCAAACGCACATTCAACTACCCGGCGTGCTCGGCTCAGTCTGTAGTTGAAAATCTTTTTGTCATGGCTGAGTCCGTATCCACTATATGGCCTCATCAAATGTTCTGCCAGGCCAAATGCCTCATCACCGACCATCACTAGAGGTAAATTTGTCTCCTCTGTGCACGGCAGGGGTCGGCTGGGCGGGATATTCAGTTGTCCTTCATCAATGTGTCGTCCAAAAGCTGATTCTCTGAATATGCGGGCATTACCCTGGCTCCCATAGGCTCCGACATCAACCGCGATAAATTTTAAATTGGCGTCAGCCAATGCTAAAAGCACCACAGAGAAATACTTCTTGTAATTAAAGTAACAGGATCCTGAGTGGGGTGGTTTCTTGACCCTGATATGTTTCCCATCCAGGGCCCCCATGCAATTAGGAAACTGTGTATTTTCCCAGAAGGTGTCCACGATATCTTCCCACAGATCTTCGGTGGGCTCAGGCATGACCACACCGTGTAGCTCCTCCCAGATAGCAATACAGGTCTCCCGGACAATTTCCGACACCGTTGCCACACCAAGTAAGAAATAGTGGTGCAAATTGACGAAGCTTTGCCCCGTTGCCAAAAACCTTGAATGTGAATATTAGAAATTACATTAGAATTAGTTTTCATGAACTAAGCCTACACTATCCTTATATTTAACACCTATGATGCACCTCAGGCTGGATTCACAAATGAACCGCATGCGGCTCACAGCAGGGGTCTGGTGCGTCCTGGTTCACTGTTTCAGGTCCGATTTAAGCCGAGATTTATGGCAGAATCTGTACCTGAAATGGACCAGAAGTCGCACAGTGTTTGTGTGAAAAAAACGCATTGGACCTGCTGTGGTGATAGGTGAACTGGCTCCATAGAGAGTCAGTTGAAATCTCATGCTAATGCGAATTGGATGATAGGAACTCGCAAACAAGTCTCAATGATGTTAAGACTGCCTTAACCACTTGCCGACCGCCAACCGCAGGTTGACAGCGACTAGGTGGCTCGATATCGCAAACCGCCGTCATATGGCGGCGGCTGCAATATCATGCACTGTGAGTGCGTGCTCACTGTGTTCTGGGGGGGCCAGGGAGCGGGTGCGGCGGACTCTATCTCCGCCGGCTACCCGCGATGCCCCCCCGCAGTGAAAGAACGGAGGCCCGTGTAAGTAAACTCGGATCTCCGTTCTGTGAGGGGGGAAGGGCTGTGATCACAGCCTTCCTGTAAATGGAAGCTGTGATCACGCTCCTTCCCCTGCCAGTCAAACATACAGTTAGAACACACCCAGGGAACACAGTTAACCCTTAGCGCGCCCCCCAGGTTAAACCCTTCACTGTCAATGGCATTTACACAGTAATCAGTGCGTTTTTAATGACCTGATCGCTGTATAAATGCCAATGGTCAAAAAACAGTCTCAAAACGGTCCGACATGTCTGCTGAAATATCGCAGTATCGCTAAAAATCGCAGATCGACACCATTACTAATGAAAAAATGAATAAAAAACCCACAGCAATGAATTCTCATCATCCATAAACGAGGCCACTTTTGCGTAAACCAATCTATAAACGCCGAGTGAGATTTTTTTTATCACAAATATGAGGAAGAATATAAATCGGGCAAAACCGTTATAAAAAATGGGGGTTTTTTAATTTTTTTGGGGGTTTTTTATTTTAAACAAAAATAAGTAATGTTCATTTTTTTGCATTATTGTCGCTCTGCTCTTGTTTATAGCGGCGATGAGCAATGACGCAGAGGTGATCAAATACCACCAAAAGAAAGCTCTATTTGTGGAAAACAAAGGACGCAAAAATAAGTTTTGGTAAAATGCCACACGACCGCGCAATTGTCAGTTAAAGCTACGCAGTGCCGAATCTCAAAAAGTGCTCTGGTCCTAACGTGTGAAATCCTTCCAGGGCTGAAGTGGTTAACCTATCCCCTAAAAACCCCTATTCAGAAACATACAACCTTGACTATATCCTATATATGGTACACCCCACCCCTGACTATATCCTATATATGTTACACCACACCCCTGACTATACACTATATATGCTACACCCTACTCACACCCCTAATGTGTTATAAAATAAAACTTACCGCAGTGTTACCAGCAGACGTTCCTCAGGTGACACGGAGCGCCGCATCACGGTGTCCGTCCTCATCAGTCTGGGCCGGAGCTTCTCCAGTAAAGAATCAAATGCTGACACTGTCATATGGGAAAAGTTGTGAAACTTTTCCGGGTACACGCGCACTTCAGCAAAGATACTTGCGTAGTACCCCACCGACTGGCGTTTGGACACCATAGGGTGTACCCAGAAACGTCTTCTGCTCCTGCTGATCCTCTCCTCCTCCTCCAACGCTCTCCTCCTCCGCAACCTCCGCAAGATGATCAGCAGAATCGCCTCATCGACCTTTTGCATGAATGGATCCATGAAAAAAGAATCGCAAAAGACTCGCAGAAAAACGCAGAAAACTCAGAAAAAAACGCCAAAACTCCAAAACACTCACAACACTCTCTCCTCACTCTCTCCAACCAAAATGGCATCGTCACATGGTCTCCAACGTTTTTTATTGTGTTCCATTTGCATTGTGGGTAATTTGGGAGTGAATAAATTGTTGTGGGATGTCTCTTTAAAAAAAACGCTGGTTGACGCCGACGCCACGAAACGCCGCTAAACGCCACGAAACGCGAACGAAAAACGTTGCAAAACGCCGACGTTTTTAGGCCGACGTCGCCTGGTGTCTCTTCTAATTATTTCACATACGCCCGTGTGTATGAGGCCTAAAGCTTCCATTTCTTTTATTTTAATTAAAATAATAAATGTCATACGTACCTGCTCTGTGCAATAGTTTTGCTCAGAGCAGCCCTGATTCTCCTCTTCTCGAGTCCCCTGCCAGTGCTCCTAGTTTGTCCTCTTGGGGCACTCATGCGGGCTCACTTCTGAGCCACCCTGTCTGTGTCTATTAACACAGACAGGATGGCTAAGCCCCACCCCTGCTTTCTTGTTACAGGATTTGATAGACAGCAGAGAGAGCCAACGGCTCCAGTTGGTATCAACCTGCCCACTGAGGAGGCAGAGACCCAGGAGAGACGTTGCTCTTGTGCACATCGCTGGATTGAATTTGGGCTCAGATAAGTATAAGTGGGATCTGGGGGGATTCTGCAGCGCTGAAGGTTTTTTACCTTAATCCAGGGAATGCATTAATAAAAAACTTTAAGGCTTTAACCGCTCTAATATATGAAGATCCCCACAAATGTACTTCCTTGATTTCTGTAATATGTATTCACTATGCCTTGTTAGTAGGCATTGATGACAGAGCCTGCCTTCTGAACTGCATAGGTTAGACAGCAGGGTACCCAGAGATATGTAGTCCTTAGAAAGTAAATCAAAGGAGTGAGCAGAGCAGAAGCCACAAAGCAAGCAGGGAATCCAGGAAGTTGTCTGAAGAAAAATGGCCAGTAGACAGGTAGCACTCACAACTTGAGAGATTTTTCAAGTAAGCTTATACTGGATTGTCAAAAATAAATATTTTTGTATTGCTATTACATTGCTAAAGTTATAGGATTAACATTTATTCTTTGATCAGAGGTCCTTTTAGCAAATTTGATGTTTAACCACTTACCTACTGGGCACCTTTACCCCCTTCTTGACTAGGCCAATTTTCAGCTTTTAGCGCTGTCGCACTTTGAATGACAATTGCAAGGCCATGCAACACTATACCGAAACAACATTTTTATCTTTTTTCACACAAATAGAGCTTTCTTTTGGTGGTATTTTATCACAACTGGGCTTTTTTATTTTTTGCTAAATAAATGAATATAGGCCGAAAATTTTGAAAAAAAAAAAAAAACTTTTTCACAGTTTGTAGGCTACCACTCTAAGAATGTACAAGAATAAGGCCACAAACAGCTTGGAGATAGTTAATTAAATATAATAAAGCAATGCAAATAAACAGAATGTAAATGAATACATGTAATTACACAGATTTAAGGATGCTATGAAGGGTGAGATAGTTAATTACCCAATAGCTTCTGTATTTAAACACAACAGTGGGCATGTGTATTTTTTCCTAGTATGAGGGTATCTCCAGAGGTGGTAGAAAGTACCTGGTGCCTAGCAATTATCATTGGCCGGCTTTCAGTAGGACCCTTCATTAGATGGTGCACTGTCTGTTTAAAAATGTTAGTGAGTAAGACAGGGCAGATGGGCTGCTAAGTAGAAGCAGTCTCTACTTGGACTAACATTGTGTGTCGGGCATTTAGGATGTATTTCTCAGCACTTCTTAGCAGGCAGATGGCTAATCTGGTCCCAATGGCTTGGTGATCAGGAGTCCCTAGCAATCAGATCTCAGCCCCTCACGCAGACTGCAGTCTTTCAACTCCAATCCCGAAGGCGCAGTTACTCCCTCTCTCTCTCAAACTCAGTCACTGCAGGCAGGCTCAGGTCTATCCCCTTGTCCTGATGTGGGTGAACTGGCAAAGCAACAGGTCCTCTTAGCTTCTCTTTAATGGCTCTGATGCCTCAAATGTAAAGCACAGATCCTAACAGCAGGTCAGTACCTGTCCCTCTCTTCCCTGAACTGTCTTTCTCTGGGAAGATTTGCCACAGAAAACAGTGAAGCTTCCCTCCTCCTGGAGCAGGGCACTGTGGGAACTGAAGTTCAGTAGCCATTTATCTCCATTAACAAGAATGATGAAGCACTTCTTTAGGAACTACAATTCCCATGAGGCTCTGCAGAACAACCAGTCCACTTCTGCAGCTTTCCAATGGCTCTTACTCTCCTGTCCTTTGATTACATCTGATCAACACTGCCAGGAGGGAGGAGGGAAGGCCAGAAGCAAAAGATTTTACAAAGCCTCTCTTGTGACAGTGAAGCAGCGGCACACACACACACACAGCTAGCAGCGGGTGTATGAGCGGGGAGGTGGGGATTGGCTGCATCCGGCTACAACTCTAAAGACTTTGCCTTTTGGGGACTTAACCTTGCTTCATCTGCACCTGAAGTAAGGTCTGTTCTTTCACGCCAAGATAAGAATTGTCATGTTACACTTTATATCATTTCCATTAAGTTACTGTTTGGCAATGAAATGCTATTTATATTTATTTCCTATGCTTTTCCATTTAGTTTAGTTTTCTGTCTTGAAATGTAGTTTTTATGTTATTATTGTATTTTGTTTGTTCCTTGAAATTGAAAAGTTACTTGCTGGATTTGTTGTAATGGTTTGAGTACTTCTTGGACTTGTCTATATTAAGCAATAAAATAACAGAAATTTATTTTTTTCTTTCCTCTGTTCTTTTAAAAAAATTATATTTGATTATTGTTTTTATGAGTAGTATTATTTTTAATAGCCTTTGTACCTGCAAAATCTATACATGTGTATATCTCATCACTGAGCTACAGTAAAAATCATGATCTCAAACAATGCAACATTGTAGCTCGAGATCAATTATTCCTAACTTTGCTTAATGTGATTATAATGATCATGTTGTAAAAGAAATTAGTAAACTGGAGCAATACTGAACATATGAATTTATTCACAGAATTTACACTGAACTTGACAACCCCTGGGAATTCGACTGCCAGGGTGGGGTTATAGTGCATTAGGACAACCTCGTGTTACACATATTATTGTCACGTAGTTTTATGGTGTTTAGTTATAAAAATTTGCATAGTGAATGTCATATCATTATCACAAAAGTAACAATTAATACCCGTAATGTTTATAACGTGTGTAATGTCAGTTCCTATTTGTTGCCTTTCGCTGGGCAAATGTAACATTCACTAACATCCGATGCTAAGAGAAAACAGCCACAAGAGCATTCCACCATAAGCCTTAAAGACATTCACAAAAGAGAAAATGTGCTAACATTATAGGAGAAAAATATGAGGGAGGCCTCTTAAATTTAGCAGCAGAATTACTACAATTTCTTACCGTACCATAGATTCCTGCTCAGGGTTCCTGGGTAAGAGGTGAATGTAAACCAACAGTGGAGGTGGTATAAAAAACAATGTGGGGCTCCCCCAAAAATGACAGGCCCTTTAGGTCTGGTATGGCTTTTAAGGGGGACCCCAAACAAATAAATAAAAAAAAAAAAAACACACATGTGGTAAATCCGGGGGGGGCAAGCATGCACTTCCCCTCCTGAAGCACAGGGCCACAAGCCCACAACATGAGGGGTACATTGTTATGAGGAAGAAGGTCTCTTCCCTACAATCCTGGCATGGTGGTTGTGGGGGTCTGCAGGTGGGGAGTTTATCAGAATCTGGAATCCCCCTTTAAAAATAAGGGGCCTCTAAATAATCCCCCCCAGCTGAAAAAGTATGGAATACTCCTACTCATCCACCAAAAAAAAGTCATAGCTAATAAATATATGCAGTTTTAATGAGCTCTTTAATAGAAAATAAAGTCCCATGTTGTAAATTCACCTTCAATCACGTCATCTAGTGATACAGATCCAGGTTAAGCATGATGCCTAATGCATGAAGACCTGGTAGTCTAAACGGCAGGTTTTCTTAAAATCTGACTTGCAGCCAGGTTTATTTAAAAGGTTTCAGGTAAATCAAATAAATAAAACAGAAAAATAAATCCTTGCCATCCAGGCATTAACTAAACATTTCCAGTTTCCTAACTGAGAGGTGAAGGGCTTCCCCCAGTCACCCACAAAACAAAGATAGTGCAAACCTTTTGTTTCAGTCACAAAAAAAAGTTCAGCTCATCAACACTCTCAGGCTTGATGGCTCCTGAGTCGCAGGCCAGAGCAATCATCTGATCCAGACCTGCTTCCTTTATACCACCTGTTGATGGACTCAAGTGGACCACAAAATCGGGTCCAGAACCCATCCTGCCAAGGTGGCAGGTAAAACCCAGACCGGATTCCACCTTAGTTTGAACACATGTGAGGTGAACCATAACATCCATCGATTACCTCTCCTTTCATAAAGCCACAATATATATTCAAATTCAGAGGTATTAGCAACTGTGGTAGTGCTCCAGGACCATACAGTACACAAAGCAAATGTTAAACCAACAGAAATTCTTTATTCCTCTGAGACAAATAAAACAATGCTTTCAGCAGAAAAACAACACAATAAAAGTCCGCTTCTATACAGCACAATAACATAAAAATTGGCTTACCAACACCTAGCTTTCACCTGCAGGATATATAGCCCCGTCTAAGCAGGTTTTGGAAGTACCTAGTCAAGCTCAGCAGTTAGGCAGATTTCCCAACACTCACCCACTCGCAACACCTTCTCCAGGAGGTTCCTGCCTTTAAGTGCCTCTTCCTTGAAGTACGCTAACTCTTTTGACTCCCTGTAGTCAGAGTTGGAGGCTCTTTCCCACCCAAAATCTCTTTGTGCCCCTGAATTCTGGGTCCCAAATGATGACTTAACTATCCATAGAGCACCGTAAGTCAGTCCTCTCCTCTCTGACTGGCACTCAATGGGTCATCCCCTCCTCTGGAACCCACAGGGCAAACTCTTCCTAGCGAAATAAAAGACAGCCCCTACCCCACTGAAGTGTTCTTTTTTTGGTCATGCTAAAGGTCACCTGTTGATTGCAGTTGGCAAGTACTTTGGTTGCTCCAAGTATATCCCCCTAACCGCACTGCCCCTCCAGGTTCAGCCAGTTTGGAAGGCCTGAATGTTGGATGGTAAACCCTCCTGAAACTGGGTGCCCCTTGTGGCGGGCCGTGGGTAATGTTGCTTAAACAGCACAAATATTCTACAGGTGTGGTATTAGTAAGCTCTGCAATGTCACCATTGGCTTCTCCCTAGGGTTTTCCTGTCTTGTATAAGCAGTGTGCCGCACTGCTCTCCTGGCTTAGTTTTCAGCCTGAGAGCAGCAGTAGATGATGTCACAGAGGACAGGGAGGCGGAGCAGGGCAGTAACCACCAGTCACCAAGCAGCAGCATAAACAGCCTTAGAGATGGCAGAGGAACTGGATCCTCTCCTTCTCTTTCTGCAGTCTTGCCAGTTTTCTCTTGTGAGGTAAAGACTTGTTGCTGCTTGCTCTCCTCCTGTTCTGTGTGTTTCTGGGGGTTAGACAGTCTCACTAGTTTTGTCTCAGATTCTGTGTTAGCTGTCTGCCTCTGGAAGGACTGTCCGGGCTCACCTGCTGCTGCTTCTGAAGTAAGTGGATGAAAGCAGATGGGTCTTAAAGGGATAGTGTACCTGTTTTCTTGGTGAGAGAATTTTGATTTTTTTTTCTATATTTTTTTGCTTATGAGCTCACCACTAGAGTTGAGTGAACCCGAACTGTAAAGTTCGGGTTCGTACCAAACTTTGGGGTGTCCGTAACCCGGACCCGAACACGGACATTTGAAAAAAAGTTTGGGTTTGAGTTCTGGGTTCAGGTATTTGATCACGCATGTTGAATAGCTGCAGGGCAGCCAATCAACAAGTGTTTCACTGGTTTTCCCTAGAAGCCATCACAGCCATGCCTACTAATGGCATGGCTGTGATTGGCCAGTGCATCATGTGACCCAGCCTCTATATGAGGCTGGAGTCACAGTGCTGCATGTCATATGCTCTCTGGGTAGTGTAGGGAGAGGATGCTGCCGGTGCTGTGAGGGACAGATTGCAGATAGATAGATAGGTAGAGATTACTACTACTACTGCTTTTAGGGACAGGTTGCAGATAGATAGATAGGTAGAGATTACTACTACTACTACTTTTAGGGACAGATTGCAGATCTCATCCTGTATTATAGAAAGATCTGACTGGACTAGGTAGAGTCTACTGCTTAGAGGGACAGATTATTGTTCTAAAATCATCCCCTAGTTCTATAGGGTCAGGTTCCTGCTGTTGCTGTAAGGGGCAGATTATTGTTCTAAAATCATTTTGCAGCCCTCTAGCACTTTCCAGGACTCTTTTACAGTCATTTTTGTGCCGAAAAGTTCGGGTCCCCATTGACTTTTTTCCGAAGTTCGGCCGAACCCTCTGAACCCGAACATCCACGGGTTCGCTCAACTCTACTCACCACATTTGTCAGTGGCATAGAAGAATAGCAAAAGGTATGAGGGAGCAATGTGGGACATATTTTTAAAAGAGTGCTCAAGGCATGCTCAAAGAATGGAAAGTATGGTGTTTTCCATTATTTTAGGAACAGAAGCCCTAAACGCAAACCCTCCAGAAAACATAAGGCCTGTCACTGGTCAGCTCCTGACCAGGACAATCTGCATTCCTCAGATTCCCGCAAAGGGCGGCTTTCATATTCCTCAAGCAGCCTATGTGGCAATGGCTCACATGCGTTTAAATCAGCGCAATAGAAAATGCCTTGCCTAGCTCAGGGTGCATATTGGACCTGCATGCAGTCTGCAATGATGGGAAATTAATTTGCATGGATTGCCTCAAATGATATTGGATAAGGAAGCAGATGCACAAATGCCAAAGCCTAGAGGCTGTAGCGGAAAGTATGTGGCAAATATCCATGCCACAAGCCCAACCATCGCAAAAAACACACAGATATTTCCAAATATGAAAAAGGAAGGGCCTTCTTTTCCCATAATTACAGAGAGTTAAAACATCATTGATGAAGAATGGGAGAGATCTGATAAGAAAACCAATTTACAGTAAAGGCCTCCATGCTCTATCCAATGAAGCTGGCTAATGCATGTTTAAGCAATGGAGTGGATGGGGCCTGCTTGTGTCTGGTGTGCAAGTGTCTTTGCCTTTCAATACCTTTAGGGATTCTATGGATTGAAAAATGGACTTAAGGCTGGTTTACACCAGATGCAGTCCAATGTGTTTTTATTTGGAGTAAAAATGCATGAACAGTGATTATCATGGATTCCAAGGGCCTATGTCACACCAGTGCAGTGTGTTACAGTACAGTCAACTAAAGTAGAACACGTTGCATTTTTTTTGTATGGAACGCATCTGTAACACGGCAAAACGCATTGAAAAAGCATCTGAACACTTCAAAAACGTGCATGCAGAAAGACTCCTTCAACTCAGAAATTGTGGTGTACTGGCCCTCAGACTTGTAGCAAAATCTATTCTGTGGTAGGTTTTTGCCTGTTGGCTAGCAACAGTGTTAGCTGTGATGGTTAAAGCATTAAGAAATGGCCTTTCATTCAAGTGGAATCTGCAGGAGTGGGCATGGTTCTGGAGGACTTGAACCTGGCTGCTGACTTTTGGGGTAGGCTTCAAAAGACATAGTTCTAGGCTAGCGCATTCAGTTACAGCCATGAGAGCTTTATGGTTGCACCACTGGAGCGTGGATGAAGAATCCACACAAGCCTTTGTAGCATGTATGAAGCCAGTGACAGAAGAATGGACCACACTGTAGCCACAGTCTAATAAGAGGAAGCATCCGTCTTTTTGCTCAAGTCGGTCGATCTTCAGAAGAGTTCAGGAGGTCAAATCTTATAGGTCAGGCTGAAATTTACCAGATCACAGTGAAGGGGACAGACATTTCTTTTTTACATGGAATCAAATCCAGAGCAGACTGATAGACATCTGTAAAGTCTTTTTAAGGTGGGCCCAACCAGTGTCTTCCAGCAGAAGTCAGCATAGCCTCCTTTTGGAGGGTTTGGGCGAGAAACATCAAAGACAGTTAGGTGGGAGTACAATCACCAAATCCTTTCATTAATGACCAACAGATCTCAAGAAGAAATAATTATTGCAAGTTTACAAATAAGAATAATACTGAAACGAGTCCATAGTGCTGGTGCCACCAAAAGAACAAAATCTGAAAGAAATCAAATGGGTGCATACACATTGAAAGGTTCAAGATGGAGTCCGTGCAAACAGTCATAATGATAGTTCAGCATGAAGACCGGTTAGTGTCCATCAACCTGACTGATGTATATTTCCATGTACCAGTCAGTGTGTAACACCAGAGACATCTGAGATTTGCAATGACTGGCCGTCATTTCCAGTTCAGGTGTTTGCCATTTTTTTTGCACCTAGGATCTTTTCGAACATTTTGTTGACAGTGGTGGCAGTAATTTGTCTTTGGGGATAAGGCTCTACCCCTACTTGGATGACAATTTAATTGTCACATGTGTAAGCCAAAAGCTGGCAAAGCATCACAACCTTGTTCTAGAAGTCCTTTTCCAAGTTCAGTTGACTAGTGAACAAACAGGGAAAGCAGTTAACTCCTTCTTAATCTATGAAGGATCTTGGAGTAGAATTTCATACCCGAATAAGTTAAGTGTTTTTTTAAAACTGCAAACGAAGAGTAATGGAGTTTTATGTCAGCGAGGGATTGCATTTTCCCCATTGGGACATTTTATAGCGGCCATTCCAGTGTTGCCTTGGGCCAGGTGGCACATGGCAGCTTTTCATTTTGCCTTCCTCGGTCAATGGGATGGGTTGTCTATGGATCAGAAGATCCTTGTGTCTGCACAAATTAGCAAAAACTGGAGTTTTGGACATTACCAGTGTGTCTCTCTTCTGGCATGCCTCTCAGCCCAGGAGATGGAATAATTCTGATGTTGAATGCCAGTCTATCTCCAGTCTGAGAAGACAAGTGCAAGGTCATTGGAACCTGGTGGAATGCAGATGTTCTGACTGTCTTAAATGGAAGGTAGTCTTTTCTAGCATTGCAAGCCTTTCAGGATCTTCCTCCAAGGGGCCCGAGTAAAGTTGATGATTGACAACAAGACAGCTGTAGCCTACATTGCTCACCAAGGGGACACCAAATGTCTTTTTCTATTACTTTCTGCAACATAAACTCTTCGCTGGGCAGAGAGACGCTTACAGGCAGTTAACGGCAGTCTACTTACTGGGAAAGCAGGATCTGCTAACAGATCAGTTAGATAAAGTATTTTCCAACAATAAGTAAATCAACTTGTATGGGGCATTCCTGCAGTAGTTCTCATAGAGAGTTCACTGAACATGCAGCTTCCGGTATTTGCAACAAGGTATACAGATGAAGTGATAGAAGATTGATTCACAGTGCCAGGGTTTTTTTCTTTTGGTGTTTGTCTTCCTCCAGTGTCCTTGAATATAAAGATTCTTCTGAAAATTTGGACAGAACACGTTTATGCCATACAGGTGCTTTCCACCTGCCGAGATGGCCTTGGTTTTCATTGCTCCTCCAGATGTCATCAACACCACCAATCCCATTTCTGATCAAACAAGATCTTTTATGCCAATGTCAATGGCAGCACTCCAATTCAGTGAGATTCTTTTAATAGCCTGGCCATTGAATCAGCCAGACTAGAGGTGCAGGGATTCTAATCCGAGGTGGTTCAGACCTTGGTGAAGACCACAAGACCATGAACGCTACATATGGGAGGATATGAAGGAAGTTTGTTCTGTTTGCTCAAGTATCTGCCTTTATCCTCTTTTTCAGGCTGCAGATGCGTGGAAGAGCTGTTGAACAAATGCTTCATGCAGGCTGTAATGCATATACGACCACCAAGGAAACCTTTGTTCCCTTCATGGGATTTTGGCTTGGTTATGAAAGCACTAGTACAGGCATCCTTTGCTCAAATAGCTTAATTTCCATTGTGGTTCATAGTGGTATAACTAGTTCCTCTGACAGCAGTTGCTTCAGACAGCAGGATGTTGGAGATTGCAGAACTTTCCTGCAAGGATCCCTTTTATGTCTTTTTACCAGAAATAGTGATACTACGTCCATCTCAAAAGCTCAATTCTAAAGTGGTATCCAGTTTCAGTTCCTTACACATAGAAAGTTGCAAGCAGTGTAGATACAAAGGTCAAAAAACATGAGGAAAGTGGACAATCTTTTCATTTCGCCATCAGATTCTCAAGTCATCTTCTTTTTTAACGCAATCGTTTTTTATTTATTTTGAATGAACAAAAGAAAACAGACAATATATGGTGTACTGAATAACAGTAGACAGTATACAGTAAGCAATCAACAGTAAACAGTATACAGAAGCACATCAGAAGTAGGGGTCTTACACCCCCGCTGGTTTACATAGTAGCATAAATGTAAGCAAGGTGGTCTGTCGGGTTAGGTTTTTTTGGTTTTATCGTCCTGTGTAAGTTATCCAGATTCTCCATTTTTTGTCAAAGGATAAGCCTGATAGCGAGTTGACTGCTATAAGGCGTTCAAAGGTATGGTGTCTTTGGACTAGTTGTTTGACTTTCGACACATTGATGGCCTTGTCTGCTTTCCAGTTTTGTTTCAATGTTTTTTATTGAGTTTGAAATGCTTTCCAGTTTTGGAGTATCAGAGTGCGAGCCACCAGGAGAATGTGAATAGTGACTGCTCTGCACTCTGTAGGGAGTTTGTCTATGCCGATATGAAGTAAGGCCATTCCTGGGTTAGGTTTGGTTAGGCAGCTGGTTATCGTAGATATTAACTGGAACAACTGGTTCCAAAAGCTCCTTATGTTGGGGCATTCCCAGAATGCATGCAGCAGATGGCCGTGTTGACCGCAATTTCGCCAGCAATCAGGGGACGATCCAGGACAGATTTGGGCTAGTCTATGTGGCATGTATTGTCATCTGTTGTAAATTTTCAACATCATTTCCCAGTGGCTGGCGCTGGGTGTGTCCCTGGAAATGCTCCCAAATGCTGATTTCCACTGGTCTTCTGAGTAGGATCTCTGTAGATCTCTCTTCCATTTTAGGTGGGTGTTGGTTTTGCGGAAGACCTTTTTTTTATGGAGCGTGCTGTAGAAGAGTGTTATGCCTTTGGTTTTAGGTATAGGAGAACGTTAATAGTCCCACGCTGTGTGGGGTATTTCTCAAGTCATCTTCTATTGGTTTACCAGGGTGATTAGACTGGCATGCAGGAATTAGGCCTTTCTGATAAGGAACAGGTGCAAGCTCCTTTGACCAGATGGGTGGCACCTTTGGAGCAGTTATGCCAGGATTTCAGCGGAAGATATATGTGAGACAGCTAGCCCTTCATTCGACTTTACAAGCTAGGCGTGCAGTCAGCAAGTTCTGCAAAATTTGGGAACAGACATATAAATTATTTTTATTTTTGGCAGCTTTTCTTTGATTGTCAATGCTTCTTTGTTCTCTCCTGCCTATTTATTCAGCTAGTTATATCCCATTGTGTGCTGACGTGAGGTAGGGCCAGTAAGACTGAAAATTGTTATCAAGTTCTTACTGTAATTTTCCTTTCCTGGCCTATCCTCACATCAGCACAGGACTCCCTACCTAGTGGCCTGTCGGTGGCTAGGTTATCGAACACTTCAGTGGGGGAGGGGCTACCCTTTATTAAGCTAGGAAGAGGTGGTCCTGTGGGTTGCAGTGAGGTGTTAACCCATTGTGTGCTGTCATCAGGATAGACCAGGAAAGGAAAATTACGGTAAGTATTTGATAACAATTTTCCATTATATATACAGTATATACAGTCAGGTCCATAAATATTAAGACATCGACACAATTCTAATCTTTTTGGCTCTATACACCTCCACAATGGATTTGAAACAAAACAAACAAGATGTGCTTTAACTGCAGACTTTCAGCTTTAATTTGAGGGTATTTACATCCAAATCATGTGAACGGTGTAGGAATTAAAATATTTTGTATTTGTGCCTCCCACTTTTTAAGGGACCAAAACGAATGGGACAATTGGCTGCTCAGCTGTTCCATGGCCAGGTGTGTGTTATTCCCTCATTATCCCATTTACAAGGAGCAGATAAAAGGTCCAGAGTTAATTTCAAGTGTGCCATTTGCATTTGGAGTCTGTTGCTGTCAGCTCTCAATATGAGATCCAAAGAGCTGTCACTATCAGTGAAGCAAGCCATCATTAGACTGAAAAAACAAAACAAACCCATCAGAGAGATAGCAAAAACATTAGTTGTGGCCAAATCAACTATTTGGAACATCCTTAAAAAGAAAGAAAGCACCGGTGAGCTCAGCAAAGACCCGGAAGACCACAGAAAACAACTGTGGTGGATGACTGAAGAATTCTTTCCCTGGTGAAGAAAACACCCTTTACAACAGTTGGCCAGATCAAGAACACTCTCCAGGAGGTAGGTGTATGTGTGTCAAAGTGAACAGTCAAGAGAAGGCTTGACCAGATTGAATACAGAGGGTTCACCACAAGATGTGAGCCTCAAAAACAGGAATGCCAGAATAGAGTTTGCCAAACAACATCTAAAAAAACCTTCACAGTTCTGGAACAACATCCTATGGACAGATGAGACCAAGATCAACTTGTACCATAGTGATGGGAAGAGAAGAGTATGGAGAAGGAAAGGAACTGCTCATGATCTAAAGCATGCCGCCTCATCAGTGAAGCATGGTGGTGGTAGTGTCATGGAATGGGCATGTATGGCTGCCAATGGAACTGGTTCTCTTGTAGTTATTGATGATGTGACTGCTGACAAAAGCAGCAGGATGAATTCTGAAGGTTTTCGGGCAATATTATTTGCTCATATTCAGCCAAATGCTTCAGAACGCATTGGACGGTGCTTCACAGTGCAGATGGACAATGACCCGAAGCATACTGCAAAAGCAACCAAAGAGTTTTTTAAGGGAAAGAAGTGGAATGTTATGCAATGGCCAAGTTAATCACCTGACCTGAATCTGATTGAGCATGCATTTCACTTGCTGAAGATAAAACTGAAGGGAAAATACCCCAAGAACAAGCAGGAACTGAAGACAGTTGCAGTAGAGGCCTGGCAGAGCATCACCAGGGATGAAACCCAGCGTCTGGTGATGTCTATGCGTTCCAGACTTCAGGCTGTAATTGACTGCAAAGGATTTGCACCCAAGTATTAAAAAGTGAAAGTTTGATTTATGATTGTTAATCTGTCCCATTACTTTTGGTCCATTAAAAAGTGGGAGGCACATATACAAACTGTTGTAATTCCTACACCGTTCACCTGATTTGGATGTAAATACCCTCAAATTAAAGCTGAAAGTCTGCAGTTAAAGCACATCTTGTTCGTTTCATGTCAAATCCATTGTGGTGGTGTATAGAGCCAAAAAGATTAGAATTTTGTTGATGTCCCAATATTTATGGACCTGCCTGTATATATATATATATATATATATATATATAAAACAACAGTTTGTATATGTACCTCCCACTTTTTAAGGGACCAAAAGTAATGGGACAGATTAACAATCAAAAATCAAACTTTCACTTTTTAATACTTGGTTGTAAATCCTTTGCAGTCAAATACAGCCTGAAGTCTGGAACGCATAGACATCACCAGACGCTGGGTTTCATCCCCGGTGATGCTCTGCCAGGCATCTACTGCAACTGTCTTCAGTTCAGGTCATCGTCCATCTGCACTGTGAAGTGCCGTCCAATGAGTTCTGAAGCATTTGGCTGAATATGAGCAGATAATATTGCCTGAAACCCTTCAGAATTCATCCTGCTGCTTTTGTCAGCAGTCACATCATCAATAAATACCAGTTCCATTGGCAGTCATACATGCCCATGCCATGACACTACCATCACCATGCTTCACTGATAAGGTGGTATGCTTTGGATCATGAGCAGTTCCTTTCCTTCTCCATACTCTTCTCTTCCCATCACTCTGGTACAAGTTGATCTTGGTCTCATCTGTCCATAGGATGTTGTTCCAGAACTGTGAAGGCTTTTTTAGATGTTGTTTAGCAAACTCTAATCTGGCCTTCCTGTTTTTGAGACTCACCAGTGATTACATCTTGTGGTGAACCCTCTGTATTCACTCTGGTGAAGTCTTCTCTTGATTGTTGACTTTGACAGACATACACCTACCTCCTGGAGAGTGTTCTTGATCTGTCCAACTGTTGTGAAGGGTGTTTTCTTCACCAGGGAAAGAATTCTTTGGTCATCCACCACAGTTGTTTTCTGTGGTCTTCCGGGTCTTTTGGTGCTGCTGAGCTCACCAGTGCTTTCTTTCTTTTTAAGGATGTTCCAAACAGTTGATTTGGCCACACCTAACGTTTTTGCTATCTCTCTGATAGGTTTGTTTTGTTTTTTCAGCCTAATGATGGCTTGCTTCACTGATAGTGACAGCTCTTTGGATCTCATATTGAGAGTTGACAGCAACAGACTCCAAATGCAAATAGCACACTTGAAATGAACTCTGGACCTTTTATCTGCTCCTTGTAAATGGGATAATGAGGGAATAACACGCACCTGGCCATGGAACAGCTGAGCAGCCAATTGTCCCATTACTTTTAGTTCCTTAAAAAGTGAGAGGCACATATACAAACTGTTGTAATTCCTACACCATTCACCTGATTTGGATGTAAATACCCTCAAATTAAAGCTGAAAGTCTGCAGTTAAATCACATCTTGTCTGTTTCATTTCATATCCATTGTGGTGGTGTATAGAGCCAAAAAGATTAGAATTGTGTCGATGTCCCAATATTTATGGACCTGACTGTATATAATTAAAAAAAAAAAAAATATATATATATATATACATATATAGTATGGGTGATGTGATGTCACAGGGGGCCTGGTATATACAGTATAGCCACTGTTTGTTTACATTTGCCTTTCAGGTGGAAATGTTTGGTTTTCTATGAGGAATAGGGATGCCAACTCATCTTGCAACTGCAGATACATCTTGCTTTTACAGGGTATGTAGGTACTTGGATTCAATTAGTCTTTTACTTGGTTTTAACTAACAGCAGGCCATGTGCAACTCATATATGAAAGTAATTAAAGGAACAAGTTAGCAAAACGGTAGAAGGGAAAAATATGATGATCTAAAAAGGTTAACTTCCCATGTACCCAGTGTGACTGCATAAGTTAACAGCTGGGTAAACAAAGTTGTTAAGGAATCTGATATGCCAGTATTGGAAAGACTGCATCAAGCGTAGACTGTGATTGGAACCAAAAATACAGTCAGTTCTTACGAAGAGTTTATCTTTGAGGGAATAATATAACAGTCAAATGGATTAACAAATTGATCAATAAGAAAAAGTTAACTGCATATCTGGTTGTTTTACTAGAGGCAGAAGCTCAAATATAATAAGTGACTTACATCACTAATATTCAAATAATGTTGCCACTTGTGTGTTGCTGATGTATAGCCATAGCATTTCAACAATTGCTATGGGGCCTAGGTGAAAGAGGGCCCCATTAGGGAGATTGTTGAGGCAAATTAAACTAAAATCTATGTACATATGAAGTGAACATAGAAAAAGTAGGGTACCATTAAAGTGGTTTTAAAGGCAGAAGGTATTTTACCTTAATGCATCCTGTGCATTAAAGAGTATGTAAACCCAGCATTTCATATTCCTGATATGTGCCTACTGTACCATGTACTTGTATGAACAAGTGTCCTGTTTAGTTTGTATTGCTTTCTTTGTGTGAAATCCCTGGTGTTTCTGCCAGTCCCTCTGCTTTCATATTAATAACTGACCATACTAAGCAGGAGAACACACCGTGGTCAGTTTTCTAGCTATGCTGGGAACTCAGTGTGCTCTCCTCCAATGGTCAGACTTGCCCTGCTATGGGGGTACTTGGTGGGGTGAGGAGTCAGGAACACTGGCGGTGGACCCCAGAAGAGTAGGATCAGGGCTGTTCTGTGCAACACCATTGATCAGTATGTCATGTTCATTGTTACTAGTGTTGAGCGAACCCGGACTGTAACGTTCGGGTCCGTACCGAACTTTTGGGTGTCCGTGGCACGGACCCGGACCCGGACATTTCAAAAATCGTTCGGGTTCGGTCCGGGGTTCTGCTATTTTACTCCACGTGTTGAGAAGCTGCAGGGCAGCCAATCAACAAGCGTTTCACTGGTTTGCCCTTAGAAGCCATCACAGCCATGCCTACTAATGGCATGGCTGTGATTGGCCGGTGCATCATGTGACCCAGCCTCTTTATAAGCTGGAGTCACAGTGCTGCAGTCACATGCTCCTTGGGTTAGTATAGGGAAAGGAAGCTGACGGCGTGAGGGACAGATTTTAGCCATTTTAAGACCTGATCCTGCATCCTGAGATAGATTACTTTACTACTGCTGTCTGTGCTGTTGCTCTGAGGACAGATA
>BLSH010021574.1:1048852-1112010 GCA_018402905.1 Glandirana rugosa
ATGACAATTCTGGGTCATCGAAAAGTTCTTCAATTTATTTGGTTACTACTGGAGTTAATGAGTATAAACGGTCACCTAAAATCGTACCTGTTTAGACCGAGTATGTTCCAAAAAGTTTTAAACATATGTCATTACACTGTACACATAAAATGACAACTATATAATATACAATGAGTACAAAACTATACACACTCAATAGAGACATTTGTTATTTATACAAAAATACTTTTATGTAAAAAACACTACACTGAGTGTTTCGGGGAGCCCGATATTCATCAACAACACGTATCTGGAGTTAATGAAGAGGATAATCCGTGCGATCGTTCGGGTTCCGTCCGGACCCGGACCCGGACTTTGTCACGAAGTTCGGACGGACCAGCAGAACCCGAACTTCCAGGTGTTCGCTCAACTCTAATTGTTACAAAAAAATACCTTTACAATCACTTTAAGTGTTTAAGAGATTGCAGAAGCAATGCTGACTTTAGAAAAATAGGAGAAGTAATTGAGGTCTATGCACAACAACTACTTATAGCCCGAGGGGCTTTGTGAGTCACATCACAAAAAATGTATTTTCATAAAAACATATTTATTGTTTACAGAGATAACTCACACATATCAAAACATGAGTAACATATAATATATCAACAGTAAAATACACATGTCACATTACTGTATACAAATTTTGAAAAACCTTGTATGAGCCAGATTTGTCCATGCTAAAATCCACTGGCAAATATGAGTAATTGAGGTCATCATTGGTTTATTTAACTTCTTGAAAAGCTACTGGGTCTTAACAGTACAGCCTGGTCCTCCTCCCCACCTGGAAGTGGATTTAAAGTGTTTGTAAAGTCATTTGTGACTTTACATGTATCCCATGCAAGTATCCTGCCATTAACAAAGTGTATGCATTTATTTAAAATGAAAAGGCTAAATACCTTTTTGTCACACCACAGCTGTGCAGTCACATGATCCCCCTGTGCTGACCAGTCTCGATCTATAGAGAGAAGTGGAAGGGGCCGAGATTCCCCTGTGACGTCAGCCAGCTTTTTTTTTTAGGGTTACAAACACTTTAATACTTTCAAAACGTATGATGCTCTCCCCTGGCGGAATTCTGAAATTAACCATGTATACTTAAAACAGTCTTCCATACACAGGCTGTACAAAATATTAACGTTTCTTAGCTGAAAATAGATACGACATCTGAGTTTTGTAGCTCTACAAAAATAAAGCCACAGTTTAAAGAAAGTTGTATTATATTTTTTAGAGTAATTGTGTGCAAGGGTTACTAATAATTATGTGTTAAATAAAATATTATTATTATTATTATTATTATTATTGCTACTACTACTACTACTACTACTACTACCCCATTTTCTGACTTTCAAACAATGACATTTAGTGGTTGCTTTACTAAAGGCAAATTTACTGTGCACTTTGCAAAGTGCAGTTGCACTCTGCAAGAACAGTTGCTCCAGAACTTACCTCATTCACTAAGCTTGGAGCAACTGCACTTGCAGAGTAGAACTGCACTTTGCAAAGTGCACAGTCTACAGTGCCTTGAAACGTATTCATACTCCTTTTCCAAATTATGTCATGTTGCAACCAAAAACGTAAATGTATTTTATTGGGATTTTATGTGATAGATGAACACAAAGTGACACATAGTTGTGAAGTGGAAGGAAATGATAAATGGTTTTCAACATTTTTTATAAATAAATATGTGACAAGTGTGGTGTGCATTTGTATTCAGTCCCCTTTACTCTGATACCCCTAACTAAAATCTAATGGAACCTATTGCCTTCAGAAGTCACCTAATTAGTAAATAGAGTCCCACTGTGTGTAATTTTAATCTGAGTATAAATACAGCTGTTCTGTGAAGCCCTCAGAGGTTTGTTGGAGAACCTTAGTGAACAAACAGCATCATGAAGGCCAAGGGACACACCAGACAGGTCAGGGATAAAGTTGTGGAGAAGTTTAAAGCAGAGTTAGGTTATAAAAAAAAACATCCCAAGCTTTGAACATCTCACGGAGCACTGTTCAGTCCATCATCCGAAAGTGTCAAGAGTATGGCACAGCTGCAAACCTATTAAGACATGGCCATCCACCTAAACTGACAGGCCAGGCAAGGAAAGCATTAATCAGAAAAGAGGCCTAGAGGCCCATGGTAACTCTGGAGGGGCTGCAGAGATCCCCAGCTCAGGTGGGAGAATCTGTCCACAAAACAAGTATTAGTTGTGCACTCCAATCGGGCCTTTATGGAAGAGTGGCAAGAAGAAAGCCTTGTTGAAAGAAAGCCATAAGAAGTCCTGTTTGCAGTTTGTGAGAATCCATGTGGGGACACAGCAAACATGTGGAAGAAGGTGCTCTGGTCAGATGAGACCAAAATGTAACTTTTTGGCCTAAAAGCAGGAGAAGAGTGTGGAGTGTATGGAGGTGGGTAGTATGTGCAGGAGAGGAGTATGAAGTGTATGGTGGTGGGTAGTATGTGCAGGAGAGGAGCATGGGGTGTATGGTGGTGGATAGTATGTGCAGGAGAGGAGTTCAGAGTGTATGGAGGTAAGTAAAACATGCAGGTGAGGAGTGCGGAGTGTACGGCGGTGGATAGTATGTGCAGGATGGTGTCAGTAGGACAGTGGACGTTGTCAGTAGTTCTTTATTTTTATTTATTTATTTTTTTACAATTTAATTTTTTTTGTTCAATATGCTTTTCGGGGGCCACTGGATGGTGTCAATAGGGCAATGGTTGGTGTCGGTAGAACAATGGACAGTGTCAGAATTGTGTTATTTTTATTATTTTTTATAATTTTATTTTTTAATTATTTTTTTACAATTCATTTTGTATTATTTTTTTCACAATGATTGGGGGGTGGGAGGTAGTGGACAGTGACTAGGTCAGTGGACAGTGTCAGCAGTTTTTTGTTTTTAATCTGTTCTATTATTTCTACAATTTTGTTCTTTAATTTTTTTAAATTATTTTTTTCACAGTGCTTCTGGGGAAGGGGGAGGGAGGGGGGATATGGGGCAGTGAACAGTGTCAGCAGGGCAGTGAATGGTGTCAATAGTTTTTTAATGTTTATGTATTTTTTTCACTATTTAATTAGTTTTTCTTTTTTTTTTCACAATGCATTTTTAAGGGGGAGGGGGTTGGGACTGTTGACAGTGTCAGTGGGGTGGGCGGGGGGGGGGGGGGGTAGGGGGTGACATCACTAGTTTTTTATTTTATATTCTTTTTTTACCCAATTAAATTTTTTATCATTTTTTTACAATTTAATTTTGTAATACGTATTGCAATTTTTTTTATCAGCCCTATTGGGGGGCTTTGGTGATATTTAAGATAGAATTGTTAATCTCAGTTGTATAAAAGTGGGCCTAATGTGTCACATAAAGTGTGCAGGAGTAGAGTGCCCACCCTTAACAAAATTAGGTACAGAGTGAATTGGAGAGCTTATTGGGTGTTTACTGGGCTGCTCTAAAGGTCCATAATAGGTTAGAAAAAAAACATGAAATATAAAATTGTTTCCAAGTTTATTGATACATATATATAAAAGACATATACAAAAGACGTATATTCAAGATAATAAAATTGGTCCAAAAATACATGAAAACCAACGTGTAAGAATTGGTGGTTCCAGATGGATAGCTGACATGTTTTGCGGTTACAAAAATATATAATCCGCTTCTTCAAAGCTCCATTCCTAATTTGAAACACCTACAAAGAGCAGCTGTATATCATAGTCGGAGGCATCACAACTCAGGGGATGCCAGAGATGGAGCAAGGACAAAAGCTGTCAGCTATATAAGCCCCCATACAACAAAATTCAACCAGCTGAAAGCTTGGTCACAATCAAGGTGTATTTGTCCAGCAGTATGGAGCCATCCGAAGCCCAAAAAAGGGAGAGGGAAGGAGAAAAAAGGAAAAAACAGGGAAATATATCCCCCCTAAACTCCTGTCTCAAAAGGCGACCAACTAGAATCACGTGTGTACTCTCCTGCACCGGGGCAACCACGGCCATTGGTCTTTATAGTGCACCCGTAACGGACCAAAACAAGGTGGGGGCCATCAGGGGTAAAACACCCCCATAAGACAGCTAGTCCAAAGAACCCCACGTCTGGGTCTCCCGAGGAAACCGCACCAGCATATAGATATCCCAAGGCTTTGGTGTGATACCAGGGGTCTAAACAGACCCCTGATATCTCCCCTTTGAGACAGAGAAAGGGACTGAGGACACAGATTCCCCAGTCCCTTTCTCAGCAGCCTCAGCATTGAAAATGAATGGACAGGAAACAGCAGCTCCCGTTGATTCATAAATTGAAGAAGAGTAATCGCAGGTTACTCTGCTCAGTTATCAGAGGGCAGAGGAGCGATCGGTAGCGAATGCTCACTATGTCCAAATTAGATAAGGAAGGGGCCAGTAAATGACATGTTTACCTGTCCCTTCCTCTACTCTCTATGCTGACACATCCCCCACAGCCGGCGGGAGAGGCTGCAGGGGGATGGGGAGGGGCAGAGGAGAAGCACACTGGGCTGGAGGAGGAAGACAGGGGGCCAGAGAACATGGGGGCGGAGGAGGAGGAAGACATGGCAGACATTGGAGGGCTGATCGGTGTGGCACTGTGGCGGAGGGACAGTAGCAAGCACCAATCTCCCTGCTTGGCATTTCAGCTGACAGGAGGAGAAGCAGCTGAAAAGCCATGCGGGGAGATCAGTGCAAGCAACTGTCCCCCCGCGGCACCGATCATCCCCGGCTGTCAGGGGACAATCATCAATGTTTATAGGGCTTAACTGAGATATTTGTAGGAGAGCTTTTTTTTTATTTTTTAAACCAATTTACTGGCTGGATACCAAATGAAAGTAGAAGAAAGAAAACCTAAAACAAGAAAACTAATGGTAAGCTGCAATATATAATAAATGTTTACTTTTGGGTTTAACCCCTCCCTGCCCGTGCTATAGCCAAAAGACGGCTACAGTCCTTAATTGCCAGGAGGGCGTCCATGTACTGCACTTCCTCCAGTGCTTAAGCGGCCTATGCGCCCCCTACAGGGTGCATGTGGCATGCTCTGTGATCAGCGAGTCAAGGAGACTCGGATGATCATAGATCGGAGTAAGGGGCCGATCTTGGCCTCTTACCACGTGATCAGCTGTCAGCCAATGACAACTGATCACGTGATGTAAACAGAGCCAGTAATCGGTAAAAAAAAAACTGATCTCATCTGTGCCCACCAGTGCTACCTGCCAGTATCCAGCAGTGGCACCTACCAGTGCACAACAGTGCCACCTATAATGCATAACAGTGCCTATCAGTGCCCATCAGTGCCACCTATTAGTGCTTTTCAGTGCCACCCATCAGTGCCACCTATCAGTGCCCAACAGTGTTAGCTCATCAGTGCCCATCAGTACCTATCAGTGCCCATCAGTGCAGCCTATCAGTCCCCATCAGTGCAGCCTATCAGTGCTCATTAGTGCAGCCTATCAGTGCCGCCTCATCAGAGCACATCAATGAAGGAGAAAAATTCCCTGTTTGCAAAATTTTATAACAAACTATGAAAACTGTTTTGTTTTTTCTTCTAAATGTTTGGTCTTTTTTTGTTTGCTTAGTAAAAAATAAAAACCCCAGTAGTGATTAAATACCACCAAAAGAAAGCTCTATAAAATTATAAAAATTTAATTTGGGTACATTGTTACATGGCCTCGCAATTGTCATTCAAAGTGTGACAGCGATGAAAGCTGAAAATTGGCCTGGGTAGGAAGTGGGTTTAAGTGCCCAATAGGCAAATGGTTAGTACCGCTTTAAATACCATAATAACCTGTTATTATGACTTGATTCACAAGGCAGAGTTTGGTCAGCAGTGGAAGCCTTGTTTCCTTAAGTTCATCTATAGAGTTGAGCGAACCCGAAGTGTAAAGTTCGGGTCCGTACAGAACTTTGGGGTGTCCGTGACCCGAACCCGGACATTTGAAAAAAAGTTTGGGTTCGGTTTCTGGGTTCGGGTATTTGATCACGCATGTTGAATAGCTGCAGGGCAGCCAATCAACAAGCGTTTCACTTGTTTGCCCTTAAAAGCCATCACAGCCATGCCTACTAATGGCATGGCTGTGATTGGCCAGTGCATCATGTTTCCCAGCCTCTGTATAAGCTGGAATCACGTAGTGCTGCATGTCACATGCTCTCAGGCTAGTCTAGGGAGAGGATGCTGCTGGCGCTGTGAGGGACAGATTGCAGATATTAATTACATCTCATCCTGCAATACAGAACGATCTGATTCTGGACTAGGTAGAGATCACTACTACTACTTTGAGGGACAGATTGCAGATCTCATCCTGCATTACAGAACGATCTGATTCTGGACTAGGTAGGGTCTACTGCTTTGAGGGAAAGATTGCAGATCTCATCCTGCATTACAGAACAATCTGATTCTGGACCAGGTAGAGTCTACTGCTTTGAGGGACAGATTATTGTTCTAAAATCATCTCCTAGTTCTATAGGGTCAGGTTCCTGCTGTTGCTGTAAGGGACAGACTATTGTTCTAAAATCATTGCCTACTCCTATAAGGTCAGGTTCCTGCTGTTGCTGTAAGGGACAGATTATTGTTCTAAAATCATCGCCTACTCCTATAGGGTCATGTTCCTGCTGTTGCTGTAAGGGACAGATTATTGTTCTAAAATCATCTCCTAGTTCTATACTGTCAGATTCCTGCTGTTGCTGTAAGGGACAGATTATTGTTCTAAAATCATTGCCTACTCCTATAGGGTTAGGTTCCTACTGTCGCTGTAAGGGACAGATTATTGCTCAAAATCATCGCCTACTCCTATAGTGTCAGGTTCCTGCTGTTGCTGTAAGGGACAGAGTATTGTTCTAAAATCATCTCCTAGTTCTATAGGGTCAGGTTCCTGCTGTTGCTGTAAGGGACAGATTATTGTTCTAAAATCATCGCCTACTCCTATAGGGTCAGGTTCCTGCTGTTTCTGTAAGGGACAGATTATTGTTCTAAAATCATCACCTACACTGCCATGGTCACGGCCTAGTCAACTTCTAGGCTCCTGCTCCACATCCACCCCTCCTTCCCATTTTTTTTTTTTATTTGATTTTAAGTTATTTTCCCTATCCCCATTTTTTTGTAGGGCACTTGTCCTACTCTTACCCCCATTATACTTCCTTTTGCAGCCCTCTATCACTTGCCAGGACTTTTTTACAGCCATTTTTGTGCCGAAAAGTTCGGGTCCCCATGGACTTCAATGGGGTCCGGGGTAAAGTTCAGGTCAAGTTCGGTACCGAACCCGAACTTTTTTGCGAAGTTCGGCCGGACCCGCCGAACCCGAACATCCAGGTGTCCGCTCAACCCTATTTATCTACCATTACGATTTAAAGTGGTAGTAAACTCTTTTTTTTAACTTGTACCTACAGGTAAACCTATAATAAGGCTTACCTGTAGGTACAGTGTATATCTCCTAAACTTGCACTGCAGCTGGTGATGTCACCGGTGCATGCACTCAGAAGGAATATCATACCCGTGCCGTCCCTTCATATCTGCACGCCCCGGTCTGTGACTCCTGTGCGCATGCGTGGGAGTGATGTCTTCACGGCTTGGCCAATCAGATGGCCGGAACGTGCAAACCCTGAAGGAATACCGGGTGAAGACGGAAGCACTCTCTGTGGTGACAGGGTGCCGCTGGAGGGCTTTGTTCTAAGGTAAGTATTTCATCATGTGCAAGTATGTGATACATACTAGCGCATTATGCCATTGTTTTGCAGGGTTTTTAAAAAAAGTGCAGTTTACTACTGCTTTAAAGAGATATTTTGATCATGCAATAGTGTTCTGGATAGGCTATCAAAATTAGAATCTGTCACCAGGTTAAGGTCATCTGCTGGAGTGTTAGGCTGTAAAGTTTACTGCTGATATAAAAATGTGTTAAGCGCTGATAGATCAATAACAATAACAATAATAGTTTCATTTATATTAAAAAAAACACAGCTTTTAAGCAATCCCCAGGACATGCCTGTTTTTTTAACCACTGCACTATCCTTCAACTTAACATGCACATAAAGCACCTGCTCTGGGCTTAGTGGGGACAGGTCAGGGTCAGAGTTTATGCCTAAGCAGAGTTCATGTGATAGTTCCCACTGTAGCTATAGTTGTTGTCAAATCAAGCCCACATCAAGTGTTAAGAAAGTATATTAAACACATTCATTGCAGGTTAAGTGAAAGTATAGTGGTGGCAGAGAGAAGGGCACTTAAAAAAATGAGTTTAGGTCCTATATAATAAAGTATGTTTTCAATGTACAGTTTCTAACTAATATAGTATGACATTCAATTTTAAGAATGTTGTGTGCAAACCAATACCAGATTTATAATAGTAACAATATACACAATACTAGTATTTGTTTTATATATGTGCATCTTTATTTTTATATGTGCAATCTATCTTCATTGTATTTTGGATTTTGTGCTGAAAATATCACACACTTGGGAGGACTAATATGTTGAAATTGCTCACTCTGCCAAATGGCCAGTAAGTGCCAAAGTAATCCCAGTACTAAACAAAATAGCCCTGAGGCAAAGCTGGAATGGAATTAATGAATGGAACCAGTTTTGTTTACTGTGCTGTAGTTAGCGCTTCAATAGATAGCCATTATAGTAAATAATGCATACCACTTATTCTAAAGACAAACAGACAGACTGATATTTGTTAGAGAGACAAACAGACAGATATACAGATAACTATACCGATTTTTATCTGTTTATCATTCAGCTTATTTGATTTCACAGCTTATTTGATTTTATAGGAATGAAATTTACACGCAATTTACATCCATTTTGAAATTATTATTTTTTTTAACTGGTTCCCGACTGGCTCGTGTACATTTACTGCTGCAGAGTGTCGCTGTAGTGCGAATCGCTGTCTTTAAACGGCGGCTCTCACATGTGCAGCTAACGGGCGGGAGCTCGCCGCTGGCGGCACGCTCTCATGCCCGCTGCACTCTGCAGTAGTATGCCTGCGGCTCGGGCGGAGCTGCAATTGTTTAGGAGAGAAACACGGGAAACCGCCGATGTAAACACGGCAGTTCCCCGCGCTATCAGGCAGCATGGCAGAGATCTACTGATCCCTGTCACTGGGATCAGTTAGATCTCTGTGCCCCTGACAGCCCAGCCCCCTCACAGTTAGAATACACCCAGGGAACACAGTTAACCCCTAGATCGCCACCCCTCCAGGTTAACCCCTTCACTGCCAATGACATTTATACAGTGGATATTTAAATTTCTGATCGCTGTATAAATGTCATTGGTCCCAAAAAAGTGTCAAAAATGTCCGACATGTCCGCCCCAATATCGCAGTCCTGATAAAAATAGCGGATTGCAGCCATTATCAGCAAAAATTGTAAAAATGTCAGAAATTAATTCTCATGGTTTGTAAACGTGGCAACTTTTGTGCAAACCAATCAATAAACGCAGATTGCATTTTGAGGAAGAATATAAATCGGCCAAAACCGATGAATACGTTTGTTTTTTTTGGATTTGTATTTTAGCCAAAAATAAGAAATAATGGGTTTTTTTTTTTTGCAAAATTGTCATTTTTTTTTTGTTTTTGTTTATAGCGTTGATCAGAAATGACGCAGAAGGGATCAAATACCACCAAAAGAAAGCTCTAGTTGTGGGGAAAAAAGGACACAAATTTCAATTTCATCGCAAAATTGTCAGTTAAAACAACATAGTGCCGAATCGCAAAAAGTGCTCTGGTCCTACAGTGGGAAATCCTTCCGGGGGTGAAGTGGTTAAGAAAGGAAGGAGGGAGGTGGGTTCTTTATGAAAGAAAAAAAATAGTTTTTAGGAGATTATTTATCAAACATTCCCGAGAGCCATATACAATACTTGTATGCATCTTAAAAACGTGAACAAAAACTAAAGTGTTCATAAGTAATACAATTCTTGAATGTCTAATTTTAAAAAGTGCACATGGTTTAGTAATAATAGCAGCAGTTTTCTAGATGAATGTATATTAATATTTTACACAGTAGCTACAAAAGATGCTACTATTTATTTTACAAAAGTAGATTAAAGTACCATTTTAATTGGTGGTTTTTGATTGTAATCAAATTGCAAAAATGATCTTAGTGTACTAATTGAGCCACTAAACAAACTTGTCAAATTTGGTGAGTTCACTAGTGTAAATCCCCCGCTGTTTGTAAACAAATCAGCCAGGGATCCTAGGTGACAATAATGACCAAAACAGTGGCAGTGGAGCAACATTGTTGAGCAGTGACTACTCATGACTGACACTGGATCTACATGATTGGACATTGAGATTAATGATGGATTTACATTGCAGGGCATTACTCACTTTTTTTATTTAAATTTTTATTAAAGTACTTTTTCATGGTGTAGGTATTTGTTTTCTACAATTTTTAGGGCTTCTCATGTACCCTTGACTCTGAGTATCTGAGGGCTCTCTTATTCAAAATGGATTCGCATTGCAGGAAACCCACACAAACCTCAACATCCTTTTGGGGACTGGGGATAAGGACCTTGTCTCCTCAATATGGGTACAGGTGGAAAGGATTAGAAGAAAAGGATGGTGATAGTATCATGGGTTGAAAAGCTGACCCATCCCTAATACATAAAAAACCAAAAGTATCTCCCATGACTTTATTTCAGCAATAAGGATCAAGCAAAATATTTTTTTTTTTTATAAAATTAGAATATGTTTATTATACAATAAGTTAAAAAATATCCAATCTTTACAGTCCATAACCTGATCTAGTCTTTTTTTTTTTTTTTAAATGAAAGGTCATTTCATGCTTGCCTCACAGGGAGCAGAGACACCAGGCAGGGACCCTGACAAAAGCTACCCTTAGTTGAAACGCATTGGGTGGATATGCTGTCATTGATACAAATGTCTGGTGTCACTGCTCTGTGTGAGACAAGCATGAGATAACCTTTCATCTTTTAAAAAAAAAAAACTAGATCAGGTTATGGACTGTATAGACTGCATTTTTTAATTTATTGTATAATAAACATTTTATAGTTTTATAAAAAAAAAAACTTATTTTGCTTGATCCTTATTGCTGCAACAAAGTCCCAGGTGGAAAGGATTGATCACCTCCTTCAAGACATCCTGCCAATGTTGAAAGGCATGTGTGCTGATATAGTTCAGGAAAAGAGGGTCACACGCTTGCACCTTCCCTTCCCTGGTCATCTAGACTGCATGCATGGATAGGGGCACTGTATTGATTTTAGGGGAAACTGCACACTTTTTTATGCATATTGTCCCTTAAAAAAATGCATGGGGCCCCTTTACAATTTAGACTAGTGTCACGTGAAACAAGTGCCCAGCCATGATTGAAGAAAAGCTCATGTTGGTACATCCAGGGGGCTTAGTAGAACTTGAAGTCCCATTTATAATAATGGAGCTCCCAGATATCTGGGTCCCCCAGGAGAATGAGTACAGGGTACATGACTACCCCTTACTACTCATTCCTAAATAAATGTCAATTACAAAGAGAGATCCACACCATGATAAAAAATGTCCCATGATGTAAATCCATCATCAATCATGTCATAAAGTGATATAGATTCAGCATCAATCATGGTGACCTGACACTATATCGACTTGTTGCCCACTGAACAATCAACACAAAATTACAGATCCCCAGGTAGCTTATGTTTTGGAAACAAACCAGCCAGGGATCTTGGGTGATGGCATTGATCAAATATGATCATTTTAAGGGGAACCCCCTTGCTTTTTTTAAAGACACAGTACACTTATCAGGGGAACATTATTATCTCTTATTACTCATTCACCCCTAAAAAATAGAAATGTAAACACACACACACACACACACACACACACACCATCCTTTAATAAAAATGGCATTTAAAAAAACAAAACGTCCTTGATTTAAGTCTATTGTCAATCTCAGCACCCAGTGATATAAATCCAGTATGAATTATGACTTGCCCCCACGACAACCTGCCACCAGATGATGGTGGTCCATCACAAATATGACCCATTGCTTTACGATCTTGCTCTGATACACTACCAATGCAAAACAACAGATTTGTTTGTTGACAGGATTGCTTACAATCATCAGCATGTCAGGGATCTGTGGTTTTGTGGTAGTGATTTTTGTTTAAGCCTATGGCCACTTTCACATGGATGGATAGAATTCAGCTTTTAGCTGCAGATAGATGAAGTTATCTACCGCAGCTATACTCTGACAATGCTTTTCTATGGCCCCATTCACACTCTGCATTTAGCAATGGTTTAGTTACAGACAATTATGTGCGATTAGAAAAAATGGATTTGAATGCGTCCAGGAATGATGTAGCGCAGCTATCTGCACATAACTGCAGGTAAAAGTAGTGCACTATGTCTCCTGCGGATAGCAGTGGCAACAAGCAAAGAAAATCAACAGGAAGCACATCAGAAATGTCAAGAATGTTCCACTGCAGCTAAACGCAGTTGCATGTAAACGCACGTAAACGCAGCTAAACGCAATGTACAACTGCAAGTAATCATTGTGCCTGGAGTCTTGGAATTTCAAAATAACAAAACATGCTTTTAACAGCGGCAGAACAGTCGCCCGTGTGAAAGGGGCCTTAAACTCTCCCTATGTCTTATCTCACTAATGCGCCTTTCACACGAGCGGCTGTTCTGCCGTTGCTAAATGCAAGTCAGACTCCAAAGCACAATGATTACTTGCATTTGTACATTCCGATTGGCCATGATTACGATTGTTTACATGCAGCTATGTTTAGCTGCAGTGGAAACATTCTTCACATTTCTGAAGTGCTTCCTATTGATTTTCTATGCTTGTTGCCATTGCTATCCGTAGGTGACACAGTGCACTGCTTTTACCTGCAGATAGCTGCAGATAGCTGCATTACATTGTTCCTGGATGCATTCCAATCCAGTTTTTCTAATCGTTCAAAATCGTCTGTAACAAAACCGTTGCTAAGTGCAGAGTGTGAATGGGGCCATAGGAAAGCATTGTCACAGTATAGCTGCGGTAGATAACTTCATCTATCTGCAGCTAAAAGCTAGATTTTATCCGTCAGAGATAGTTTTTTTAACTTTTTTTTAACATTCTGCTAAAACTTTTGTGAATCAGTACTGCTTGGACCTTGAAGAAGGGGACACACTCGAAAGCTTGTCCTGAAAAATTATATATTAATGCAAATAAAAAAAAGGATCACGGACAGTACTCAATTTTCTCTGTCGCAATTGCACTAATATGGCTACAATCACCTCAAGCATAACGGAAGATACAATCTTATACCACAAGGTCTCCGGATTAAAAATCTTTGTGCAAATACACTGAACTCTCCTTATGCAGAAGGACACTGCAGACGTACCAGTGACAGGGAACAACCTCATTCATGAACTGTATAGTAAAAGGGAAACAATCAGGAAACAAAAGCAGTTGGTGTTTGAAACCTCAACATCATTGGACCCTACAAGCATCAACCAAATTAAGAATGAAATTGAAACCTTACAAAGTCAACTGCAAAAACTTGCCATGAACAAGAAGTAAAAAAAACTCCAAAAGGTACACCAAGAACAGATCTTTTGGATACAACCTAAACAACATAAAACAAACACAACTTCTATAACTCCTGCTATCAGTGACTTGGAACCCGATCTGGAATCCCCAGGTATCCCTTGTGTAAATGCTGACCTAACTGAAAATGTGGATATAACAGAGGAGCTTGGAATCATACATTTGTCAAATCATAAACTTTCCACACCAGAAGTAGCAGTCCTCTCCAAAGGCCTCACATTCTGCCCAACCACCAAATTGGATAATTTATAGGTATGGTCAGATATGGGGGAATTCTTCAGGGAGCTAAGGCTCAAAGAATATTTTCACAGTAATGAAAGGAATCCTAGGACAATAGGAAGCATCAAAAAGAAAAAGAACAGCAACTTCACAACCGCACAAAATGCAACCCCAAACTGGACACCTATATTGACAGCTTCAGGCTGCAAGTCACATCCCTGATATCCACCCAGCAAAAGAAAATATTATACAACCTTTCACCACTGAAGCGAAGAGCTATACACGATCTGCGCAATAATCAGGCCATAACCATCAAACCAGCAGATAAAGAGGGAGCAGTCATTGTGATGGATGCAGACAAATATATAGAAGAGGGCCAGAGGCAGCTGGCAAATACTACTGACTACAAAAAACTGGATTATGATCTGACCCAGGATTTTACTAAGCAATTAAAAGGCCTCATTACAACAATACCAAGCCACCTAAATTCAGATCTTATCTATGCGATTCCAGATAATCCAGAAATTGAAGACTTCTACATGCTGCCCAAGATTCACAAGCCAGGAAATCCAGGCAGACCCATTATGACAGGTATACACTATACACTTACCAAACATATCATAGGCCTTGTAGAAAACCTGTTAAAACTGTTAGTCATGAACAGCACGTTTAAGCCAGGGACACACTACCTTTTTTTTGTGCAACCCCACGGGTTGCGCAGAAAAAGCTGACAGCTCCGGTAGGGAGCCGCTGTACTAGCCATGCAAGGTTAGTCCAGTAATCTCCCCCGCTGAGCTGTTGTGTTCTGACAGGGGGACGCCCCCCCCCCACCAGAACACTCAGATCAGCATTGTCTGCCATTGGCTAAGAGCGCTGATTGGGAGTCGGTCGGCTGCTGGATTTCAAGCTTCTGTCAGCCGTACCGACATACACACAGGCACAAGTTGCCCGTTTTTTTTTGTACCAACAAATGTCTCCCAACATTCTGCCATGTCAGTTGTCAGTAATTTCATGTACAGCTTAACAAGTATGTTATATAAAGATATTGTGTATTTTTGATGTTGCCCTTTAAACCACATCAAAAGACCCTCTCCCTGCTGTAAAAGGTTCAGTTAAAAGAAATACCAGTTAGCTATGCCCTTTTTTTTTTTTTTACAAAATCGTGCCAGAAAAAAATCTGGGTTCAGCTCCCAAAGACTTCATTATGGTTTAACGTTATGTTTGGGATTTGTAGAATTCTCTCTTAGCTTGCAAAATCTCCTGCAAACCTCTGAACTAAAAACATCAATAATATTTTTTTAAACATACACAAAAAGCATACACACATAGAACACCTGCACACACTTGTAATTTACACATCACCACATTTAAACATACGTACACCATTACAGTATATATTCACTACTGTGCTATATACAGTATGTTAGGCATCCATACACACATTAATGATGGAGGAGTAATCATTTAGAATTTTCATTTTAGGGTACATGTACTGTATAAGGCCTCATTCACACAGGAGTAGAGACAGGCCGAACACCCCCTGGTTTGATTCACACCCGAACTTGCGAACACGCAAAAAATTTGTGCGAACATTCAAACACCGCTAAAGTCTATGGGACCTGAACATGGAAAATCAAACGTGCTAATTTTAAAGGTTTATATGCAAGTTATTGCCCTAAAAAGTATATGGGGACCCGTGACCTGCCCTAGGGGACATGTATCAATGCAAAAAAAAGTTTTTAAATCAATTGTTTTTTCAGGAGTGAAACAATAAAAATGAAATATTCCTTTAAACAATGTGCCTGGGGGGGGGGTCCCCTTAGTCTGCCTATAAAAGGGCGCACCTCTGTGATGCTTAGAACATAGCCAGAGCAAAATTACATTTCCAAAGGAAAATTTGTAATTTATTGTCGCGGCTGTAATGTACCAAAATTTAAAAAAAATTGACGTGGGGTCCCCCCTAAAATCCAAACCAGACCCTTATCCGAGCATGCAACCTGGCCAGGAAGTACCTGATGACGTGTTCACATAGAACACAAAATGCATAGAAGCCACGCCTTTGTCTGATGTAATTTCCTGTTCCTGTCGTATCGTGGTTCTGACTTCCTGGATGGTGGAACGCACGCCGCGGAGACACACATTCAGTGAGATCCACACACACTAGCAATGCCAGTGCCGGTTGGAAGGCACCAACAAATGTGATTGAAAGACATCTATCCTAACCAGCCTGTACTGTGTCATGAAAACGGAGTTATGCTATGAGATTTCTTTGATGTTTTACATGGTTTGTTTCATTTGATGGGGAAGCACTGAATCTGCATGTTTGACTCTCCGCATCTCGTCCGGCGAGTGCGAACCCCCGGCACTTTGGTAGTAGAGGAATATATTGAAAGAACTTTGAAAAAAATATATATTTCATGTATGCACTAGCACTTTTCCTTTGAATGGGGGACTTTATATGAATTTGTTAGTATGTTATGAATTGATCTTGGCTTGCACTTATATTGCACAGTATTTTGATATCTGATATTGCACAGCACTTTTTTGGGGTATACTACTCCACTATTGATTTTGTTGACACCCCATATTTATCGGTCATTTGTTTTCTAGGTCATAGGTGAGCGCCTTAAACCTCTTTATATATTAATCATTAATCAATTTCAGGCAGTTTTTTGCCTGTAATTTTAAGTTGGCTGCATAACCAAAACCAAAAAGTTTTTTCACTAGTGTAACCTACAGGGGCGCCACAACCTGTTCCTCTTTATAACTTGCTATGTACATATCATGGCATGACTTTACAAATACTTTAACAATAAAACACCAGGTTTGCTCTATAACACTATAACAAAGTTAAAAAGAGAGTCCTCATTAGCTTCACCCTGGTGATATGAAAGCTGTGGTTATGCATCAAAAAGTCTTAAAGATATAGAATCACCTTATTTATTAATTTATTTTTAAACAGATTTCTCTCTCCATCTCTAGGATGTCAGAGTTATTAGCAGTCATAGCTTAATGGTGCTGGAGATAAGCAGTTCGCTCTACTGGAAGATCAGTAACAAAGTACAAAAAATAATTGGCAGGTCAGGATACTGTGTGATTCTCCAAAGAAATATTATATAGATTGTTTGGAGGCAAGAGTTAGCTTAACTAGGATAATGACCTTGCAGTATGATCAGTACAATAACTATTGTATAAATATATTACTGTATGTCAGACTTATTCAATAGACATTGCAAGGAGCAAAATGTTATTTCTAAGGTTACTGTCACACTAAGGCAGTTTTCAGGCACTTTAGCACCAGAAATAGCCTCTAAAAAGTGCCTGAAAACCCCCTCTCATTCATTGCAGTGTGTCTCTTCACATCCGGGCAGTGCGCTTGTGGGACGTTATGAAAAGTCCTGCAAGCAGCATCTTTGGGGTGGGTTGGGAGCGTTGTAACCAGAGCTCCCAAAATGCCCCTGCTCATTGCAATGAATGGGTAGCGCTTCCAAAGTGTCTTAAAAGCACTTTTAAAGTGCTGCAAAATGGGACTTTTTAACTTTTTTTTTGGTAAAAAGCGCACCACTAGCGGCCGAAAAGCACCACAAAAGCACTGCTAAAACAATCTTAAAGCGCTGCAAAAATGAGCAGCGCTTTAGCAATAATGACACGGGGGCTGCAGTATGAAATTATAGTAACTGGATTCATCATGGCTTGTCTGACTGCAACATTGCAAATTTTGATTGTTTGCAAAGACGAAAACAGAAACATTTTTAACTTAAAATGTAAACTTTTTTTTCTAGGTGGTCCTGCTAAGAATTGTAACGTTTTGTACAGAAAATGTGTTGCATTAGGTGACAAAATGGCCTCCAACAATCCTACAGGACTGTCTAGTGTTTGCTAACAAAAATGTATGCATGATGAGTCAATGCATTTGTAACAACTTTACTGTAGTGGAGTATACTAAGTATTGTAGCTCTTATGCCATATGAATAATGCAGTATTGTTTTCTTTGCTAGAAATTTTAAAACAGCGAAGGGACAAATACTCTTCTATTCAGGGTTTCCCATATTAACTTGACTCGTAATTTCTGTATTACCTAGACTTAAAGCTGTTCTACAGGATCTCCCTCCCCACTCTCATCTATTTATTTACTGGCATAGCTAAAATGCCTAAATGTCATTTTTAATTACCCAAACCCACAGTCACGTGACTTCTGTGCCTGAGTCTTCTCTCTTCTTCTGTTTAGAGTGGCTAAGTTTTTTTCTGGTGTACATCCCACTGCCTGCATGACAAGGACACGTTCTACTGGGTGTCCAGTGGTGGGGTCTTCTCTGGATTCAGAGTCTCAGTAATGCGCTCAACACAAGTGAATCAGTTGGCACAGGTACACCTGCAGTGTTGGGTTATCCATCCCTTGTGTCTGCAAGCTGTGAGTAAAACTTTCTTCAAAAGATAAACAATATCATGCTTCATAGGTGGGGAGAAGCTGATGGGAAGGGGACAATATTTTCCTAGATATAGGCTTTAAAAAGTACTTGTGTGGAAATAAACCAAATGAACATTTTATTGAGGCTCAACCTTCTTTCCAGCCCATATATTGGTGTGCTATCCAAACATTTAATGACTGTATGCCACTTATGATATTACCATTGACATAGTCCAATGTATTTAAAGAGAAAGGAAGAAAAAGTTGTCAGAGACAGAAAGAGATAATGAGAGAATCATTATCAAAAGTCATTTGCACATTTTAATAATCCCTTGGGATAGCTAAAACAAAAATATAAGCTTCCCTGCAGTGTTAGCTACACAGTGATTGCATGTAGTAGTAGTTAAACGCATATGAGCTTATAATGCTCCAGCTGTGTGTAATTAATTTCTAAGGTCTTGTTCACACAGTCTTTGGCTTGCATAAAAACAATGTGTACAGCAAGTTTTTACAAAGCATGTGTAAATCTTTCAGTCAGCTCATTACAGATCTTAATGGGAGTCCCAACTGTAATTTTTTTATGGACTTGCCATTGGAAAGCATTGATTGGCCCAGCACTGTCACATGCTACTCAAGTATCAGGTATTTCCTTCAGCTCCCAGTGTGGGACAAAGTGGGGAGAAGGAAATATGAGTATATGCTAAGGAGGCATAGGGGATTAAGAAAATCTTTTTGCTTTAAGGGCTTCAACAACGCAGCTAAAAGCTTGCTGAAGCTTTGAAAATTCTTTATAAAAGCTGGTGGCATACAATTCTCTTGGAGAATTTGAAGCCCCTTTTTAAAAGACATTCTAGAGTAACTGAAGTATCTTATATCTTACATGGCTTATATCAAATAAAATAAAAATGGAAAAAATGTGTAAGTAAACCGCATAAAAGTGAAATAAAAGAAAAACGAGGGCATTTTAAGGAACACGTATTCTTCAGCTTTCATTAACCACTTCAGCTCCGGAAGATTTTAATCTCTTCATGACCAGGCTATTTTTTGAGACTCGACACTGCACTACTTTTAATGGCGATTGTGCTGTCATTTATCGCAGCACCCAAACAAAATTCCTATAATTTTTTGACGCAAATAGAGTTTTCATTTGGTGGTTTTTGATCACCACTGGGTTTTTTTTTTTTTTTTGCAATATAAATGAAAAAAAGACACAACATTTTAGAAAGAAAAAACCAATATTGTTTATTTTCTGCTACAAAACATCCAATATATATATTTTTTTTTATGTAATTTCTTCATCAATTTTGGCCAAACTGTATTCTGCTACATGTTTCCGATAAAAAAAAAATCCCAATGCGTGTATATTAATTGGTTTGCATGAAAGTTATATGGCCTACAAACTATGGTATATATACTGAAATTTTTATACTACTATGAGGTGATTACTGACTTATAATGGGACTGCAATAGTGCGGTGAGAAATCTGACACTAACTGATACTGGGGAGACCTGACTAACTGCCACTGACATCATCAGTAGCATTAACACAGTGATCAGTGATAATAATAATGCACTGTCACTGTACTAACGAAACTGGCTTGGAAGGGGTGTACATCTAGGGCAATCAAGGGCTTAAATAGGTGCCTAACTATGTGTAACGTGTGCTGGTTTTACTAATTGTCTCTAATTATTCCCTGTGTACAGAGCTCTGTGTTGAATGTCAACACAGAGCTCTAGGTTTTCAATGTACACAGCCTACCAGCAGGTCCTGGTCGTGAATCAGTGGCCAGAAATTGCTGGCAGGCCCCCGCTGTGTATAATCAGGGTGGGTAATCACATGTGCACGCCCTAAAAAAGGAAATAGTCAGCAACATATGAGTATGCCGATTTGTTTACAGCAGCCACTCGTCCGCAGTACATTGTGGGCAGGCAATCGCTAAGTGGTTAACATATGCTTTGCTTAGACTGGGTAAATTATAGGCAAACATTTTTGGAGGATTAATTCAGTGCAGCTACAAATCAATCTTAATCTTATCAAATATCCCTGGATGGGACTTTCGATTAAGAAATCGTGTCTATTGGTAAAAATTTTGTAAACAATATGCAAATGATGAATATAAGCATATGAATTCATTAAAAACAATTCAAAATATCTCTCTATTCAATAGGGATGTTAACAAAACCTTGGACAGGATTTCCTATTGTACACTCTTACCCAATATAGGAAAAACATTTTTGCTAGTGCACTGTTTGTGTGCTTAAAGTGGACCTTCACCCTAAATTAACTTTAATTAGGAGGAAAGATGAGTATATGCTACTTGCCTCTTCCACCCCTCCCCCTCTAACATTTGGATATTTATTTTATTTATTGTTATTTGTGAAACAGATTTTTGGTGCTTCAAAGCAGCACTTCTGCATTCCTTGCCCATGTGAGAATGACAATCACACCCCCCCAGATTTTGTCCATGTGCAGATTTACTGACAGTGCTTTGCGGCACATCTGCACATGCACAGCATTTTGGCGCATGCGCAAAAGACTGCTGTTATGAAGTTTCCAAAACATTACTGTGTTTGCGTATGCATGAGAAATCTTTTGCGGATGTCCTGAAGGGGTCTTCCAGGACCCAAATGCAAGGAAGAGCCCTTCAGCACATCTGTACATGCATCATAGTAAGATAAATGGTGGTGCGGGGGGAGGGGGGTGATGGATGTAGCCACACAAAAAAGGACTGAATTTTCCCTTTATTAATCTTAAACAAAGTAGGATCAGAGGTCTTTTGATCAGGACGGAAACTACTGTAAAGTTGAAAAATTCCCTTTTTTACTGAATGACTGGTGCATATAAATTGGCTTTTTTTTCTAAAATTATATCTAAAACCAACACTCTTTTTTTGATAGATTACTGGTAAAACTTGCCAAAGAACACTTTTTTCTGCCCTATGTGTTCTATTGGGGAGATTACCTTTCACTTTGTGACCTGTTGACAAATTAGGAAGTGAGCAAAAATGCCCCTTTTAACAGTTGGCACCAGATCAAGTGTCCAAAGTGGATGGTACCTCATCTTTTTCAGTTCTGGTGACACCCCAAAATGTTGGATTTTCCCTTTCTTTCAGTCCGGATGATAATGGTCACTCTGAGAAATGTAGAAGATAAATCTTCACAGCTGGGACACAGACCAAAAAACACCCTAACCCTAACCCTTCAGCACTTTTTTCAAAGTAAACAAGTTTGGCTTAGATACACTTCAAATGAGGTAGAGACCCACTTTAACCGCTTCCGGACCACCCACCGTGGATTGACGGCGGCAGCATGGCACCGCTGCCTGAATCTCCATCATCTGACGGCAGGTACGGAAGCGGGTATTGTGGGCGCATGCTGCTGGAGGCGCGCACGAGCCACTGAAGGCACGCTCACGCACTCACTGGCTAGCGGGGGAGCCAATCAGTGGATGGGGTGGACTCAATGTCCGCCGGCCATCCGCAATCGCTCTCTCACAGTGACAGAATGGGGATCCGTGAATGTAAACAAGCAGATCCCCATTCTGACAGGGGAGAAGTGAGTGATCCTATGTTCCCAGTATATGGGAGCAGCAATCACTCTCCTCCCCCAGTCATCCCAGCCCCCACACAGTTAGAACACATTTAACCCTTTGATCGCCCCCTAGTGTTAACCCCTTTCCCGTCAGTGACATTTATACAGTAATCAGTGGATATTTATAGCACTAATCGCTGTATACATGTCAGTGGTCCAAAAAAAGTGTCAAAAGTGTCCGATATGTCCAATATTGCAGTCCCGCTAAAAATCACCGCCATTACTAGTTAAAAAAATAATAATAAAAATGGCATAAATCAGTTCTCATAGTTTGTAGACGTTATAACTTTTGCACAAATCAATCAATATACGCTTATTGTGATTTTCTTTACCAAAAATATGTATGAGAATATATATCAGCCTAAACTGATGAATAAATTAGTTTTTTTTATATTTTTTTGGATATGTATTATAGCAAAAAGTAAAAAATATTGTTTTTTTTTCAAAATTGTCACTTTTTTTCTGTTTATAGCGCAAAAAATAAAAACTGGAGAGGTGAGCAAATACCACCAAAAGAAAGCTCTATTTGTGGGGGAAAAAAAGGACATACATTTTGTTTGGGTACAACGTCGCACTGCCACGCAATTGCCAGTTAAAATGACACAGTGCCGTATCGCAAAAAGTGCTTGGGTCAGGAAGGGGGCAAATCCTTCCGGATGTTGAAGTGGTTAAACCATGATGGCATGGAGTAGGCCCTAGGACTGTCCTGCCTCACTGAGAGAACAAAAGGATTCTGGGACTATGCTATAGGATTATCCCATTAATAGCAATGCAACATTACTGTTTGCATAAAAAGGAGCCATTCAACTGTAAGTCATATTGTTGCCCTGAAATAAATAGGATTATTGTAATCATAGTTCTCTCATAATATAGCAGTGTCTCACAAAATAGCATTCATAACAATAGCTTGTTTTGTAGGAGTTTTGCAGGACCAGTTGATATAAAGGTAAAACTGGGTTACAGGCTGACTTGCAAGGTGTAGATGCAAGTTGGGTGTGTGGGTATGAGGTCTACAAAATAGAACCACACTTAAATATATATATATATATATATATATATATATAAGCTGTATTACTAGCAATTGTTCAAATACATTTGATTAGTTGCAAAGTCCAACTCGACCAATTCACTTTTCCTCCATTTTTCAAAAAAAAGTGAGGTCCTAATAAAAAGAATATAAAATGGGTTCAAAGCAGTATGATGATTTGTCACAGAATTTTTTTTCAATAAGTTATACTGATACCTTCAAAGAACAGTTGTACAAAGTATTTGACTGGAAAGACCAAGTGGATAAGCACCAGCTGTAGTATTCAGATATGTCTTGCCAGTACCCCAAGTGTTGTGATCACAATAATGGTGGTAAAGCATATAACATTCCCATATAATTTGATCAAAATGACGTGTAAATGTTCAGCGCATCAAAAAAATTTCGGTAGACACTTGATAACAGATGATTAAAATGTTTTGTATGTAGTCATAAAAAGTTAATTTTTATGAAATGTTGTCAATTATCTCATCTAAAATGTTAATAATAAATTTGATGTCAGTTAGAAAAGAGCAAAACCAGGATTTTTTAAAAAGCTTGTATATGCTCAAAGCACCATAAATTTTACTTGTATGAGTCCTATATTCTTCAATTTGTATGCACTTATGTTCTTTAATTTCTGATTGACAGCACTTTTTTATTAATAGGTATTTTCCTATTTGGATAGATGGTCACTCAGATTTTCTTAAACTTAGATCTTTATGTAATCTATCTGTTTATAAAGAAAACCCAACATGTAGTACATTACATAGATGGCAGTATTGCCCCATTTCCTTTTGAAATGTAGTAACACAAATATTTTGTTAACAATTATTGCACACTAATGCTTAGACAATCCACACTATATAAAACAGCTTTAACACAGATATATGCATAGGTGTAACTTTGCTAAAGGATCTTTTTTTTCAACACTGGCACAACTTGCCTTTGCTTCAAACATCCAATCAATCTCTAGGGAATTTCTGAAGTTTTTTAATCCCCCGGGCTTGATGGGGTGTTTGAAGTGAACATAAGTTCAATGGACCAATGTAAACATTTCTTTAGAAAGTCAACCCCACTGTGATACATTGCTACTGGTTGACTTTTACATATCTGCATTTGATCATGCAGGCATGCATATATTTTTTAAGATTGTTACACAGGGTTAATCATTTTGATTCACTAGTTCAAACCATAATAGCTATCATGCATTGCTTTAAGCAAGTTTTATGGGAACGGTACAAATTGTTATAAAGTTCAGAAGGGATAAAAGAATAGTAAAACTGCTTGAACTACAAAAGCAGTTGTATACCATATGTAAAACAGTTGGCCACTGCATTGAAACACTATGCAAACATGCTTAAGTAGAGAATAAGCTTTGCTGCCTACTTTATGCATGGTCTGTGTATAGAGTGGTGTATTATATTTCAAGTTAGTGAGTAAAACTAAACACACAGTTCTGTTTAGGGATCTGTCATAAAATACTTACTCCTTTTCATCACCTGGGCAGTCTACAGTTATAAAGGTGCAATAAACATAAATGCAGACACTACACAATTCATGTGTTGTACTGTCTTAGTATGAGATACATTAAGATTATCAGCACATAATTTAATCCAAGTTATTGTATTTGTAAGAAACAGAATATTAGCAATAGATCAGAATAATGTTACTTCTGTCTAAAACATTTAATCTGTATAAACAATATTGATTAAATAATTGTTTAATGGAGCAAAGCAAATTGTTTTATTACTGTTTAACTGCAGCTTTTGCTTTTGTAATCCACTGCCAGTATTGATACTTACAAAAGTACTAGACTGAAATCATTAGCAGATATATAACTAGGTCAACTTTCTGTAGTGTAAATATTAACATGACCTATTTATATTGATTTCAACAATTTACAATGTAAAATTAATTTCTATGTGTAGTAACTAGAACAGTACAGCTTCATCTCATTACTTGTGCCTTCTGTATTAATAATAAGGCAAAATGCATATTTCATACCATCAATTACATATGTTATATATATTACACTTTTTACAGTTATATTTCTCCTACTGGAACGATTTGAAAACATTTTAAAATAGCCTGTTGACAACAGACACATTTAGATACCTATATAAGTATTGTGTATGTGTATACTATAATAAGAAAATAAGTATGCAAATAAAAATGTTTAATATTAAGTGTGGAAAATGTATAAAAAGCCACAGAAAAGTAGTATCCCAAAGGCATTATGCTGATATACGCCAAAGTAAATAATTGTAGTATAGTCAATCACAGCTCTGCCCTGCAGGTAGACCTTCAGCAATGAATGAGAGAAGGCACAGAAAATGACTAAGAGAAAACACAGGATCTAGGTTTGATGCCGAGCTTTGAAAGCCTGAACACTAGGGTTGTGAATCCTCAAGTCACATGTCGGCCATGCAAAACAGGACATACCTTTCTGCTTGCTGCTTCTGTTGGCTGAAACAAAGCAGTCCCATTCTCAGCAGGAGGCCAAGTCAAAATGAAATTTTATTTAGTCTGCACTTTCTCCCAGATCAGGTTTCGAAATGACTGCTCTTGGAGATAGCCTCGTTGTGGCTGATGCATGCTTTGCATATGAAATGCCAGTGACAAAAAAAATACTATACATGAACACTCTCCTCTGAAAATACGGCAGTGTATATGTGACCAGGGGGTTTAGGCAAACCTTCATTGGCACACAAGACAGATTTCCTACCTTATAATCTATACAACAAGATTAAGTTTTCAAAAATACTCTTTTTTGTTTGAAGAAACATATATAAATAACATTTTCCCTTAAGTTTTAAATCGTAATATTACTAAGTGGAAAAAGTGAGTTATGAAAAACACTTCAAAGATAAACAACACACATAAAAGTGATGTAATTAGTATGATTTTTTGAACCTGGGCATGCTGTTTACTGACATAAAAAAATAATTTCAAGAACACATGTAAATACAATACTCTAAAAATATTTGCTCACTTCTGCTCTTTATAATCCCTTATATAAACCTCATAAATTGATCTATGTATGTTTTCTGTTTAAATAATATTTTTTCTTGACAAAACTGTGTTTCTTTGAAACACCAATGAGTTTGTTTAATATAAAAATTATTAAAAGTTCTTGATATGATTGGCTTTTAAAGCGAACAAAGGTTCGCTGCTCAAGTAAATAAATAAACTCAATGATTACCTCTTTACATATTTTATTTTACAGTTACAGTAAAATAATGCAGGATGTGTATTGTGCATTACATTCCAAGCTACTGTCTTTAAGCAGTTGTTTGAGAAAGTAAAGACATCTTCACTAAGACAAAGAAAGCTACTTCTATTCATAAATGTTAAACGAGACAGCTGACTACTTAAAAAAGACATTAATAAAATCCATTTCCAAAATGCTGATTCATGCCATTGAAATGATCAGTGGTGCAGGAGTGCACTTTAATTTATTTCAAAGTAAAGGCATGAGCAGAGATTTTTACTTATTGAGCAACTTCGAATTATGCAGAGGACATATTAAATAAATAGAAATCATCATTACAGTCATTTTTTTTCTGGAATGCAAGAAATGTGATTATCAAAGAGCATTTTCAGAGCGAAGAGCGAACAGAGTTGGAACACAGCGTGCAAAAAAGAAAATGGGAAGAATTGAGGCAGTTAAAAAGTTGATATTGTAAAACACACCAAAAACTCTTTAATGTTAAGCATGCTTTTTTGTGGAGTGGTATGCCACTTGAAATCAAATGTTGCATAAATCAGTTAAAAACAGAAAGCATAAATGTCTCTCTGTGCTCGATATAATCACATGTTCTTGTTAGAAATCTGATGTTCAAACTGGTAAAAAATGATAATGAACAGCTGCAGGTCAGTTTGCAAAGCTGTGGGGGATAAAATTGTGTCTTAAATTGACATTTTAAGATGCAAAAATGAAATGCTACAGTCACACTGAGACAATTTTGGAAGGAATGTCTGATTAGGAATCTGTTTTTAGCTTGATTTTGATCTCTCCTTGAAACTCAATAAAGTTTGTTGTACACTATCTATGAACTGAGTGGTCTGATATGGTAGTAAAGGTAATTAGTAACAATTTGGGTAGCTCTAGGGTCCCCAGTTCCAGTCCTGGTCAAGACACTATTTGCATAGAGTTTGCATGCTCTCTTGCATGGGATTCGTGCCACACTCCAAAAACATGCTGATAGGTTAACTGTCTGTTGTCGAAATTGGCCATAGTATGTATGTATGCACCTGAGATAGGGACCTTAGATTTTAAGCTCTTTGAGGGCTGGGGCTAATGTGAATGTACAAAAAGCTTTGTGTAAACTGTCAGCTCTAAATAAATACCAGTAATAAATAAACATGGTCTATTTCAATGGAAGACTATGAACAGTGGAATGGATTACAAAATAAATTACCTACCATGAAATTGCAGATTTGTGGACAAAAATGTAATTGTATAAGTAATCATTTTGTGAGTTCACTAGGCCTTTAAAATATAGGGATGTGATTAATAGCAGAGGGCTCAGATACATCTAAACTGTGGTATCTACTGTACAAATTCGCCTTTACAAAAAAATAAATGAATGCATTTTTTTGCAGGTAAAACAATGTGTATTTACTTTTTTTTAGGAACCTGTAAAGCATTGCACCCACAATCAGCAGATCATAAGTGTAATGCCACACTCATGCAGACTGTCTATGTAGCTGTCTGCCTGTATCTCCGATATGGGCAGGCAGTTACTGAATGACAGGAAGCTCAAGAACTACCTGAAGCGCTCATCAGTACCCTGGTAGTTTATTGAGATCTACAAACCGTCAGCCGCAAAGTATAACAGTACTTGTAGTTCGTTGATTTACAGGGATCTGTGAATGAATGATGCGGCTGTGTGGGCGGGTCTTTTTGAATTGTGACAGTGGGTGCGAGGAGAAGATCCCCAGCCTACTGTCACATGGTGGGGGGGGGGGGCAGATGTTGCATGTTACACCCTAAATATCACATCTTCACATGTTCAGAAAGGTGAGCTCATCCTTTAACAACAAATATGACAGATTCAAATTCTCATGTAGAAATAATCTGGAAGGAAGTGCAAGAAGAAAAGATAAAATAAAAGTTATGTCTTATGATCAGTTTAAAACTGTCAGCATGATCAAATTTGATTGCTGATTGGTTGCTATGGGGTTCGTGAATGAAGTATCTTTAATGCACAACTAAACCCATTGATTTATTGGTTTCATAAAACAGTTACATTCCCGGCATGCTGGGAATATTAACACACACATGTGTTTGTGCACTCAACCAAACTGTCAAATGACTCAAATGGATAGTTTCTTAACTGATCACGTGCAGCACAATGGCGGTTGCAAATCAAACACAAACTAAGATGGCAGCTTTCTTGGCTGAAAAAGATAGTAGGGTTTATTTCCACTTTAAGTATTCCCCTTTAGAAACCAAGCAGGTTATGAGATTTCTGTTGCTAGGGCTGGACAGAACATGCAGTGGGGCACTGATGGTTACCTGAAGGGAAACACAAGCTGTTTTGCAATTAGACCTTTCATACATGAGGCCTCAAGACTCACTCCTTTCCCACCATTTGAAAATATTTTGCTACTAGGAAAAAAAATCATTAATTCTAGAGTCAACCTCAATGCAACCAATTTTCAACTAGAATAGATTCTTATGGTTTATTTTGGATTCCCAAGGGGGCAGTGCATATAGCACCTGGTCCTGTTTAGATCTTTGCTGTTGTTAGGAAATAAAAGTACATTTTTTCTGCAGTAGAACAAAACCCAACCTATGGAGGGGGAGGGAAAAACTCAGCGTTGTTCAGCCCTGCCACATTAGGAGTCCAGGGTATGTAGTCTGCAGCAAGAGTGTCCACAAAGTCAGGACCAATACTAATACAACACATACACCAATGTCCAGCAATGCAATGGGTATCTTACCCACTAGTCTCTTAGGTCCTTGTAGGAGACAATTGAATAATTGGATAAAACTATGGGAGTTCCTGGGGGTAATCAAAATAAAGTATTCAGAAACTGTGAGATGTACGATTGGACAATCCGATTGTATAAACAGAAAACTGTGCCAGGGGATCCTGCCCAATTGTTGTGTTCAATCCAATCCAAAGACACCTCATAAGTAGTATCAGCATTTATTAACAAATGTTAAATGGACAAAAGGAAAATGAGTATCATGAAGCAAGAAAATATCTGTCAAAGCAAAACAAACAGTAAGCTGTATGGGGGTAAGTAGACAGACCTGGATGGATGGATCCTCTTCTCTTCTCTTCGCCAAGGAGATGGGTAGTAGCGGGGCTGTCAGGCCAATGTAAATCCTGAGAAAGAATTGAACATTGAATGCTGACGAGGAGGATGTCCACGGAGCCAATGGGCTGGTGTCATGGTAGAAAAGCCTAAGGCAGAGTGAATGAGCTGCTTACACTCTCTGTCCCGATGGCAAGAGGAGAAGAGAGCAGTTGCAGATGAACACAAACCACAAGCAGCGTTAGCCAACATCAAAAGGAGATCCGCCTTCGGTACCTGCTGCCCTTGGATCAGCTGAACAGCCTGCACAGGGAGCCATGGAGCAGATAGAAAGCATAGGGAGCCACTGGGCAAATAGCCACAGCGAAGTCGCTCACCACCACACACATCATCAATCTGTGTCCATGGCAACAACACATTTCAGGGCCATGCCCCTTTCTCAAGTTTATTTCTGTTGTGCTGGCTGCAGCTCCACTCCAGACTAAAGCCCAATTTATGGGCATTCCTATGGGGGAGGTTCAGCCATCAATGAAGCCACTACCCCTTCACCTATGAGTGCTGTATGATCCATATTTTGAGTAATGTGTGTATGATCAGGTAAACCAGAACAATATTATTTTTTAGGAATACCTCATCACAGGTATATTACTCTTAATCCACAACACATGCAAAAAGTAAAGTAGACAAGAAGTGTAGTGTTTATCAGTTTTATACAGACATTGAACTTGTGAGCCAGACTGGTGTCTTTTCCCTCTGCCAGTGTACATCCTCACCTGTGAGATGGCTCTTTTGTGCTATGCGATTGTCTTCATATTCCCCACAGTGTCTCTCAACCGCTCTGTCTTTCTCCCTGGCCAGCTTTACACTTGGACAGAGAGTCTGCCCCAAGCTCTGACAACAACCCCTTTGCTTTCCACAGGTTGCCACAGCTACATAAGAGAACAAGCAGCATTGTGAGGAACTACAAGTGCAAGCAAGGATGGTTCACTTTTTTTTGTCATTGGTGGGTGAAATGTATTATACACAAGGAGTCTCATGCTGACAGTCTCCACTCTCACTGCTGTGGTGAATGTTTGTCTCTAGCAGCACCTGCTGGCAGAGACAAGCAATCCCACTGACACCTAAATAAATATTAAAGGGGTTGTAAAGGCAGAAGGTATTTTTATCTTAATGCATTCTATGCATTAAGATAAAAAAAAATCTGTGTGTAGCAGCCTCCCCAGCACTCCCCTAATCACTTAACTGAGCCCCTTCTCTCTCCAGCGATGTCCACAAGTGTCTAAGCTGTCTAGGACACTCCTCCTGATTGGCTGAGACACATCAGCGGCTCCATTGGCTCCCATGGCTGTCAATCAAAGTCAGTTAGCCAATCAGGGGAGAGAGGGGGTGGGTCTGGGTTAGGGCTCCATGTCTGAATGGATACATGGAGCTCTGACTGGGCTCAGGTGCCCCCCATAGAAAGCTGCTGGCAGGAGGGAGAGGCCAGGAGCAGCAAAGAGGAACCCGAGAAGAGGAGGATCCAGGCTGCTCTGTGCAAAACCAAATAACATGTTTGTTATTTTTTTTTCTTTAATTAAACTTTACAAACACTTTAATCTCTTTGCTAGCAGCATTGTTGGACAGAGGCAGGCTGTCGAACCCCACTGCTTAGCAGCCACAGCACAAATTAGGGTGGGATCAAGTGGGAACCCCGGGGGGGGGGATTCAAAAACATTTTTTAATTTTTTTAATGATTCCTCTTGAAATATAAATTATATAAATGTAACCTATATTTACATAGTTTATCAATAATAAGCCACATGTGTGGTTACATGGAATATGTAATAGTTTCTGTTTAAATAATTAACTAAATATTTAATCAATGCGTAGAAACTAGGCTGTACAATTCTCCCATATTACCAGCTTGATTCACTATTAGAATCATACTGTGACACTCTATAGGTATTGACCCCACCCTCACCCCACATTTGAACCCAGACAGAGTTTTTTTAAGAAATAGAAAAGATTAAGGAGTTACTTCAGTAGTAAATGTTCACTTTGAACATTCACTTAGCTTAGTGAATGATGTAAAGTTTTGTTTAATTCAATTATCCACTCATGGGCAAGAAAAATGTTTTTCAATTCCCAGGAACATGCCTGGGTATTTAAAGTGAGCTACAGATAGCTCATGGTGCTGGCCAGAAAAGTATTAGGTTACGAGGCAGGGGGGGACTTGTCCCCACAGGCCAGTACAAATAATATATGTTGGGCTGTTGGTCCTAAATGGTGATTCTCCATCACTCAGCCCCAAATTAAGCATATTGATGGAGTTTATTTTTAAGCATTTGTCATCTTTAGCGATGGGAGAAACTTGAAAGTTAGAGAAAATTGCAAATCTGTGAATTGCATTTTTTGTCCAATCCGCTTAGAATCATGTAAATCATGATTGCCTGTAGATCAGACAAATCTATAGTATGTGAAAATGTTGAGGAGATGATGGATGCTTTCAAACTGATGCTGTGCTGTTTGATGGCACCGCTGGTGCAGTGCAGCTTACTGCGTGCATTTGGAGCAGGTTAGCTGCACTTTCCTAGAATTATATTGTGCCCAGTGGTTTTGGTGCGCTGCATCTTTGGTGTACTTTAAGAAAGCGCATCAAACACGCAGGACATAATATAACTTTATGGAAAAACACAACTAATCCGCTCCAAACATGCAAGTAAGCTGTGCTGCACCCACAGTGTGGTCAAACTGCAATACATCAGTCTGAAAACAGCCTTAAAAGTAATGAATTGCCTGAAAAAGGACAACATTTACTTATGTTTCATGGGTCTAATGAAGGCATAAAACAATGGTAAGGCTCAAGTGTGGTCTACAAGTTGACATATCTGTAATCACATGTGTCTGGGTTAAATTGGTTATAAACCCTCTCCTATACCCAGTGAAGTGAATAGCCTCAGGGGATACACAGATTAAACAAATCCTCCTACATAAGTTTTACTTGTAGATCTGTAGTCTTCCTCTTTCGTACACTCTTTGAAAAGTGCAGATCATGTTAAAAATATTTTCATCATTATTCAGCAGTGGGTGGGGAGTCTGGACTTACAGTGTGTGAGACAGTGGGAACTGGTGCTCCAGCCGGGCGGGGGGGGGCAAACAGACCACCCGACCCCCCCAGTGGGTCTTACTCATGCGGCCTCTTGGCAGCGATGCAGAGATGACTGATGCAGAGTCGATGATGGCGGCCATCTTCTGGATCTCCATACATCCTCCCTGCCCCAGTACCGGCCAATACAATCGCTTCTCCTCTTGGCCAATTGTACTCCTCCCACTTCCTGATTGGGAGGAGAAGCAGGAAAACAATAGCGAATATTAATGCGCTATTGTCACAGAAGTGGGTGGGCTCAGGGTGCCCTGAGCCCACCCTTTTTTGAAGCCAGTTAGAGCCTCAGGCTCTAATCATGTGCTTAAAAAAACCCATTGGAATCCATGCGTCCGGCACTCCGCATGTAAATTAGGGGGCCGGACAATGCTTGGATAGGGGGGCGGTACACCTACACCCCATATGGAGTGGCCGTCACTGGTGTGAGAGCTGACTGGAAAAGTGCACCCCCCCGCACATTGGCAGAGGAATGAAGGAACATGCAGAGCTGTATTATTTAAAGCTCCCTGCTAGTCTCCCTCTAAGCTCACTCCCTGAAACAAATTTTCAGCTGCTGTCATCTCATGGGTCAGAGAACTTGTCAGAAGTGACTCATGCTTATAACAGAGGAACGGAGCACCAGAGAGAAACGACGCTTAGAGCTTTGTGGAGAGATAAGTTAACACTACAGATATATGTGTTTAGGTCAAATTGAATGAATGGGGTTTACAACCACTTTAAATAACTATCAACATAACTTTTGACATTTGAGAAATGAATTGAATATTTTAGGTGAGTCTTCCTAATAATAGATTTGGCAAATATAAAGTAGATTATATAAAGATTGTACAGTAAGATTGTAATGTAAGTAGCTTTAGGAAAAATCAACATTTTACTAAATTTAAAATGTGGGCAATTGTTCACTTTAAGTAGTTTTTAAAGGATAACACCAGGCATTACTCATTTTAAGTTTTTGATAGGGTGGGGGAAAATCTTTCTGCACTTTGTTACTCTCTGAATTTACATAGAGGAGAACTCTCCATATTTTCTGTTCTGGTGACAGCTATTGCTGGGACAGTAAATGAGGGAAATATTTTCAGATGGAATGTAGACAGCAAGAGAAACTTGCCAGAGGTCCTTACCTTTCCCCAATGCAATAAAAAAGTCCTGTCTTGATCACCGCTAATGTGGATAGTGAAGGAAATCCTCCGCAATGGGCACATAGCCCTAAAAAACTTTACAGAAGTTCTAAGCCTTTCATTCTCTATTCAAAATGAAAAGGTTTGCTTGATTTTGCTTTAAAGTGGTTCTAAAGCCTTAGTCTGGGTTCACACTGTTATGTGGAGCAGCTTTCAGCAGAGGGTCTGGTGCGGAAATCCGCATCCAATTTGCAATAGTGTGAACCCAGCCTTAAGGTTTTTCACCTTAATGCATCCTATGCATTAAGACAGGGGTGTCAAACTGGCGGCCCTCCAGCTGTTGCGGAACTACAAGTCCCATCATGCCTCTGCCTCTGGGAGTCATGCTTATAATTGTCAGCCTTGCAATGCCTCATGGGAATTGTAGTTCCGCAACAGCTGGAGGGCCGCCAGTTTGACACCTGTGCATTAAGATGAAAAACCTTCTGTGCTGCAGTTCCCCCCCAGACCCCCCCTTTTCCTTACCTGAGCCCATCCGATCCAGTGATGTGCATGAGCTGCTGTCACTCTCCTCATTGGACAGATTGATAACAGAGGGAGCGATTGGCTGCTGCTGATTTCAATCAAATCTGGTAACACAGGAGCCGGGGGCAGGGCCAAGCCCTGCTGTCTGTGTCAATGGAAGCAGCAGCAAGACTTGGGAGTGAGCCCGCACAAGTCAGCAGCTTGCCGTGGGGGCACCTGATGAAGAGGAGGGGCCTGGAGTGCCACAAGGAACCCCAGAAGAAGAGGATCAGGACTGCTCGTGTAAATATAGCCATGTTTGTTACTTTTATAAAAAAAAAAAAAAAAAAACAAGGTTTACAACCACTTTAAAACTTTAGTAGCTTTCTTGGTAATGAATTCTAAATGCAAGAGCACTATAAATACAACATATTATTTAACCACTTCAGCCCCAGAGGATTTCCCAGTTTAGGACCAGAGAACTTTTTGTGATTCGGCACTGCGTCACTTTAACTGACAATTGCGCAGTCATGCGATGCTGTACCCAAACTAAATAGACGTCCATTTTTTCCCACAAATAGTGCTTTCTTTTGGTGGTATTTGATCACCTCTGCAGTTTTTATTTTTTGCGCTATAAACAAACAAAGAGCAACAATTTCACAAAAAAAAAAAAAAAAAAAAATATTCCTTACTTTTTGCTAAAATACATATCCAAAAAAAAAAAAACAAATAAAAAAACAAATTTATTCATCAGTTTTGGCCGATATATATATTCTTCCTCATATTTTTAGGGGAAAAAAACACAATCGGCGTATATTGATTGCTTTGCGCCAAAGTTGGCACGTTTACGAACAATGAGAATTCATTTATGGGATTTTTATTTTTTACATTTTTTTACTAGTAATGGCGGCGATCTGTGATTTTTAGCGGGACTGCGATATTGTAGCAGACATGACGGACACTTTTGACACTTTTTTGGGACCATTGGCATTTATTCAGTGATCAGTGCTATGAAAATGCACTGATTACTGTGTAAATGTTACCGGCAGGGAAGGGGTTAACCCTAGGGGACGATCAAAGGGTTAACTTTGTCCCCTGGTATGTGTTACTAACTGTGTGGGGGCTGGGCTGACTGGGGGAGGAGAGTGGTTGCGGCTCCCATATACAGGGAACAGAAGATCACTCTCCTCCCCTGTCAGGACGGAGATCCATGTGTTTACACACACGGATCCCATTCCGTCACTGCGGGGGAATGAGTCTGCCTTACCCACTCCCTGGCTCCCCCGATACACAGTGAGCATGCAGTGTGCACGTGGCCACGATGCTTGATCTCGCAGCCACCGTCATGTGACAGCGATTTGCAATATCGAGCCAGAGTGCCACCGTCAGATGACTGCAGGCTGTCGTTAAGTGGTTAAAAGTAAGAAGCGCTGTTCACAGCCTTAATTTCAACTAAATTTTCTAATTTTTCTATCAAAGCATACGGTAAGAGATATTTTCCACTGCTGACTTGTTGTTTTTCATCTGGACAACCCTAAAATGTCATATTTCACACTGATGAATAATGAATAACAAAGAGAAAGGAATGCCATGTTGCATGTGCATGAAGAGTAATAACTATAAGATAAGAAAATTCTTACAGATAAAGTCATTGCCCATCCACAAATCATATTGCTTATTTTCTAGTAAAAGTGTGAGAATTAGGCCTCATGCACACAGGATGTTTAACAAACGTCAGCGCTGCTGCCAGGAAAAAGCAGCTTTAAAAAAACGCTTTTATTAGCATTTTTCTGCTTTTTTTTGTAATGATTCAGTAAAAACACTCCTTATAATGTAAAAATGCCTACAAATGTGTTTAGCAGCATTTAGTAGCGTTTTTCGGGGTTTTTCGTTTTTACAGCTTAACAGCTTCTGCTCCTGGACTGAGGCTACTCCCCCTAAATGCTTATGCCTCCAAATGCCTCTGAAAGTGTATGTGTGCATGGACACATAGGCTAACATGGAGGGGCATTCAGAGGCAGTTTAAAAAAAATTCAGATGCCCCTAACAGCAGCTGTAAAAACATCCTGCATGCATGAGCCCTTAAAGCCAAATCACTATTGCTTGCTGTAATCAACAGCCTCAAGCTGAAGATTTAAAATTCTGCATATATATATATATATATATATTCCAACAAAATATGGACTGGGCACACTATGTATAACACCAAATGATTACACATTTCATAAATACCATGGGCAGCATGCCTTTTGGCTGCATCATGGGTAAGGGGGTTTGTGGGGGTTGCCGGCATATGGGAACTCTATAGTTGTCAGTATATTTTCATTCTACCTGGTACATGGTAATTTGTTTTTTTTTTGCAATTACATTGTTATTATTTTGTTCTAATATCATGTTCTTTTATTTCATTCATAGTATAAAGAAACTTATGACTCTGTTTCTACTTTTAGCTCTCTGTATTCAAAAGACTCCTGAAGAAGCGGTATTCCCCCACGAAACATGTAGAGTATACAGAAAGTACAAGTATTGTAGTGTCTTCTTGACCAGAAATATTCAGAGCCATTATATTTGCTGTGTATGCATTTTTTTAATTTGAATGTTTTAAAAACAAATTTTGTAATAAAATGTTATATTTTTTATGAAATGTTATATTTTCAATTCATACGGTACCATTAAAGTCCATTTCAGCCTCCTTAAACAAACTTCTCTTCTACCATGATTTTTGAATATCATCAAGCATAATGGACACACTTGAACATAGGCAGTTACATAATAACAATCCTATTTACAGTAAATGCTTAGGAGAAACATGTACCACTAAAGTTTAGCATATATACAGTAAAACATAGTATATTAAGGTTTTAAAAATGTTGGAGAATTCCACTAGGCTTTCTCCTTAACAAGCCATGTATGACAAATTACAGTGTAATGTATTGTGCTCCACAATCTTTAATTAGAATGTAAAGATCTACTAGGGAACGCAGTTAAGTTTGACACGTTAAATCTTCTGGTTAAACTGCCTTACAGGAAGTGCAAAGATGAAACACTGTAACAATCTCCTGCTTCTCTTCATTCACCCAGACAGCCAGGGAAGTATGATAACATCTTGTAATACCTGCTCTGTAGTAATTAATCGCTGTGGTATTTAGGACCACTCAAGTAGACAAATATGACAGAGACAGGGACAATTAGGAACCTTGTTCAAGCTACATTAACTTTTTCAGCTATTACAACACAGCAGCTCAAGTTTGCTTGTAAAAGCTGCAGAGGGATTGTTATGCATTAGTCGTGTGGTTATTAATGAAAGGAAAAGAGAATTGTGTTTATTGTACTTTGAAAATTGCAAATAAATTTCAATTATCTGCTATGTCATTTTGTTAAACACGCATTCTGGAAATGCTTTCTCTTATTGTAAATCACAAGCCACTTACTGTACAATAAGATAATGGCATAAAGCTACTAGGAATTATTACCAATACATTTCTGTTCTAAAGCTTTGTAAACATTCCCAATTAGGACCAAGGGCGTGGAGCAGTAAAAAAAGTATTCCTTTAATACCAGTCTTTTATAATTCTTTGTTTAAATAATAGACATTCAAATGTTACACCTGCCTATGGTCAAGACACTATAAAATGGTTTCCAAAGCATCAATAGATTATTTAAAGTATAACATGGCAATTGCTCATTTTTATACTAAAATTTTCAGATTTGATTTTTGTTTAATCCACTATTTACTAAAACTTTTAAATATGTTAATGATTTTTTTATTTTTGCAAGAGGCAGACGCACCCTCTCAATTTTGCAGAAGTACCCCCAGGGTATAACTATCATTAGTTATGAAACTTTTCTAAAAAAAAGTTTGGATAATTATATAATGCTTATCCTGTTCATATTAAACTGGAAAAATACACTTGAGAGAGTTAGATCAGAATGGTATCATATGAATATAAAAGTAAAGTACTATATCTATTCAAATAACAACTTAAGCCTCGTACACACAGGACAACGATCGTACGTACGATTGTCTCAAATCGTATGTTGCATAATGTAACTTGCATACTGACTGCACTACACGATCGTACGACCACAGAAAAAACGTTCAGGTGCATGTAATTAGCATCCGGCCGTTCCTGACTTCTGAGCATGCGTGTTTTGTGCAATACAACTTGTTGTACCAACTGCTCTGTACACACGATACAACGATCGTATGACCACTTGTTGATACGACCAAGTTTTCTAGTCTGCTCATACAACTTCTGTAGTATGACCGTCGTATGTCGGCTGTTCTAATCGCACATACGAACGATCGATTTTGCATACAATGGTCGTTCATACGACCTGTTGTATACGATCGTCGTCCTGTGTGTACGAGGCTTTAGCCTAGAACCTGCAAACTACAAAGAACAGTGTCACTCACTGGGGTTGATTTACTAAAGGAATAAAGGATATTCTTTGGTAACTAAAAGTTCATCAAATATATCCAAGAAAATATTGTGTTGTGTTTTTTTAAACGTCTCTTGAAAGATTGGGTATTTAATGTGAGCACAGGTTTTACTAAAATTTACAATTTAAAGTAAGTATGTACTGTGCTAAGTAAACAGCCTATACTCCTTTAGTACATTATCCTCCCAGTCTACCTAGCTCAAATTCATAGTTAAAGAAAGTTAATAAGAATGATAATATTTTATACAAACAATTAAAGGCAGATGGTTAGATTAAACTTATTGCTAAGATGGGCATATACATTTTGGGGGAGATTTACTAAAACTGGTGCACTCAGAATCTGGTGCAGCTGTGCATAGTAGCCAATTAACTTCTAACTCTAGCTTGTTCAATTAAGCTTTGGCAACATAACCTGAAAGCTAATTTTTGCAGAGTTGCACCAGGTTTTGCACTCTCCAGCTTTAGTAAATAACCCTCTTTGTGTTCTGGCTTCAGTACATGACAAACAGTGAAAATCACTGGATTCCCCTAACCACATTAAACAGCATTGATGGAAGGATCTCCATTGTATTCAGGCAGCTGTGGCTGCTGTCACTGCTCAACAGTGGCTTCATCTAATAAGATGTTTGGCCAATAACTTGCCATCTTGCTCAGTTGATTTGTAAAATGACTTTTGTTGAGCTGGGTGGTGCTTGCAGGCCCATCCACAGCTCAAATTTTATTGATTCAGCATGAATCAGCCAAAATTCAAACTGTCTACTTGAGGCTTAACAGAGATTTTTCACATTGTGGGAATATCTTGTTATCCCTTAAAATTAACCTATTGATTAAAAGAAATGTATTTGCTTACTATTTGTATTGTGTTGTGAATATATGTGGATATGTGGTATGTGAAATACAGTCAACAAAATGTGACAAGGTTTGCCCCTTTTTTGTAACATAATCATTCATAAAGCATGCAGCTATTAAAAATATATGCTGTAGCTATATCATTAGAGTATAGTGGTGTTTTTACCAAAAGCTTTGTTATTTTATAGCTACAACAAGGATATTGACCATGATTTACTAAATACGTAGAATGTGTTCACTTTAAGGGCCAGTTAAAACCAGATGCGGTGCAGTGAGTTATTTTATGCATGAAAAATGCAAGGAAAAATTATCACATTAATGTCAATGGCATAATCCACACCACTGCAGTCCGTTCCAGTGTGTTTCAGAAAGAAAAAAAAAATTGGTCATGCTGCATTTTTTATGTACAGAACTGTACCGGACCACAGTAAAACGTATCATAAACGCACCAAAATGTACTAAAAATGCACCGTAAAGCATAAAAATGCAACGGAACGTACCAACAATGCACCAGAAGGCATACAACACACTGGAACTGGCCCTTAAGGTTAAGAAAAAAGAGGGGAAAAAAGCCCTGGAACGCGTCAAAAACACGGTGGCAGAAAAACATCCGGAACGCATGAGGACTGCGTTTCTTTGATGTGAACTGGCCCTCGAAGTGAATTTTTTGCTTTGCAAGAAAAATCTTGACCTAGCTTCATGAATAAGATGAAAGTTGTGCTAACATTTATTATCCATCATGTGCAAGCACAAATTCTGTTTATTTATGTTTCTTGAAAACGATTGGGTATTCTTTTCAAAGTGAATTTTCACTTTATTTCACCTCTTTTCCCCTTTAGTAAGGTGAAAATTCACTTTTAAAATACACATTTGTGTACTCCTGTTGTAAATCAGGGTCATTGCATTTCTTTGATGATGCCTTTAGAGTTTTCAGTGTAGCTATATACTGTATGAGGCTGATAACACCCTTCCGTTTAAACTCATCTCTAGGGACCAACAATATTAGCAAAACTTCAAGGAAGTGCAAAGGTAAATTGCCTTTTCCACAGCACTGAAAAATACATACACATTTCTCAGATTATTACAAAGTTCAAAAACATTTACATATATATTTGCAAATAATACAAAGGATTCTTTCATATGTTAACTATATGCATTTCAAATCTAATGTTTCTTTAATGTCTTGAACTTTAAAAATGATTCAATTTGATATGCAAGAAGGTGGCACTTGTTTTGAAAGAAGACATAGACAGTATAAGCAAACATTTGCAAAGTACTATGGCTTTAAATTATTAAATGCATAGATGATGGCGTATAAATGTGATATTCAACTTTTTCTTTGAGTGTCCATATGAATGGCGGGTGGGGGGAAAAGAGGGGGGAATGGTAAACTGCACAAACATTTTCAGTACAGCAGTAAACTATTTTACATATATTAATATATATATGCAATAAAACACTTTTTCTAATGTACATATTGTACAAGACCTTGTATGAAGGTATCTACAAAATGTTTCTGTAATGCCTGTAACAACCATTCAGTTTCTTTTTTCTTTAACGTTCTCAGTGCTGATTAGTGATAAAACGGCAGTGTCTATTGGCTTTGAGATTAATATTGTGGTTATTACTTATATTTATCATTAATTGGTTTGTTTATTATTATTTTGTTATTATTGAAAATGTGTTATATTGTAACCCAAAATCCCTTTCTTTTAGTAAGTCACCCACTTGATATCTTGTGCTACCAAGCAATTGGGTTCAAATGTTTCATGACTCAACACATGTATATGGGTGTGTCGCATGCTGATGTAAGCTCTCTTTGCATAAAGACTTAGAGGGGATATAAAAGCCAGATACAAGTCTCAAATTAGGCTGACATCCTACACCCATTTGTTATAACCCCACCAGTACAGGAAGAGAGAAAGTAGTAAATAAACAAACAATCCATTACAGCTCTGTGCTGCCCTTCTCCTTAATTGTGGCCAGAATCAATTTGCTGCATGCACTCATTTTAAATGGGCAGCAGCAGAGTTCTAGGCACCTTGCTGCTCATTATTTACAGGCAGCCGCACTGCACAGCAGACTCTTTCTCAACATTTGCACATGTGATGCCTGGATTTCCCAGAGTATTTTTAGTTGCAGCTCATAAACTGTGTCACAGATGGCCATATCTTAGCATCCACTCTTGCTTTATGGCATATTCTAGATTATCTTTAGCAAAAAAAAAAAAAAAAGCATAAGAATGAACATGTGCTCCTTTTCCTTCTCGTGTTCTTTCAGTAGGTTGACAATCCCTACCCTTATTGTACACTGAAAGAAAGACCAGCTTAGTGTGGCACAGATCTGGTCCCCCCCTCCCAAGCCAGAATCCAATGTCACACAAAAAAGTCATAAAAAAAGCAGCTCAGTGCACAGGAACAATTCTCACCCTCAGCTGAGCTGCGATGATGTCAGCTTTCTGATTACAAACTGCTTATTTATGCTTCAACAGCTGCCAAGAGCAGCAAATAAGTGGCTAAAAGAGTGTCTAGACCAGGCATTCAAGCCTCTATTGTTTGCTGGTTGTTACCTGGTTGACAGCGATGGGTACAGCTGCCTGGTGTGAAAAGAAGAAGAGATGGGAACGCTATGATTGACAGAAAGGCCCGCAGGGTCAGGCACTGGCAGTCCCTTATGGCCTCAGTGCCTTTATATTATTTCTTTGCAAACTAAAGCATTGGCTTTACTATGAAATTGATGAGGAGGAAATGATAACAGGTCAAAAATAGGACCGCACAACTGAATTAAAAAAATACTAATAAACTTCCATTTTAACACCTATCAAGGTGTCAATAGTTTTTTTTTTTTTTTACACAATAATGGTTTAGTGTTGCTGTGAAATATGCAACATCAGATACGGAAAAAAGAGAAGGATGGATTGATTGATTGATGGAAGGAAGGAAGGAAGGAGAAGGGAAGAGGGAAAGTAAGGACAAACATAATAAAATATTACATAAAGTAACCATGACAGGTAAAACATTTGAAACTAGCAAATGTTTATATTGGTTTAATTCTAAAAATCATGTAATTTAATTATTTCCAATCAATTTTAATATGTTTTAGTGGAATATTATTTTTATTCAAAAAAGACTGAGCTCAAATGTGGGAGGCAAAAAAACACCAGTTCAGTAAAGGGCAATGTCAGACAGATGCTTGTTTTAACTCTGCATTTTTCTTTCTTTGACAAAGCAAATCAAATTGAAGCTGTGCCAAAAAGCTCATAACAATATATCAGATCTGCTAGCATAGTGTGTGCTGGTGGACAGCTTTTTCTAAAAGTTGCTGTTTGGAGCTTGTTAGTACAGCATTTTTATGTGAAAAGTGGTATACAATGTAAATAGATATTAGGCAGATTAGCAACTAGTAGCCTTGTCACAAGCAATGTGTGAAACAATTTAGTAAACAATTGTATCACTGACAATTAGAAGCCCTCTTCAAACACCAGCTAAAAATGAAAATGTCTCATGCACTCTTCTAGTAGTGGTCTTTTTTTAGCAAAGCATCTGCTTGTATTTTTTTACACACATCATTTATGTTCTGAATAATTTTAAAAAACATAATATAACTGTTTTCATCAGTATACTTTCCATCAGCAACTATTACAATTATCTTGAATATCTTATGCACACGATACAACATTTTGTCCACCGAGGAATTACAACACACAAGGAAAAGTTTGCTTGAGACAGTTTTTCATACAACACATGCAATTTTGAATTGTTCATATGACAATATGTGCACCACCAACAGACTCAACAGACGGCTTAAAAATATTGATGTTGATTTGAAATTGAAAATGTTGTCTTCTGACAAAAATACAGACTTCCCTGGAGAAAACTTCTCTGAAGTTGCATATTCTTGGAGTTTTAGCCAGACCTTGTTGTAGACTACTTTGTTCATGATGCTCTTCTGTGCTCTGAGAGTATATACCACTCTCAAAGAGCAACCTAAATCTGCGAACCTCCATCTCTCAAAATCCAGGACAATACCTAGAGCTTCTCTGGAGCCAGGTCGAGGACGGGACCCTGTGACAGAAGATCCGGCCTTGTGGGTAAGGTCAGAGGTGGCTGTATGCTCAGACACAGCAGGAATTTTTTTTCAGGTACAATATGTGTTTAACGTTTTGTTTATGTGGTACCCAAATAATCATTTATGCTTTGAACCTCTAAAGCAAAAGTAGGCAACCTGCAGGCATCTGAGAGCCGTGTTTATGTCCAGCCCTAATATGCACAGTCCACAAAGTTCATCTAATTCCTTGCATCAGGAAGAATGTACTGCTACTACTTCTTCTTCTTTACTTTTCTTCCCTGTACTTATTCTGCCTCCATAGTGAACTGTCTGATTGCTTCAAACTGAATGTTCACCTGACAAAGTTGTTAAATGGATTCAAACCTTTCCAAAACTTCCAAAAGAAACTGCACTCAACCCTAGCAAAAAACTCTGTGCTGCTACTATTTCTGTAACAAGGCAATCAAGTGTGCTGTATGTTAGAGTAGTTCTAAAGTCACAAAGTTGGTTACCTCAACCACTTGCCGACCGTCAAACGGCAATTGACGGCGGCAAAGTGGCGCTGTAAGGCGAATCGCCGTCATATGATGGCGGCCGCCAGATCGCGCACAGTGAGCGCACGCCGCCGGAGGCGCGCCCGCGCGCTCACTGTGTCCGGGGAGGGCCAGGGAGCGGGTGCGGCGGTTTCGATTGCCGCCGGCCACCCGCGATGCCCCCCCCGGAGTGAAGGAGCGGAGGTCCGTGTAAGTAAACACGGACCTCCGCTCTGTGTGAGGGGGAAGGGCTGTGATCACAGCCTTCCTGTACGTGAAGGCTGTGACCACTTCCCTTCCCCAGATAGTACAGTCCCCGCACAGTTAGAACACGCCCAGGGAACATACTTAACCCTTAGAGCGCCCCCTGCAGGTTAACCCCTTCACTGCCAATGGCATTTACACAGTAATCAGTGCATTTTTATAGCACTGATCGCTGTATAAATGCCAATGGTCCCAAAAAAGTGTCAAAATGTTCCGACATGTCCGCTGAAATATCGCAGTACCGCTAAAAATCGCAGATCGCCGCCATTATTAGTAAAAAATAAAAAAAATTAAAAACCCCAAAAATGAATTCTCATCATCCGTAAACGCGACCACTTTTGCGCAAACCAATCAATAAACGCCAATAGCGATTTTTTTATCGCAAATATGAGGAAGAATGTAAATCGGCCAAAAACTGTGAAAAAAAATGTTTTTTTATATATTTTTTTTGGATTTGTATTTTAGCAAAAAGTAAGAAATTTGTTTTTTTTTTGCAAAATTGTCGCTCTTCTTTTGTTTATAGCGGCGATCAGAAATGACGCAGCAATGAGCAAATACCACCAAAAGAAAGCTCTATTTCTGGGAAAAAAAGGACGCAAATTTCGTTTGGGTACAACATCGCACGACCGCGCAATTTTCAGTTAAAGCGACGCAGTGCCGAATCGCAAAAAGGGCTCCGGTCCTAAAGCTGGAAATCCTTCCGGTCCTTAAGTGGTTAAAGTAGAACTATAGGCAAAACATGTTTATTATTATTTTGAATAGAGCAAGGGAGGGATATAACCCCTGTCAGATTTTTTTTTTCACCATCTGTGTCCCATTGCAGAGATTCCCCTTCACTTCCTGTGCCATAGCCAAACAGAAAGTGAGAGGAAATCCCTGCAAATTAAGGGAATTTCTTGGGGACTCCCAGGTCACTAGAACTATTACTTTTCTGGGGACAACCCAAAATTTGGGATTTTCTTTTACTTTCACTTTCAATGATAATGGTAAACAGGACAAATAGGGAGGGTGAATCTACCTAACAGGGGCACAGACAGCAATAAAGACTGACACGTGTTCTATTCCCTCTCCACTCTATCCAAAACTAAAAAAAAAGTTTTGCCTTTAATTATACTTGAATGCATTACCATTCAGGCTCAAGAGCGGACCAGCACATCTGCCCCCATAAGAAGAGGATGATGTAGTAGCAGACACAAAAGAGCCAAGAGCACTGGTGAGGGAACCTAGAAGAAGAGGTTTGGGGGTGCTGTGCAATACCAGAGCACAGAGCAGATAAGTATAACATCTTTTCTTTTATTTTAGGTTAAAAAGGGAAAGTCTAGAATCACATCAAAATGTATTTAGACGTGCCCACTGAAATTTTTTAGTGGTGCAAGCCATTACTGACATATTAGCAGTTACCACACTCAGAGACTTATCCTTCATGGTCCACTGGTGGGATTGATGGCAGTGCACTATTGTTGTAGGAATCTGTTACCCTGCCATAAATGGTAAGATTAAGCTAAAAAAAACCAGGTGTTACTCTATCATCGCAGTGATAACCCACTAATGGGTTCCGACGCAACCCGTTTGTGTGTCTACCTCCCCATGATTATTGGGGAAACATAAGCCGTGATGTGATATTTTCGATAGATGCGCTGTTGTGAGCTTTAAGGTTGCATATTTCCCTGTAATTGCTATTTACTGGACATCTTTGTTTTCCATTTGTCTGGTTATGCTGCAATGCTCTGTTCCTTGTCCTTGTTCTTTAATAATTGGAAAAATTTGGAACAAAAAACAGGTGTTTGTTTATGTTTGCCATTCTCTATTATATCTTGTGAGGCTGCAGGACCAATAGATGGTGTGTATGTTGGTATATATTATTAGCAAAGGTCCTCCTGCCTTTATCCCTGCCTCCATCAAGTGGGTAATATAGTAGGCAACAACAGCCAAGGAATTGTTATTGCACTGTGCTCGACAAAATAAACACTAAAACCTATTGGTTTATGTCATTCATTTATAGCTGTAGATATTCTTTATTAAACGTTTTTATTCAATTCAATTGAACTGAATCTTAAAAAAAAAAATAAAATATAACAAAATATATTTTTTTTATAAAAAATTACAGTGTTGTACCTTGAAAGTCCATTTTATCACAAATATTGTGGGGAGCTGTTATATACTGAATGTATGGAAGTGGTACCCTAGCCAGCCACAAATTTACCTCCTAATGCTGTTGTTCAATTTCTTAAAGGCTATGCATGGTTGGATAAGGTTTGAGCATGGCCAGGAGAATGTACATCTTCTGAAGCAGACTTCATGCTACCAAAAATGCTTTCTTGGTCTAAAAAAGATGTTGTCCTCTCCGGTGTGACCTTTTGTAGCAATAACACTATTGCAAAATGATGTGGGAAATTGCTCAGTTTCTAGCCATCATGTTGCTGTCAGTGACCTCAGGGGCTGTGACAGAGGAAGGAGATGAAGGTGATGCCAGTAATGCACTGTGTCTGTGAGAATGTTGACTCCTTTTACATAAAAGATATTATATTAGTAACAATGAGGATAAGTGTGGGGTTCCCTTATAGAGGCAATGCAATGTAAACCTCAGGATTAGGCAATGATTGTTGAAGCATATCACTGACATTGAAAAGTGCATGAGTTCTAAGTATTTAGTAGAGTGCCCCCCTTAGATTGTAAGCTTTACAAGCAGGACCCTCCTATTGCTTCTGTATTGAACTGTATTGTAATTGTACTGTCTCACTTTTTATTGTAAAGCACTGCGTAAACTGTTGGCACTATATAAATCCTGAATAATAATAATAATGTGAATAAATCTTTAAAAAAAATCAGCTTGGATGGCAAACCCAAAAAATAGTAGTCTTGTACATAAAAAGACGACCTTCAAATGTGCTCAGTAAATGGGGGGGGGGGGGGGCAAGTAATTACCTATATCCCACTTGTGAAATAACAATGCTGTGGCTTAGATGTCCAGCTGAAAACATAGGGTAGTTGTAGTTTTTGTAGTAGTAGTTGTTGCTGTAGAAATCAGTTGATTCTTAACTGGGATTTTTAAGTAAGTGGATGACCTAGTATGGGGAATGTAGAAAGCCTTCTAAGAAATATTTACATATGATCAAATGAATATAAAAAACGCTCTCTTCATTTTAGATATTTTTTTTACTACTGTGTATCTATTCTAGTTTAACCCCTTGCCGACCGCCCCATGTACATGTACTGCGGGGCGGCGGCTCCTGTGTGCAGAATCACATACAGGCACGTGATTCTGCACTTTCGTGTCAAGGGCGCGCACGTATGCTGCTGGTGACCCGCTATGTAAACAAGGCAGATTGCCGTTCTGTGACAAGGAAAGATAGAGATCCTGTGTTTCTGCTAAACAGGAACAAGGATTGCATGTTAAAGCACCTCATGGATCCCATTGTTAAAGCACCTCCCACACAGTTAGTAAGCACTCCCCAAGGACACATTTAACCCTTTGATCACCCCTGATGTTAACCCCTTCCTTCCATATTTTTTAGCACTGATCACTGTATTAGTGTCACTGGTCCCCAAAAAAGTGTCACTTAGTGTCAGATTTGTCCGCCGCAATATCACAGTCCCACTATAAGTCGCTGATTGCCACCATTATTAGCAATACATAAATAAATAAATAACATTTCATAAAAATATCCCATAGTTTGTAGACGCTATAACTTTTGCGCAAATCAATCAATATATACTTATTGGGAATTTTTTTTACCAAAAACATGTAGCAGAAGACATATTGGCCTAAATTTATGAAGAATTTTGATTTCTTTTCCATTTTGCTATTGGATGTGTTTTATAGCAAAAAGTAAAAAATATAGTTTGAGGCCCAGTTTAATGTCTAATATTTTGTGTTTTTTTTTCTTACCTGCCCCCCTTCCAGTGTGACGTTATTTAAATGTCCAAATCCAACTGCTGTGCTAGTAGTTTTCAAGTGCATTCTGTTGGTATCTAGCATTTTCTTTATGCTCTTGTACCTCTGAATTTCTGCCCCTTGAGTCACACGAGGGCAAGGCAAATAAGACACAGAGGACGCAATTTTAAATTAGAGGACTGTGCTGCTAAAATCAGGTCACTTGGCCACTACTGAATATATTTTAAAATTATGGCTGTTATATTGTATGTGCCATGGTTTCTTTTTTAGCTGCATTCTGTTTCAGTTGTACATACTGTAGGTTCATTAAACTAAAATAAAACTAGCCAGACGCAGGAAGCTCTTTTATCAAATGCAACAAAGCACTTTCTGGGAATGATTACAGATACGTTTTGTCTGCTTGTTTTTATTTATTGATTCTCATTCTGAACACTGCTTTTTTAGTTATGTGTTTATATGTCATAAATCATCCAGCATCCTGGCCAATATTTAAGAGAAGACAATACCAGTTTTTCTTATTGCTACCACTTTTACATAAGTACAAATATCATCCCCCATCATGCAACATTGTTGTGAAAGTCACATATTGTATGTCAAGCTAAATAATAGTGCACTTTGTTGAGTAAATGAGAAGCCAAAGCATAAAAAGCTCAATATGTTCTTATTTCAGTGATATGAAAGGAATTTTCTATATCTGAGTTGTAGCAATTGACTTTTTCATAGTACAGAATTAAGACAGAATACCTTCCTAAAGTACTGAAATGAAAATGTGCTTGATATTAAATTAATCGTGAAAAATAAGCTTATTAAGCACCGGAAGACATTTTAGATACAGTATAATGTTAAAAAGTCAAATGATGTGCACTTGTATTTCTGTTAACACTGTGCAAATTCACTAGACATATTTTGTTCCATAATTATGTATTTTGAACATTAAATTGAATAAATCATTCCTAATCACTTCAGTAAATCTCCAGTAGAATTGCTTGTTATCTGAGATTACCTATTCAGCCTAATAGTTTTACCAAAATCAAAGAAACCTAAATGAAGAATGAAAGAAAGATGTGAGAATTTAAGTGGCAAATTAAAGTCTACACTATAGTGTGCTTTATTAACCATAACTTTCTACTAAACACTTTTGGTTTTTAACCGCTGTGCCATTAAAATGCAAATGCATGTACATTCTCAGCACCTTGAATCTGCATACAACGTAATCATCTATATTTCTATATATTTTAAACATTCGAAGACCAGGTATTATTTGACATAAATTTTTCTTTTAGGGGCTGCTGCCGGACTTTAATTGCATAAAAGATTAAAAATCCATATATTTTTGCTTGAGGTGATGATAGCGTATTAATGCACTTGCGACAGAAACAATTGAGTATTGCTCGAACCTTGAAGAAGGAGACATACCCAGAAAGCTTGTTCTAAAAAATTGTATGTTAGTTCAAATAAACAATGTATCATGGACAGTACCCATATATTTTTGAGAATGCACTGGATGTTTTTATTGAAAGGGTATCTTCATTTTTTCTTTCTCTATTTCAAGACATATATGTCTTTACAGTATGTAGTCACCCAATTCAGTTTCCAAAACTGGTCCAACTGTCCCATCATGCATCTACTTGGAGGAGTTAAAGTGGAGCTGAACTCAAAAAGTAAATTTTTCCTATTTTATAAAATACATATTTGTAAATGTTAATTGTGGGGACATGGCCAATTATTCCATGTGAGCGGATGCACATCTTCAAGCTTCAGTGCCCTTCTTGGCTCTTTTGGCCTCACTATATGCCTCACTCTTTCTGCGATTTCCTATAATTGTTGAAACAATTGTCCGTGATGATAAGGAGAAGAAACACTGTATCCTTCATAGATAACAATGTACAAGATGTAGCATGATAGGGATGAGGCACACAAACCAACGGTTGCCAGACTAGAAAAATGTGCCCAACTCCCTGCTACATCAGAACTAGATGGCCTTATGCCCACTTCTGCTACTGATAATTTGATGGACTCCCTCCTGGTCCACTGTGACCTTCAGAAGGTGAAAGAATTCAGGAGGGCCCTGGAGGAACTTGTGGGAGAGGTGGAAGATGTACTATATCCTCCTAAACTGATGTCAAAGTCACCCTATATAGGCTGCTGCCAATGCCTTACATGCTGAGGACAATGGAAATAAATTCAGGCACAATAAAAATCAGCTGGTGGGACGAGCAATGGTTACTAGACACTTGTGGCAAGGAACATCTTTTACCCCTCTTTGCTGTAGACATGTGCATAGTGCACTGCTCTCCCATTACCACCTGGCAACCCTTCAAGGCTATTTCTCATCTACCTTTTAAACTATTGTAACAATGCATCTTTCATATATTTCAGGAACTTAAAGGTATTAAAAACCTTCCTACCTTCACTTTGTGTTTTTCACCTGCATAAATGTGCCTTATTCATGTAGTTTCTTGGTGTCATTTGTTGCCCTGTACGCACAACCTATAGTAAAGTAAATGATCACATTCTGGCTTCAGAAACTTCTGTTTGTTTGAAACATGAGGCATGTAGCATGGCACTGCAGAGGGTAATGCATGACTTCTGTCTGTAGTCTAAAATCTTACACTTCCTATGAAGAAACTACATATCCCAAAATCACCTGGTCTGTCGCTCTAGTGTTCTGCATTAATGGAGCTTATTGTGACATGATGGGAATCACTAGTCTTAAGCCTCGTACATACAGGACGACGATCGTATACAACAGCTCGTATGAACGACCGTTGTATGCAAAATCGATCATTCGTATGCACGATTAGAACAGACGACATATGACGGTCGTACAAGGGGAGTTGTATGAGCAGACTAGAAAACTTGGTCCTACCAACAAGCGGTCATACGACCATTGTATCGTGTGTACAGAGCAGTTGGTACAACAAGCTGTATTGTGCTCAGAAGTCAGGAATGGCCGGATGCTAATTATATGCACCTGAACGTTCTTTCTGTGGTCGTACGATCGTGTAGTGCAGTCAGTAAGCAAGTTACATTATCCAACATGCGATTTGAGACGATCGTAAGTACGATCGTTGTCCTGTGTGTACGAGGCTTTACTTGATAATACTCCTGGTAGACAGTTTCCCTACCTGGAGGCTTGCTGGAAAATTAATATGAAACACTTATATATGGATGATTAATTGAAAACTGATTGCAATCTGGTTTTGGTCTTAATTACAGCAAATTTTATCAATATTTGCAATTGCGGAATGCATGTCTAGCACTTTTTAGAACCTTTACTAAATCAAATCAACCTAAGGGTTCATTTCAGTGACCTATACACATTTACTGATCTCACACCTTCATCAATTTCCCATCTGTTGCAAACAAAATTGGGAAAAAGACATGGGGCCTTTTTCTGATGATATCTGAGAAGCAATTCACAATCTGTTCAGTTGACGTCACGTTCACAAAGGCTGACTCAACAATTTATTTTACAAAAAGTCTACCATAATTTTACATTTTTGTATAGAATTGGCCTATGTAATGATTCCTGCTTCAACAGATGCAATCAAGCGCATGGCACCCTTATCCATCTCCTGTGGTGTTGCCCCAAGCTTCAAAGGTATTGGGAGGGTATGAAATAAATAAGTGTTCTGCGCTTAGTGTATTTAAATACAAATACCTTCCCAAATATAAACAATCTCAATCTGATGGAGACAGCTGCACTCGCTATATCTCACATTAAAATATAAATACCAAAATAAAAGAAAATATGTTGTGCTGTCTCAAAGTGCTTTATATATTTCATAAATAAATAGAATGCATGACTAATAAATACAACAATATAACAGCATCAAGAATAAAAGTGAATAAATCAATAGTCCTATAAATTTCAGAACTTGTGCAATAGTCAAAAGCGCTCCACTTGTGTGTTTCACATAAATATCCAGTGTTTCCGGCGATCAACGCAAAAGTGGTCCACCCTAGGAATAAAGTTGCCTCTTACCAGAAACAGACCTTTATCAAGGTCTAGCTGCATTTTAATAATAGACCCTCAATTGGATGAACAGATGTAAAACAGCTTCACTCCAGCCCAGACACATGAAAGAAGGCTCAGCAGCCATATACAATCCCCTCTGAGGCTTCCCAAACCCCCTCCAGGGCTATACACTCACAGCCATGAGTAAATTCCAACATTCATGTGCAGAGAGAAGAGGAGTGCTTCATTTTGCAATACCTCAAAATGTGTTTATTTAAAAAAGCAATCTACTTACATAAAGTGGAGTAACAAAAGCATCCAGTACATAAAAGCTCCCAGCGGGCATTATGATGTCACCGCTGAAACTCCACCCATTGCAGACTTTGAGACTTAGAGGACTATTGATTTATTCACGTTTATTCTTGATGCTGTTATATTGATATACAGTATTTATTAATTATGCATTCTATTTATTTATGAAATATGTAAAGCACTATGCACTTTATGAGACAGCGCAACACATTTTTCTTTTATATTGGGAGGGTATGATTTTGACTCTTAATGGAGTCTTTGGTACAAACCTGGTGGCTGATCTTCAGACATGTAATTTGGGATATTTTGACTTTTATTCCTTGATGATTGAACATCATTTGACATACTTAGAACACTATTTGTGGCCTGCAAAATGATACCCTTAAAATGTATCTCCTCAACACCTTCCTTGGTGGTTGAGCGGATATATGAACTGAACAAAGGCACTGCCTTTGAGCAACATACTTATTATCTTCACAATGCCATGCACAAGTTTACCACTATTTGGTCTTGTTTGTCTTCTGGTACAATAAATTGCAATGTTTAAAATATCCTTTCTTGATCTATTAAACTTGTGATGTCTGACTATGCTAAACAATGTTTACTAGACACTTGTTGCAAGGAACATCTTTCTCCCCTCTTTGCTGCAGGCATAGTGCATAGGGCACTACTCTCCCATTACCAACTGGCAACCTTTCAAGGCTTTTTCTCACAAGAAGGCACAAAGGAGTTTATAAATAAGAATAAACACAGCACACACAGTGAATTCAATTTAACAGCAGTTAAGAGGAATTATTTTGGCCACAGTGCTATTTAAGGGGTAGCCTTAATTAAACCAAGCCATAAACAAATGTTGTTTTATATATATATATATATATATATATATATATATATATATATATATATAGGCCCTAGACAAAGGGGGATCACATAAACATGTGACAAGACTTACAACATAAAATAGACCTGAGGTGTGCCTTGGTCATCTGGTCGGTATGCCAAGAAAACAAGAAAAAGGGGGCATACCCAAGATAAGTAATGGGTGATTATGGAGAGGAATGTGCTAAGAAGTGCCTGAAAAAGGGGAATGGGAGGGAGGGTATCGCGCACTGGAACCGACAAAGGGCATGGGCGAGTGGGCTGCTTAAATACCCTCCGGAGTCCTCTCATAAATTCAGGCCACCATACTGGCCTTCTTATTTATGGTTGTGGCCCTATGACCAAAACAAATCTGGATCACATAAACACGCGACAAGACTTATTACATAAAATAGACTTGAGGTGTGCCTTGGTCATCTAGTTGGTATGCCAAGAAAAAGGGGGCAAAAATGCAAATATACCCAGATAGAGAAGTAGTTCTTTATTGGTGCTGTCATTATTGAGCAAGCTTGGTGAAGGCTTGTGCCATCTCCAGCTGAGGCTTTGCAATGTATCTTACAAAGCAGGCGGATTTCCGTCTGCCTAATTTCTTGATCACATGGTCCGGTACTCCATGCTGATATGCAGCCGAGGCTGCTCCGATCCGGAGGGAATGTCCGGAGTACCACCGTGGTCAAGGCCTAGGTTGGCCAGTAGGATCCTAACGTGCCTGATAAATTGGCTTCCACTCAGTGGGCTGGTTGGAAAAAGCAACAGTGAGCTAGAGTCAGATTCACTGGGTAGGTGAGTCAGTAACCGGTCAAGCAACACTACTGGGCACCAGGCGTTATTAGTTTGAAAGAGGCTGATGTCGACACCGGGTCTGGATTTCTGAGGTTTAGAGACTTCCAGGTGAAGGACGTAGTGGTTTTGAAAGGTAGTCAAGTGGCGTCTGTATAGTATCTGGCTGCTAGTGCCACTGAAGGTATGCTATGCCGCAGGAAGCCGTAGAAGGCCAGGTAGATGGCCACTTGGATGACTAAACTGGGATTTTAGACATGTCTCTAAAGATGGTAATTTTGATGGGCAAGCATTTCGGCTATGGGCTGATGCTTCTGGATGCCGCGTAGGAGGGATCTCACTGTATGGGCTGTAAACACAGGTGGCTTTCCGGGGTACTGCAAGGACAGAAAATGCTGGATGCTGGCAAAGTACAGCCTGATAGTGTTATGAGAAAGAGCCAGCTGTGTGTGGCAATATGATATGGAGGTTAAAACGTGCCTTATGTCACCTGTGGTTGCTCTGGGGAATGAGGCTAGAAACCTGCAGTAGGTATTCCAAGCAGTGTGATAGGCCTTCCGTGTGTTGTGGAACAATGAGTGGTTAATGAGCTGAGTTGTGTTGGCAAGGTGTGGTTTCAATCCAACGTTAGCTGTGACAAAGACGTTGGGTCAGCTCCAGGTTCCTGCTGGAAAAATGAAACAAAATTGAAACACAATAGCGCATCCGCTGTGACATTGCTCTTGCCTTGAATACGCTTACAATGGATGTTAAACTGGTGATACAGTGACAGCTGCACCATCCTGTGTAAGAACGACATGATGGGGAGCGATTTGGACCTACCCTTGTTTATGATTTTGGCTGTAGCCTGATTGTCAGTAGCGAAGACCGTTTGTCCTGTTTATGTGTGGCCCAAGACCTGAGCAGCTGCCACAATGGGATATAGCTCGAATAGTGATGATGACTGAGTGAAACCGGGGATTAATAGGATTTCTGGAGGCCAAGGTCCAGCGAACCAGTGATGGGCAAAAATTGCAGCGAAACCTGTAGGGGCTGCGGAGTCTGTGAGTACCTGTGGTGAGGAAGCTGATGGTGATGGGATAAACATCTGTATGTCATTCCAGTTCGAAAGGAACTCATGCTAAGTCGGCTATCGCTGTCGGGTCTAAGTTGTGGATTTGATGAGCGTCTTGTACTTGAGTAAGGAAAATAGGAGCTATGAAATGAAAAACCAGCCTTGAGGAATAAACCTCATGGCAAAATTGATCATTCCTAACAGGGACTGCAACTGTCTTTTAATACACCTTTGTGAAAGGGTAAAGTTGTGAATGGCCAACCTAATACAGGCTGCATGGCACGCATGTGCAGAGTGATACCTAAGAAGGTGATGGATTGTGCCGATCCCTCTACTTTATGTTCAGCTATGGGCACGTTAAGGTTGTTGAATACCATGCCCAACCTGTCGAGGTCTACCGTGGGTTGTGTTTGGCTGCTGCATGAGTAGAAAATCATAGGTAAGGTAATGGATGACCATCTGACACTGGGCCCAGTGCAACGTTTGCAAAAAAGGGGCTGTCACTGGAGATGTGTTTGTGGTGGATGTGAGAGATAGTATTTCTGTTTGTGCTTGTAACAATTGCAAAGTGTAGTGATGTTGGAGACGTGCTTGCAATGATTGCGAGGGTCTTTGCAGCTGGAGGTGAGCTTGCAGCGATTGCAAGAAGTGATCTACCGATAGGCGAACATGAGGATAGCAGAAATTGAAAGAGCAGGAATGCACTCTCGTCGTAATTGGTTGATTGGTCAAGAGTGTAAGAAAGAAATCCGATCCGAATTGGCTGTGTGAAGGAGATAACCAATGCGAATCCGTGTGTGACGTGCATCCGATACGAATCGTTGTGCCATCGTTGTGGCTAGAATCGAATCAGGCTGTAATGAAATTAATACAATGTGAATCGGCTGTGTGAAGGAGATAACTGATGCAAATTGTTGTGTGCTGTGTATCCGACAGGAATTGTGAGCCACCGGTGCGGCTAGATCCGAATCGGACTGTAAGGAAGTGAAACTGATGCAAATCAGTTGTGAGAAGGAGATGACCAATGTGAATCGGTGTGTGCCGTGCATCCAATACAAATCGTTGTGCCCCTGATGCGACACAAATCGGCTGTGGGGTAGGACCTGGGCCAATACGAATCGGTAGGCATGGTAATTTTATGAACAGAGTAATGACATGAACCGATACGAAACGGCAGTAGGAAACGAAATAAACCGATGCAAATCGGTGGTAGGGAATGACATGACCTGGTACGAATCGGTAGTAGGGAATGACATGAACTGATACGAAACGGTAGGTAGGGTAAATGATGAACAGAGTGATGACATGAACCGATATGAATTGGCAGTAGGAAATGACATGAACCAATACGAATCGGTAGTAGGGAATGACATGAACCAATATGAATCGGTAGGTAGGGTAAATGATGAACAGTGTAAAAGACCTGAAACAATACAAATCGGTTGTATGATATGAATCGGTTGTGGGGAATGACATCAATCGGTACGAATTGGTTGTGGGCTAGGACCTGAACCGATGCGACCGGCAAGTAGGGAAGATGACATGGACTGAATAGATAACATATACGAATCTGTAGAAGGCTTAGGAAGCGGCCGATACGAATCGGTAACTAGGTTTTTATCGGACTGTAGTAAGTATGCAACGTATTCAATGCAAACGGGATAAATAAGATGAAACCGGCCTGAAATTGGCCGCGTGGTGTAGCGCCGTGCATGACACATTTGGGAATTAACCCTGAGGCTAGCATGTTTGGTGGAACAATGACTGCACTATGGAGACTTACAAGCGATTCGTAAGTTCCGCTGCGGGAAAACAAACATACAAAATGGGGGACACGATGAACGGAATTTAACTGAACATGATATGAGAAACAGTAACGAATCCTACCTGCGGCAGTGAGCAAGACTTTGATCAACAAAACCCTTGAATAAAGCAACCGCAACACACTGAATTTGGAACAACAGACTTACAAACACGAAGTAAGCTGGGAAAAGTCGGCCTGGTGACGTAACGTATCCTGCACTAGAACTGACAAAGAGCATGGGCGGGCGGGTTGCTTAAATACCCTCTGGGCTCCTCCCATAAATTCAGGCCACCATGCTGGCCTTCTTATATACAGTATCTGACAAAAGTGAGTACATTCCTCACATTTTTGTAAATATTTTATTCTATCTTTTCATGTGACAACACTGAAGAAATGACACTTTGCTACAATGTAAAGGAGTGAGCGTACAGTTTGTATAACAGTATCAATTGTTTGTCCCCTCAAAATAACTCAACACACAGCCATTAATGTCTAAACCACTGGCAACAAAAGTGAGTACACCCCTACGTGAAAATGGCCAAATTGGGCCCAATTAGCCATTTTCCCTCCCCGGTGTCATGTGACTCATTAGTGTTAAAAGGTCTTGGGTGTGAATTGGGAGCAGGTGTGTTAAATTTGGTGTTATTGCTCTCACTCTCTCATACTGGTCACTGGAAGTTGAACATGGCATCTCATGACAAAGAACTGAGGATTTGAAAAAAAGAATTGTTGCTCAAGATAAAGATGGCCTATGCTAAGAAGATTGCCAAGACCCTGAAACTGAGCTGCAGTACGGTCGCCAAGACCATACAGCGGCGTAACAGGACAGGTCCCACTCAGTACAGGCTTCGTTATAGTCGACCAAAGAAGTTGAGGGCACGTGCTCAGTGTTTAGAGGTTGTCTTTAGGAAATAGACATATGAATGCTGCCAGCATTGCTGCAGAGGTTGATGGGTGGGGGGGGGGTCAGCCTGTCAGTGCTCAGGCCATACGTCGTATACTGCATCAAATTGGTCTGCATGGCTGTCGTCCCAGAAGAAAGCCTCTTCTAAAGATAATGCACAAGAAAGCCAGCAAACAATTTGCAGAAGACAAGCAGACTAAGGACATGGATTACTGGAACCATGTCCTGTGGTCTCATGAGACCAAGATAAACGTATTTGGTTCAGATGGTGTCAAGTGTGAGCGGTGGCAACCAGGTGAGGAGTACAAAGACAAGTGTGTCCCTCCTAAAGTCAAGCATGGTGGTGGGAGTGTCATGGTCTGGGGATGCATGAGTGCTGCCGGGACTGGGGAGCTATAGTTCATTAAGGGAACCATGAATGCCAACATGTACTGTGACATACTGAAGCAGAGCATGATCCCCTTCCTTTGGAGACTGGGCCGCAGGGCAGTATTCCAACATGATAATGACCCCAAACACACCTCCAAGACGACCACTGCCTTGCTAAAGAAGCTGAGGGTAAAGGCGATGGACTGGCCAAGCATGTCTTCAAACCTAAACCCTATTGAGCATCTGTGGGGCATCCTCAAACCGAAGGTGGAGGAGCGCAAGGTCTCTAACATCCAGCAGATAAATGATGTCTTCATGGAGGAGTGGAAGAGGACTCCAGTGGCAACCTGTGAAGCTCTGGTGAACTCCATGCCCAAGAGGATTAAGGCAGTGCTGGAAAATAATGGTGCCCACACAAAATATTGACACTTTGGGCCCAATTTGGGCATTTTCAGTTAGGGGTACTCACTTTTGCTGCCAGCGGTTTAGACATTAATGGCTCTGTGTTGAGTTATTTTGAGGGGACAGCAAATTTACACTATTATATAAGCTGTACACTCACTAATTAACATTGTAGCAAAGTGGAATTTCTTCAGTGTTGTCTCATGAAAAGATATAATAAAATATTTACAAAAATGTGAGGGGTGTACTCACTTTTCTGAGATACTGTACATACAGGTTCATCTAAAAAATATAGAATATCATCAAAAAGTTAATGTATTTAATCATTCAATTCAAAAAGTGAAACTCATAAATTATATAGATTCATTACACACAGAAGTGGTCAGTAGAGTTGAGCAACCCAGAACTTATGAGCTCACCACTAGAGTTGAGCGAACCTGAACTGTAAAGTTCGGGTTCGTACCGAACTTTGAGGGGTCCGTAACCCGGACCCGAACCCGGACATTTGAAAAAAAGTTTGGGTTCGAGTTCTGGGTTCGGGTATTTGATCACGCATGTTGAATAGCTGCAGGGCAGCCAATCAACAAGCGTTTCACTGGTTTGCCCTTAGAAGCCATCACAGCCATGCCTACTAATGGCATGGCTGTGATTTGCCAGTGCATCATGTGACCCAGACTCTGTATAAGCTGGAGTCATGTAGTGCTGCATGTCACATGTTCTCAGGCTAGTCTAGGGAGAGGATGCTGCCGGCGCTGTGAGGGACAGATTGCAGATATTAATAACATCTCATCCTGCATTATAGAACGATCTGATTCTGGACTAGGTAGAGATTACTACTACTGCTTTGAGGGACAGATTGCAGATCTCATCCTGCATTACAGAATGATCTGATTCTGGACTAGGTAGTCTACTGCTTTGAGGGACAGATTGCAGATCTCATCCTGCATTACAGAACGATCTGATTCTGGACTAGGTAGAGTCTACTGCTTTGAGGGACAGATTATTGTTCTAAAATCATCGCCTACTCCTATAGGGTCAGATTCCTGCTGTTGCTGTAAGGGACAGATTATTGTTCTAAAATCATCGCCTACTCCTATAGGGTCAGGTTCCTGCTTTTGCTTTAAGGGACAGATTACTGTTCTAAAATCATCTCCTACTCCTATAGGGTCACGTTCCTGCTGTTGCTGTAAGGGACAGATTATTGTTCTAAAATCATCGCCTACTCCAATAGGGTCAGGTTCATGGCCTAGTCAACCTCTAGGCTCCTACTCCACATCCACCTCCCCCTTCCCATTTTTATTTTTTTATTTATTTGATTTTAAGTTGTTTTCCCTATCCCCTTTTTTTGTAGGGCACGTGTCCTACTCTTCCCCCATTTTACTTCCTTTTGCAGCCCTCTAGCACTTGCCAGGACTTTTTTACAGCCATTTTTGTGCCGAAAAGTTTGGGTCCCCATTGACTTCAATGGGGTTCGGGGTCCGGGGTAAAGTTCGGATCAAGTTTGGTACCGAACCCAAACTTTTTCGCAAAGTTCGGCCTGACCCGCCGAACCCGAACATCCAGGTGTCCGCTCAACTCTAGTGGCCAGGGCTCCTTTTGCATGAATTACTGCATCAATGCGGTGTGGCATGGATGCAATCAGCCTGTGGCACTGCAGAGATGTTATGGAAGCCCAGGTTGCTTTGATAGTGGCCTTCAGCTCGTCTGCATTGTTGGGTGTGGTGTCTTTCATCTTCCTCTTGAAAATACCCCACAGATTCTCTATGGCGTTTAGGTCAGGTGAGTTTTCTGCCCAGTCAAGCACAGTGATACCATGATCATTATAGCAGGAATTGGCATTTTTGGCATTGTGAGCAGGTGCCAAGTCCTGCTGGAAAATGAAATCAGCATCTCCATAAAGCTGGTCAGCAGAGGGGAGCAAGGAGTGCTGTTGTCACATACCTGGTGGATGAGTCTGATTTATGCCATAGGCAACCTCCCTTACTACCCTGACTCGGGAACCGCTGGTAGAGTAGATAGGTGGCTCGAGAGTGCAAGATGACACAAGGGTCGGTCTGGGTCACTGGTGGTGGTAGGAAGTCCATTGGAGCTCTCGTGCAACTGAAGCATGGTCGTACAGAATGGGCTGGCAGTGCGGTGCAGAAGGAGAACGGGCTGGCAGTGTGGTGCAGAAGGAGCAGGCTGGTGGGTAGTCAGGTCCAGGCAGGGTCGTTAACAGGCAGGCAGCAGAAGTACACTGGGATCAGGCAGACAAAGTCGGGACAGGCCGGGTCACAGGAACAGATAATAGGTTACAGGTCTCACAAGAAAGCACTCACACGCTGTAGATCAGAAAGCACTTGCTGCAGGGTGCACACAGCCTAAATAGAGCCGTTTGGCGCCATTTCCGGCGCGTGCACGGGTGCGCGCGAATGCGCACAGGCGCACGCAAAAGCGCAAAAAAGCGCTAACAAGTACTTTTACCACAAGTCTTCTTCTACCATTGCCCCCCCCAAGGGGCAGCCTCCGAATGCCCAGCCGGGCCTTCAGATCCGGATGAGTCCTCCAAAATGACCGGATAAGCTCCTTGGCATGGATGTGCCTTTCAGATTCCCAGGATCTTTCTTCTGGTCCGTACCCCTTCCACTTGACCAGGTACTGAATCAAGCCCCCTCTTCATCTGCAGTCGAGGATAGCCTCAACTTCATACTCCTCCTCTCCATCCACAAGAACCGGTTCAGGTGGAGCCGTGTTCCTTCCTGGAAACTGATCCCTTGTTATGGGTTTAAGCAGGGTGACATGGATCGCTGGGTGTACTCGGAGCGAAGAGGGGAGGTTCAGCTCGTATGCGACTCTATTGACTTTTCTCTTGACTAAGAAGGGCCCCATGAATTTAGGTCCTAGTTTCCTTGAGGGGCAAGAAAGCTTTAGATTCTTGAGGGAAAGCCAGACTTGGTCGCGTGGCTGAAGTTCCAGCTCCCCACGCCTCCTTCTATCAAAAGCCCGTTTGTTGTGCTCCTGTGTCCGGGACAGGATTTCCTGGAGGAGCTTGTTATTCTTTTCGAGAAAGCTGGTGATGTCCTGTACGGCAGGTACTGTGCTTTCAGGTACCACATTGGGAAGGATGGAGGGGTGGTAGCCGAGGTTCGCCCAGAATGGTGACTAGTTGGTGGCAGAATGAACCGAGTTGTTGTAGGCGAACGCGGCTACCGGCAGCAGGGAGACCCAATCGTCCTGGGCAAATGATGAGTAGCAGCGCAGATACTGCTCCAGGGTCTGGTTCGTTCTTTCCATCTGGCCGCTGGTTTGAGGATGGCAGGCGGAGGAGAAGGCCAATTCAATTCCTAAAGTAGAACACAGAGCCTTCCAGACCCTGGACGTAACTTGTACCCCTCGATCCGACATGATGTTGGTAGGTAGGCTATGGAGGCAGACAATTTCTTTAATAAAAGTCCCTGCCATCTGGATTGCCGAGGGTGTGCTCTTCATGGGAATAAAATGTGCCATCTTTGTAAGGCTGTTGACCACTACAAGGATGGTCATGAACCCTTCGGAAGGGGGTAATTCCACTATAAAGTCCATGGAGAGTTGCGACCATGGGCATTTAGGGATAGCAAGTGGGTTCAGAAGCCCCCAAGCCTTGGCTCTGTCGACCTTGTTGCGAGCACAGGTGGGGCAGGCTTTCACATATTCCCTGCAGTCCTTGTTGGATGATGGCCACCAGAACAACCTGAAGAGCATGTCTGCAGTCTTGCGGCCACCGAAATGTCAGCCCGTCTTGAAAGATCAGCCTGGGATCCGGTGAGGTGGGGGACCCAGCAACAGATCACCTGATCCGAAATAAGAGATCCTCTTAGATCAACAGGAAATTCCGTGCAGGAAGGATTATATCGGGTGGAGGAGAGTCCCCTGGTTCCAGGAACGTCCATGACAGGTAGGCCTGTACTGGCTATCGGGACTACCGGGAGATTCCCGGTGGGCTGATGACTCAGTGGGCCAGTTTTTATGCAGAGTTTGGCCAGCGGCAGCAGGAGCGTGGCAGTAAACAGCGGTGCAGATTCAGGGAAGATGGCCAGCGGGGAGGGCAGTTAGGGATGGGACAGCCCGGGAGGGAGAAGAGCTCCACCTTCTCCCTGACCACCGAAGAGGCGAGCAGGAGGGGGCGCCACCACCCGGGGCTCCCAGAGCCTTGATACCTCCACCTCCTCTCTGCTTCAAGAACAGTGCAGCCCGAGCCGGGCCGGAGGACAGACTGACTGGGCCCCAGAGGAAGAGGACAGACAGCAGACGAAGGCTGCCAAGGAGCCGCAGGAAGGAGCAGAGCAGCGAGAGCACCCCCGGAACAAGAGGGAGACTTGGCACTGTCGCTGCTGGTATCAGGTACCCAGAATCCTACACATACCTGCCCCCACACAGAGCCTGCAAGGGGGGGCAGAGGAGTTACTACAGATAAGGAGATGCTATGTGGTCTACCTCAGCCGCTCCCTGTCTCTCAGACCCCCCCTCTGTCTCTCAGACCCCCCACTGTCTCTCAAACCCCCCCGCTCTCTCACACTCCCCGCTGTCTCTCAGACCCCCCTCTGTCTCTCAGTCCCCCATGTCTCTCAGACCCCCCTGTCTCTCAGCCCCGTCTCTCAGCCCTACCCTGTCTCTCAGTCCCCCTGTCTCTCAGCCTCTCCGTCTCTCAGCCCCCTCTGTCTCTCAGCTCTCCCATCTCTCAGACCCCCTTCGGTCTCTCAGACCCCCCTCAGTCTCTCAGCCCCCCCTCTGTCTCTCAGTCTCCCCTGTCTCTTAGACCCCCCTGTCTCTCAGACCCCCCTGTCTCAGACCCTCCTCGGTCTCTCAGCC
>BLSH010021574.1:1112600-1140651 GCA_018402905.1 Glandirana rugosa
TCTCTCTCCCCCACACTCTCTCTCCCCCACATTCTCTCTCCCTCTCTCTCTCCCCACTCACATTCTCTCTCCCACACTTTCTTTCCCCTACTCACATTCTCTCCCTCCCACTCTCTCTCTCCCACTCTCTCTAACCCCACTCACATTCTCTCTCACTCACTCACTCTCTCTCCCCCACTCACATTCTCTCTCCCCCACTCTCTCTCTCCCCACACTCTCTCCTTACACCCCCTCTCTCTCACACCCCCTCTCTCTCACCCATTCCCTCTTTCCTCCTTTCCCTCAACTCCCCCTCTCTCTCACTCCCTCCTCGCTCTCTCTCACCCTCTCATGATATACAATAAGGGATCTGGGGGCCCTTTGGTGGGCTTGGTTTTTTCTGGAGGGGGTGGGGGGCAGCATTTTACTCAACTAAAGTGGGCCGTTCTGGATGAAGTCCAGGGCCAAATTTTTGTCCCAGTCCAGCCCTTGTGACAGGGTGTCCGGTTTCACGTTTTTAGACCCGGGCCTGTAGGTGATATGAAGCTGGAAGTGTGAGAAAAAGAGAGCCCATCTGGCCTGATGGGGCTTGAGTCTCTTGGCGGTGCACAGGTACTCCAAGTTCTTGTGGTCAGTAAAAACTAGAACTGGGTGCAAGGCTCTTTCCAGCAGATACCGCCATTCTTGTAGAGCAGACTTTATGGCAAGAAGCTCCCTATCCCCAACATCATAGTTCCTTTCCGGGGGTGTCAGCTTCTGGGAGTAAAAGGTAATTGGGTGCAGTGTGGCCTTTTGCCCCTGTCTTTGAGAGAGTTCCACTCCGACTGCCGTCTCTGAGGCGTCTACCTCCAGTATATAGGGTAGAGCAGGGTTCGGACGTTTCAGGACTGGAGCGGAAGTGAAGAGCTCCTTGAGTTGCTGGAAGGCTCCTTGGGCTTCAGGTGTCCAACGGAAGCGGGAGTTCTGTTTTGTCAGTTGGGTGATTGCGGTGATTACAGTGGAGAACCCCTTAACAAACTTCCGATAAAAATTAGCGAAACCGAGAAAACTCTGCACCGCTTTCTTGACGATTGGTGCCGGCCATTTCACTATGGTGGAGACCTTCTGGGGGTCCATTGGGATGCCAGTGATGATGAACCCCAGGAAGGAAATGCTGGAGCATTTGAATGTGCACTTCCCCACCTTGGCGTAGAGGCCATGCTGACAAAGGCGACTCAGTGCACTCTTGACATGGGTTCGGTGCTCCTCCAGGGAAGGGGAGAAGATGAGGATATCATCTAGATACACCACCACAAATAGGTCAAGGAAGTCCCGGAAGATGTCGTTGACTAGATGTTGAAATGTGGCTGGTGCATTGCATAGTCCAAACGGCATGACCAAGTATTCATAATGGCTGAACCGGGTCTGGAAGGCTGTTTTCCACTCATCCCCTTCCCTGATCCGAATGAGGTTATAGGCCCCTCGAAGGTCCAGCTTGGAGAAAGTGGTGGCAGAACCGAGCCTCTGAAATAACTACGGGACTAACGGGAGAGGGTAACGGTTCTTGACCGCGATTTTATTAAGGTCTCTGTAGTCTATACAGGGTCTCAGGGACTTATCTTTTTTCCACAAAGAATATCCTGGGCCCGGCAGGAGATGTGGAGGGCCAGATGAATCCCTTCTCCAGGTTTTCATCCAGGTAAGATTTGAGGGCTGCCAATTCCTTCTCGGAAAGTGGATAGATCCTGCCGAAAGATACCTCCGTGCCAGGGAGTAACTCTATGGGACAGTCATAGGGACAGTGTGGTGGCAGGGCATCCACCCCTTTCTTGCTGAACACATCAAGGAAGTCATGTTATACTGAGGGAACAGCAAGGCGAACTTCCAAGTCCAGATCGGAGTCTGGGCAGGATGCAGCTAAGGAGGGTCCAGAGGGTGGTGGAAAGCAATGGTGCTGGCAGTAGGTTGAGTTGAACTGGACGTTGCCAGTGACCCAGTTGATGTGAGGGCAGTGGGCCCGGAGCCAGGAAAGCCTGAGGATGACCGGGAATAGAGGGGACACAATGGCGTCAAATAACAGAAGTTCCAAATGACCATCCGATGTTCTGGTCGAGAGAGGGACCGTCTCATGGGTCACGGACCCGGATTTGATGGGGACCCGTCGGTCAGGAGGGATCATCTGGTGAGCTTTGGGCTTGAGATCTGGCATGGATAATATCTCCCCTTGGGTGAGTGGAGAACCCTTGCCCGACTTGACGGGGCAGTTCTGAACTGAATGTCCAGAGCCACCGCAATACAGGCACTGGCCTTAGGACAGACGTCTCTGCTTTTCTTAGTGGGAAAGAGCTGAGTGTCATGGACCGACCGGTTGGGGTACTGGAGAGTGCTCGGAGGAGGAGGAGTAAGTGGGGGATGACAGACTTCTTGGTGTATCGTTGCTGGATGACCAAATCGATCAGGGCGTCCAGGGTCAGAGGCATTCCCACACGAGCCAATTCGTCCTTGAGTGGCTCGGACAGCCCCAGCCGGAACATTCCATGCGGTGTCGGCACTCCAGCGCCAAAACTCCGACACATTGTCCTCAGCTGGATGGTGGTCCTGCTGGAGCTCATGGAGCACGGCTTCCGCTGTGGCGGCTTGGTCCTCATATAGTCGGGCCATAGCCTGGAAGAACCGTGTCAGGTCTGAGACTTCAGGAGCCTTTTGCTCTAGTAGGCGGTGGGCCAAGGCCTGGAGTCCATCCCGGAGGAAGGAGATGACCAGTTCCACTTTAGTGTTCTCCTGAGAAGAGGTGTGGGGTTGCAGGGCAAAGAAAAGTTTTGAGGATATGTGAAAAGCCCGGAATTTCTTACGGTCCCCCGAAAACCGTTCAGGCAAAGGCACCTCTGGCTCCATGGGGGCAGAGATGATGGCATGCTGAGGGAGCTCCCAGATTTGGTCCTCCATTCGGGGGTAGCCAGTTTGCAGGTCTCTCACAACTTGAGTAAGGCTGGTCAAATGCTCACATAGTTCATTCGTAGGAGAGGGCCTCTGTGCAGACTCGGTCCTGGCTCTCTGATACTGTCACGTACCTGGTGGATGAGTCTGAATTATGCAGTAGGCAACCTCCCTTACTAACCTGACTCAGGAACCCCTGGTAGAGCAGACAGGTGGCTCGGGATTGCAGGATGGTGCGAGGGTCAGACTGGGTCACTGGTGGTGGTAGGAAGTCCGTTGGAGCTCTTGTGCAACTGAAGCGTGGTCGTACAGGCCGGGTCGTGAACGGGCTGGCAGTGCGGTACAGAAGAAGAAGGCTGGTGGGTAGTCGGGTCCAGACAGGGTCGTTAACAGGCAGGCAGCAGAAGTACACTGGGATCAGGCAGGAGAGTGGTCGTAGGCAAGCAGGCGGAGATCAGACAAAGCCAGGACAGGCCGGGTCACAGGAACAGATAACAGGTTACAGGTCTCACAGGAAAGCACTCACACGCTGTAGATCAGACAGCACTTGCTGCAGGGTGCACACAGCCTAAATAGAGCCATTTGGCACTGTTTCTGGCACGTGCACGCGCAATGTGCAAAAGCGCAAGAAATCGCTAACAAGTACTTTTAACACAAGTCTTCTTCTAACAGCTGTAGAATTTCCCGGTAGAGGACAGCGCTGACTTTGGACTTGAAAAACCACAGTGGACCAACACCAGCAGGTGACATGGCTCCCATGTGATCATCACTCACTGTGGAAGCTTCACAGTGGACCTCATACAACTTGGATTCTGCGCCTTTCCACTCATCCTCCAGACTCTGGGACCTTGATTTCCAAATTGAATGCAAAATATACTTACATCCGAAAAGAGGACTTTGGCAACAATCCAGTCCTTTTTCTCCTTAGCCCAGGTAAGACGCTTCTGACTTATCTCTGGTTCAGGAGTGGCTTGACAAAAGGAATGCGACAGTTGTAGCCCATGTCCTGGATACGTCTGTATCTGGTGGCTCTTGAAGCACCGACACCAGCCGTGGTCCACTCCTTGTGAATTTTCCCCAAATTCTTGAATGGCCTTACCTTCACAATCCTCTCAAGGCTGCGGTTATCCCTGTTGCACATTTTTCTACCACACTTTTTCCCTTTACTCAATTTTCCATTAATATGCTTGGATACAGCACTCTGTGAACAGCCAGCTTCTTTATCAATGACCTTTTGTGACTTACCCTCCTTGTGGAGGGTGTCAGTGACTGTCTTCCGGGTGACTGTCAAGTCAGCAGTCTTCCCCATGATCGTGTAGCCTACTGAACGAGACTGAGAGACTATTTCAAGGCTCAGGAAACCTTTACAGGTGTTTTGAGTTAATTAGCTGATTAGGGTGTGACACCATGAGTCTACAATATTGAACTTTTTCACAATATTCTAATTTTCAGATATACTTGGATATATTTTCTTTTATTGATTTTGAAGAAAATACATGTGATGAGTAAGAGTAGCAAGGTATACATTTGATCCATGCAAACATAGGATACAGTAGATTAACAGACCTAGTATGGTAATACCACAACAGAAGATATCAGTTAGCATTACAGAGTAAGTGACATAATTGTGGAATTTTTTGAACAATCCTGATTGGATTGCTATACATTCTTCGAAAATTTTCACTAGATTTATTTGGAGTTTGACTTCAGACACATTGGGCGCTAAGTTGCTCCATTTTCGGGTTATCATTAGTCTAGCTGCTGAGAGTATGTGTACAACCATGATCCTCATATGGGAAGGAAATTGGTCTATGCCTATGCTTAAAATGGCCAATGCAGCAGAGGGAGGTGTAATGCAGCCTGTGACATCTGAGATTAGTGAGAAAATCTTGTTCCAGAAGCTGCGTAAATGTGGGCATTTCCATAGTATGTGATAGAGAGATCTGGTCTGTTCGCACTCTCGCCAACATTTATTGTCATCTATATTTGTGAATTTAGCCAGTTGGACGGGTGCGTAGTACCATCTTTGGTGGAATTTTTGCGCAAGTTCCCAGTATGTGGAGCACTGAGTTGCACTGGAGTTGTATTTAATTGCAGAGCGCCATTGGGCGTCTGTGAACGTTTCATTTAAGTCTTGTTCCCATTTCCGGTTAGCCGAGCTCTTGGTAAATACTTTTTTGGAGTTCAATAGATTATATATTAGAGAAATGCCTTTTTTCATGGGGGAGTTGGTCGACCAGAAGGTCCACAGTTTTTCATTAATTCTTAGGGGGCAGATGATATTTTTTTGTAGGAAGGATGCTATTTGTTTGTAACCAAATGCCACGGGTGGGGTTAGGTTATATTTTTCCCTAAGCTCGTGAAAGGGGGAGGAGTTTGTTGTTTTTGAGGAGTTTGAGTACAGGGAGAGCCCATGTTCCACTGGGGAATTGGGGCTTCAGGAATTGTAAGATTGACAGAGGAACAGGGACTTTTGTGTCAGCGTCTGAAATTGCTACGGATTCTAGGAAGCATTTCCACATTGCTAGGGTTGCTTTGATTGTCTGGTGGGTTGTTTTGAAACAGTTGTTTTTGTAAGAGGAAGCATATAAGAGGGTGCTAAGGTTCCCTTTAGTGACCTTGGACTGCTCTATGTCCCTCCATTGTTTGTGGGATGATGAGACGCACGCACATTAGGGTAGGTGCTAGATAGTATTGTAATATCTGTTCAGAGCAATATCTGCGATCTGATCAGATATATATTAGCGTCCCCCTTAGATTAGGGTTCTAAAAAACGCAGTGTTAGTGGGATCAGCCCAGATAACCGCTAGCACCTGCGTTTAGCCCCTCCGCCCATCCCAGCCCACCCAAGTGCAGGATCAATAGATCGCTGTCACTTACAAAACACAACACACATATCTGCAGCCTTCGCAGAGATCACGCCCGATCCCTGCAAATTCTGACAGTGAATTTGGTAGCGTTTGAAGCAGGCTCTGACAACCAGGTGCGCTTTTTTGCCTGTGAGTCACGCTAGTGTACGTTTCAAATTTAGAAAGCCCAAAATGTCTGGCCGCACGTACACTAGCGAAGAGGCCTACAATATGCTGAGTTTGACAGATGAGAGCAATGGGGAAGCCTCACTGTCAGATTCAGGCTCAGCATATGAACCTGTAGACAACAGCGGCACCCTGACAGATAGCTCTGACGACGAAGTTGTGGTCCCTGCTAGAGCCAGGCGTACCAGACCCCGTTCTGCTGTCACTGATGTGCGTGAACCGCAGGGCTCTCGTATGCAGCAGAGAGCCAGTACTAGTGCTGTTACCCATTCTGGTGACCTGGCGAGCACCAGCGGCCTAGTACCCCCTGGACGTAGACAAACCAGCACTGCAGTAACACTTGGTGACGTGGCGAGTCCCATAAGTGCAGTACAAGCTGGTGTGGCTAGCACGAGTAATGCCCCGCAGCCACGAAGAAGACGAACACAGGCCCGCAGAACCCATAGTGCCCTTCCTGACGCGCTTGCAAACCCTGATTGGCAACCCCCCACTGATGCAGCGCCCGTACTTTCCCCATTCACTGCCCAACCCGGAATCATCGTGAATACAGCTGATTTTACGGCCACTGATTTTTATTCGATGTATTTCATGGAAGATCTCTATAGATCTATTGTGGACCAAAGCAATTTATATGCTGGTCAATTCATCGCCATTAATCCCCATTTGATGCTTGCCAGAGACTGGAAACCAATCACGGTTCCAGAATTTAAAATCTTTCTGGGCCTTTCCTTCCTCATGGGCATATCTAAAAAATCTGAATTGCGGTCATATTGGTCCACGCACCCAATTCACCATATGCCCGTGTTCTCTGCTTGCATGTCCAGGGCACGGTACGAGCAGATTTTGCGGTTCATGCACTTTAGTGATAATGAACTTAGTCGTCCACGGGGTGACCCTGAATTTGACCGGCTCTACAAAATTCGGCCCCTCATAAACCATTTCAACCAGCAGTTCGCCACACTTTTTATTCCCAACAAAGTTGTGTGTGTGGACGAGTCCCTGGTTAAATTTTCTTGCTTTCAAGCAGTTTGTCCCCAGCAAGCGTGCCAGATACGGGGTCAAGATGTATAAGCTCTGTGACAGGGCCACAGGCTATACAAATAGTTTTCTAGTTTATGAGGGCAAAGATAGTCAGGTAGAGCCGGAAGGATGCCCAGACTACATAGGGAGCGCTGGCAAGATTGTGTGGCGCTAAGTGTCACCCTTATTCGGAAAGGGGTACCATTTATACGTGGACAATTATTACACGAGCGTGCCACTGTTTAGTCACTTATTTGATCAACAGATTGGAGCATGTGGCACCGCGACCTAATCGTCGGGGCTTCCCCCAATGGCTTGTAGAATCCCGTCTTAGTCGGGGGGAGAGAGCCTGCGCAAAGTGTAATAATTTGCTCGCGGTGAAGTGGGGGGACAACCGGAATGTTTTCGTTCTGACCTCCCTTCACGCAGATACGACAGTGCAAATTTCTACGGCGACTGGTCTTGTGGAGAAACCCCTCTGAGTCCACAAATATAACCTAAATATGGGAGGGGTGGACCTCAATGATCAGTTAACGGCGCCGTACCTAATTGCCCGTAAAGCGAGAGCGTCAGGACTGACAGGATCCTTCCTCAAATTCATGGAAGAGATCATCACAGCCCCTCTGTATCCATATGGTGCTGCACCCCCACCTCACAATGTGAATGCAGTTAGCCGGCTGCATGGGAGGCACTTTCCCCGTCTCCTCCGTGGTTCCCCAAGGCCAAAGAACACCCCAAAAGAGATGTCGTGTCTGCAGACGACGCGGATACAGGCGTGACACCCGCAGTTATTGCAAAACCTGTCCTGACCAGCCTGGTCTCTGCATCAATGACTGTTTTGAACGCTATCACACATTAGTGAATTATTAGCGTAGGGTGCAGCAGACACAGCGATAGGCACACTGACATAGGGTCTCCAAAAATGCCAGTGCATTTTTGAGAGACCCAAAGCTGAAACCAGTTCGTTTTTTGTTAAAAAAAAAAAGGTGTACCAAAAAAAAAAAACAAAAAAAATAAAAAAAAGTTAAAAAAACAAAAAAAGTTAAAAAAACAAAAAAAATAAAATAAAATAAAAAAACAAAAAAAATATAAAATAAAAAAACCAAAAACAGTTGTACGTTTCTTTTTTTCTCTCTCTCTCTTGTTTTCTCTCTGTTCTCTCTCTATTGTTAATATTTTGTATGCATGCCTGTTTGTTACTGTTTTTATAATGTTTTCTTTGCAGGTATGTCATGTTTTTATGTTAATACTTAAATTTAGGCGCTATGATTTAAATATAGCAGTAAGTGGTGTCACTGGGATGGTTTATTCTGGTTGATAGTGCACTTTTCATACGAGATCGGTGTCTCTTTATGTATGAAGTACTGCTGAATGAGCGCAATATCTACTCACTGTATATTGTTGATGTGTTTTACAATTTTTTTTCTTCTTAGCAGGTATGTCATTTTTTGAGTTACTGTGTTTTATTAATTGTTTATTCCTTTTCAGGGCTTACCCACCGATTGATTCTTTTTTTTCATGAAAAAAAGAACATTACTATATATGCCCAACAAGGACCCACGACATACTAGTGTGTTGCTGGTCTTCTCAGGCTATCCTGTCCCACCGGGGAACGTGAGAATGCAGCTGGTGGTTCCGCCAGCTGACCATAGAGCTGATTGAAGACTAGAATGGCTCCAATCATCTCCATGGCTCAAGAAACCGGAGGCTACGAGCATTTTGTGACTTCGGTTTCGCCAGATATAAACAGCGCCATTGGGAAATTGGGGAAGCATTTTATCACACCGATTTTGCTGTGGTCAGATGCTTTAAGGGCTGGGGAAACGTCTAGAGTTTAGTAGACCACAAATTAAAAAAAAAAAATATGCGACAATACCTATTTTTATCATAGGGGATATTTAAAATTCCTGTGATAAAAATATAAATGATAAAAAAAAGATGAAAGGGACAGTGTAAAAATAAAATAAAAAAGCAAAATGAATAATTAAAATAAATAAAAAAATGCACCCCTGCACCCTGTGCACGCGCACATAGTTGGACGCAAGCGTCAGTCTCGTGTCGTATGTAAACAACAATTTCACCATGCATGTGAGGTATCAACGCGAACGTCAGATTGAGGGCAGATCTGAAGTGGTAACCTGTAAAGGCCTTTTAAGGGTTTTAAAAATGTATATAGTTTGTCACCGCTTCGCGGGTGTGCGTTATTTTTAAAGCATGTCATGTTTGGTGTCTATTCACTCGGCATGAGATCAACTTTTATATTTCGCCAAAAATTTGGGAAAAATAGTGTGTTTTTTTGCATTAAAATTCAAAAAAGTGTTTTTTTCCCCAAAAAACACGTTTGAAAAATTGCTGCGCAAATACTTTTTTTAAAAAAAAAATTGTAACACGCACTATTTTAATCTGTATGGCCTCTGCTTTAAAAAATATATAATGTTTGGGAGTTCAAAGTAATTTTCTAGCAAAAAAAAGTATTTTTTTCATGTAAACAAAAAGTGTCAGAAAAGACTTGGTGGATCACGTGGTTAGAAGAGTGGGTGATGTTGGGCATAAAATGGCAGGACAGTTCAAACCCCCCCCCCAAATGACACCATTTTGAAAAGTAGACACCCCAAGCTATTTTCTGAGAGGCATGTTGAGTCCATGGAATATTCAATATTTTTGTCATTAGTGATTGAAAAATGACAAAAAAATAAAAAATAAAAAAAATACACAAAGTTGTCACTGAAATTATATATTGCTCACACAGGCCATGGGTATGTGTGCAATTACACCCCAAAATACATTCTGCTGCTTCTCCTGAGTATGGGGATACCCCATGTGTGAGACTTTTTGTGAGTCTATCCGTGTACGGGCCCCCGAAAACCAATCACCGCCTTCAGGATTTCTAAGGGCAAAAATGTATGCCTTCACCCCACACTACCTATCCAGGTTTCGGAGGCCATGAAATGCCCAGATAGCAAAAAAAACCCCAAATGACCCCATTTTGGAAAGTAGACACCCCAAGCCATCTGCTGAGAGGCATGTTGAGCCCATGGAATATTTTATATTTTGCCACAAGTTTCGGGGAAATTACAAATTTTTTTTTTTTCCACAAAGTTCTCACTAAATGATAAGTTACTTGAACATGCCATGGGTATATGTGAAATTACACCCCAAAATACATTCTGCTGCTTCTTCTGAATACGGGGATACCACATATGTGAGACTTTCTTGCAGTCTAGCCGCGTACGGACCCCAAAAACCAATCAACACCCTCAGGCTTTCTAAGTGTGTAAAAAGGTGATTTTACTCCACACTCCCTATCACAGTTTCGGAGGCCATGGAATGCCCAGATAGCACAAACCCCCCCAAATGACCCCATTTTGGAAAGTAGACACCCTAAGCTATTTGCTAAGAGGCATGGTGCATATTTTGCAGCTCTCATTTGTTTTGGAAAATGAAGAAATAAACCGATTTTTTTTTTTTTTCAAATTTCAAAACTTTGTGACAAAATGTGAGATCTGCAAAATACTCAAAATACTTCTCAGCAAATAGCTTGGAGTGTCTACTTTCCAAAATGGGGTCATTTGGGGGAATTTTGTGCTATCTGGGCATTCCATGGCCTCCGAAACTGTGATAGGGAGTGTGGAGTAAAATCGCCTTTTTACGCACTTAGAAAGCCTGAAGGTGGTGATTGGTTTTTGGGGCCCCGTACGCGGCTAGACTGCCAGAAAGTCTCACATATGTGGTATCCCCATATTCAGAAGAAGCAGCAGAATGTATTTTGGGTTACCATTTGAAGCGGCGCAGTGCCAAATTGAAAAAAAGGGCTCCGGTCCTAAAGCTGGAAATCCTTCCGGGGCTGAAGTGGTTAAACCAGTGCTTGGATTGATCTAGAAGTACCGCAGCATAATAGTCTTTTGCATCTGGGAGACCCATGCCTCCTGCGTTCGTGTGGCGGATCATGGTGGCATAGGAGCAGCGGGGCTTTTTATGTTCCCAGACAAATGATCTGAAGATCGCTTTCACGGAGGAAAAGAAGGACGGGGGGAGATGTATGGGCATTGCTCTAAAAATGTACAGGAGTTTCGGAAGAGTAATCATTTTAAGCGCTGCTATTCTACCTGCCCATAATAGATGATGCTGTCTCAGGTTTTGCAGTTCTTGTTTGCATTGGGTTAGGAATGGGTTGTAGTTGTGTGTAAAAAGGGTTGACGTGGGGGATGATAGCTGGATCCCTAGGTATTGTATGTGAGTTGTGGTTCATTGGAAGGGAAGCTTGGTTTGTAGTTGCGACTTCAAGTGTTGGGGAATGTTAATGCCTAAGATGTGAGATTTTGACTCATTTACTTTGTAGTAAGATATATCTTGGAAATGTTTCAGTAGTTTGTATGTTGCCGTCAGGGAAGGAGCTGGTTCCGTCAATGTTAGGATGATGTCATCCGCGAAAAGAGAGATTTTGTGTGTTTTCCCTGCGATTGTAACGCCTGAGATTGAATCGCTTTCTCTATTTTTTTGGGCTAGAGGCTCCATTAGAAGGATAAAAATTATGGGGGAAAGAGGGCATCCCTGTCTAGTGCCATTTGTAATATAAAATTTGTCTGAAAGTACACCATCTATGAAGACTTGGGCTGAGGGGGTAGAGTAGAGTGCTAGGAGCGCCGATAGGATGGGTCCACTGAAGCCAAATCTAGCTAGGGTAGCTTGCAGATAACCCCAGTGAATCCTATTGAATGCTTTTTCAGCGTCGAGTGTTAGGAAGGTGGCAGGTGTCTCTGTTTTTTCAGAGTGGTATAGGAGATTTATCATTTTACGGGTTGCATCAGGGGCTTGTCTCCCACTGGTAAATCCCGCCTGGTCCTCATGGATCAGCTGCAGTAGAATAGGGGCTAGTCGCTTTGAGAGGATCTTCGCGTAGATTTTTAGGTCGGAATTTAATAAGGAGATTGGCCTAAAGTTTTGGGGGGTTACCGGCTCCTTCCCTGGCTTTGGTAATGCAACAATATTGGCAGACAACATTTCTTCAGGGAATTTGCCAGAGGACACAGCAGCTTCAAATACAAGTTTCATGTGGGGTGAGAGAATGGAGGAAAAGAGCTTTTAGTACTCGGAGGAATATCCATCCGGGCCAGCAGCTTTGTTGTTGGTCATAGATTGAATTGTTTGTTCAATTTCTTGTGTAGTAATTGGGGCGTTCAATATTTCTAGTTGGGACGGTGTAATTTTGTGAAGTTGTACAGACTCCAAACATTCAGAGATTGCAGAAATTGCGGGCTGGTTGGTAGCTAAGTTTCCCTTGAGATTATAGAGGGAACTGTAGTACGAATTTGCAATGTCTTTTGGGTGGTATAAATTGCCTCCATGCGGATAGAATAGGGAATTTTTTGTTTTGTCATTTTGTGTTTGACCTGAGCTGCCAACAGTTTGCCAGCTTTGTTGCCCGATGAGTAGAAACGATCCCGCACCCTTTGCAGTAGGGTAGCGTGTTGTGCGGTGAGAAAGGTGCGTAGCTCATTTCTGGCCTGGAGCAGCTGGTCGCTTACCACTAAATTTGGTTGTTTTTTGTTTTAGGTGTCAAGTTTATTTATCTTAGATAGGAGGTTGTCTAGTTGCTGTGTTCTCTGGCGTTTGCATTGGAACTAAGCTTCAGCAGTATCCCTCGGATATATGCTTTGTGTGTATTCCACACAAGAGTTGGGTCAGCATTAGGAGTTGAGTTCAGTTCAAAGAAGTTATTAATGTGTTTCTTGATGTAATTTGAGTGTAGAGGTTGCGCCATTAAAGTGGGGTCGTTTTTCCACATGAAAGCGTTCAATTTTTGGGGTTTTCCCCCTATAGTCAGGGAGATGGGGGCGAGATCGGACCACGTGATGGTGTGGATCATTGAGTCCGTAGCATCTTGCAGCAGTTGTTTGTCTCCAATGAACAGATCGATCCTGGAGTAGGAACAGTGGGGTTTGGAAAAAAAAGTGTAGTCTTTTTCCTGGGAATGATGGCATCTCCATATGTCATACATATTATTAGCATGTAGAAATTATAGTAATGGGGCAGGAAGCTGTCTGGTTATCTTGGGGCTTTGAGTGTCAATAGTGGGGTCTGGGGGTAAATTAAAGTCACCGCATAGTAGAATATGACCTTGTTTTTTTTTCTGGATTTTTTTTCCATAGTCTGCGGAGGAATGCAATTTGTTTAGAGTTGGGGGCATATAGGTTGACAATGGTGTAGATTTGGTTGTTTATTTCACACATGAGGATTATGTATCTTCCTTGGTCGTCTATGTCTGTATCCAGTGTTTTATATGCGACCGTGTCTTTGATCGCAATTAGTACCCCTTTCGTTTTTGACGTAGCGTTGGCGGAAAAGATGTGTGGGTATCTTTTGTTTGTCATCTGTGGGGCTTTATATTTACAGAAGTGGGTCTCCTGAAGGCATAAAATATCATTGTGGAGTTTGGCGGCTTCTGCCCATACGGAGTGTCGTTTCCCCGGGTGATTTAAACCCTTAACGTTTAAGGAGGTGATTTGGGACGGAATGTTGGCGGCAGTTTTCGGTGTGGTGTCAAGGTGAGTTTAGTGTTATGTGCTGGAGTAGGGTTGGGTGCTGGCACTTTGTACTCACAGTTGCAGGGAGTTTAGGTGTCACGGATTGGATGTGCAATCAGAAGCTAATTTCCAGCTGTTGTTTCCAAAGATGGTCGGTGATTCTTGCAGCAGATCTTAGAAGCTTGGATCCGATGGTCTTCGTATTCGTTACTAGTTTGGCCTGTAGGGTTTGCTCAACACATGTATAAGATAAGAACTATTATGAAACTGAACTTTAGTAACAACATAAAAAATAGAGAGCAGATATGTAAGTATAACAAGTAAAAAGGAAGTGTAAATTCCACAGGGCGGTATTACCCGCGTTTGGTACTTGGGGGTAAAGAAGCTAGAAGCTCTTGCTCAGGCAGGTGCTCCAGGGCCTAAGTGGCTCTATGAGTTGCTAGATGGGAAGGTTAAGTGATCATTTCGTCTGTGGTGTTTCGTGCATCCCAATCTTGATTTGTTCTATTGCGGGCCGACAGAGGGCGATCGGCACAATCTGAGGGTTCCAAGATATCCCATCTTCTCAATAGGGTGAGGCCTTCCTCTAAGGAGCGGATGGGGTATGTGGTGTTATTTTTGGTGACCAACAATTTTTCTGGGTGGCCCCATTTGTATGTAATCTGATGATTACGGAGCGGTTTGGTGATTGTGGCGAGACTCCTCCTTTTGTTCATGGTGTACTGCGATAGATCAGCGTAAAAGGATAGCCCCGTATATTGGTGCGGGTATGGGGTAATGGTCCTTGAGGCTCTCATCAGGTTCTCTTTCATATGGTAGTAATGTACTCTAACAATCGTGTCGCGTGGAATATTGTCTGGGAGGTGTGATGGTTTTGCTAGACGGTGAATACGGTGAATAATCAAATCCGATCTTGGGGCATCGGGTAAGAAAGCAGCCATGAGTTGTGTAAAGTAGTCTGATAAGGCTACGGGTTGTACAAATTCTGGTATACGCCTTATTTTTATATTATGTCTTCTTGACCGATCCTCTAAATCAGCCAGTTTGGCTTTTACCCAGTCCATCTCCTCAGCCTTCTCCTCATGGACATCCATCCTTCTCCTCATGGACATCCATCCTTCTCCTCATGGGCATCGGGTAAGAAAGCAGCCATGAGTTGTGTAAAGTAGTCTGATAAGGCTACGGGTTGTACAAATTCTGGTATACGCCTTATTTTTATATTATGTCTTCTTGACCGATCCTCTAAATCAGCCAGTTTGGCTTTTACCCAGTCCATCTCCTCAGCCTTCTCCTCATGGACATCCATCCTTCTCCTCATGGACATCCATCCTTCTCCTCATGGGCATCGGGTAAGAAAGCAGCCATGAGTTGTGTAAAGTAGTCTGATAAGGCTACGGGTTGTACAAATTCTGGTATACGCCTTATTTTTATATTATGTCTTCTTGACCGATCCTCTAAATCAGCCAGTTTGGCTTTTACCCAGTCCATCTCCTCAGCCTTCTCCTCATGGACATCCACCATATCATTGAAGGACTTGGTAACTTCCCCTAGTTTAGTTTCAATGTGGGTGACCCTACCGCCCAGATCACTGATTTCTATTTTGAGGTTGTGCATCATATGTAACATGTCTGAGTGGATAGAATTTTGTAGAGAGATCAACATCTCTTTTAGGGTGGTGTCAAGCACCGGCTGATTGCTTGTGGGGAAGGTGGCTATGGTGCTTTGGGACCCAGGGACATCTTGTGAGGGGGGTATTTCAGATTCTGTGTCTGTGGCTGCCATCAGCTTCTGCCTGGTCTTAGCTGGGCTGTTGGAGGGAGAGGAGGTATGGGAGCTGAAGGCTTCACTGTCCTGCATCTGTGGTAGGATTCCCTGTGCCGGCCCGCTCCCGCCAGCTGTATCTCCCCCCGCTGTGCTGTGGCGCCATCTTGGAGTTGCGGCCTGCATGATGGGGGTAGAATTCCGTTTCCATGGCGATGGCTTCTCTTGTCGCCGTTTGGACATGTTGCCGTTTCGCTTCTGTCGCCCGAGGGGATGTCTGTCAGGTTTTGTCGTCGCTCTTCCCGTGTGCTTTGCCCTGAAGAGCTGCCGAGCGTCGGAGCTGAGCTAATGTGCGGCCGTCTCCATCGGCTGCCGGCCACGCCCCTATTTTCAGATATACTTAATATTGGGTTTTCACTGGCTGTAAGCCATAATCATCAAAATTAAAAGAAAGGAATAATACACAAAAGTGCAGCGCTGTTCTATATAGATAAATTGCAATCAAAAATGCAAATATAAAACACAGTTCATGAAAACAATAAAAAGCAATAGAGCTGACAGTCCAAAGCCAATACCAGTGCAATCATCCAGTGAGGTAGAAATACAGGCTCCTTACCAGATGGAGTTGACCACTAAATGATAGGCTGGTCACATAAACCTTTGGAGAGGTATGGTCTCTCCACTACCCCTGCTCATTTTCTCCCCATGTGGGCAGACAGTCTGCTTAAATCCTCCTCACGTCACCACATCATGTGTGCAATGTGTGAACCTAAAAGGATCATAGTGTAGTACTTCATATAATTAAAATTATTTAAAATTAAGTTGCACTTACAACATCTAAGTAGAATAAGCACCCATAAAAGATATCCAAAGTGATGAATATGAAGATTGCAGCGTCCTTGTTCCAAAAATATTTCCCTTCCCAGCTCATATGCACTCACCAGTCACAGTAAAGAATGTGATGACGTTGCTGTCTGTAGGCCACACCTGTCTATGTGGACAGCTTTACCCCGAATGCCTGCATACTTAGATGCTCCTCTTTTATTCATCAACCATGTGAGTTGCTAAATGTTGTGCCATCATTAAATATAACCATATTTCTACACTTAGAGGCGCCTCTCTTCTCTTTTATACTCTGTAGCTCCTGCTGGATTTTGCTTCTAATCCCCTTGTGGAGGCTGCCATTTGTGGATGGACATTTTATGGTTACACAACTTGTACACAACTTGTTCTTGTTAACATTATGCTAATTGTATTTCACTGCAGACAAGTCCTGGAGGATTGTTTCTGTGTTTTATTTGTGTAGCACCCCACTGACACCCAGAAGCATGGTGGTAACCCCCAGAGACAGGGTGGGCTAACATTTTACCACAGGAGTAGATTACTGAGGCCCCTTTCAAACTTATGTGACTCGTCCTGCGAATTGGGACTGCAAAGTCGCATGACAAGTCGTACCCCATGATTTCCAATGAGTAGCATTCATACTTGTGCAACTTCAAGTCTCAGTAACTTCAAAGTAGTCCCTGCACTACTTTGGTCTTACTTTGATGCGACTTGAGGTCCATAGACCTCAAGATTAAACAGGCATTGTTTCAAGTTGCACGTCAAAATTGTGGCAAAGTCGCACGACTTTCAGGTCCCACAAGTGTGAAAGGGGCCTTAGTGGGATATGAACAGATTGGCACCAGTCCCTTTAAGATATAACAAAAAGGAGTTTATTGCTCACAATCAAATTCCAGAGAAAGAGGGTAAGGGCACAGGAAACTTAAAAATTAGCAGACACCACAAAGAGAGATAAAAAGTGCTCACAATCTTCACAGATAGAGAACCTTAAAGCGACCTTGTTTTCTGTGGTTGTAGCTCTGACTGTAAAGTACTTGTTAAATCAACTACCAGCACCCTGGGAAGAAAACTCCAGTGAGGTCCAAGCTCCACATTCAAGCATTTTCCAGTCCTTCGTCGCATCTAGGGCTTCTCCATGGCTCCTCGATCCTCAGGCTCTACAGGCTAGGCACCATTTCCAGGCCTTTTTTCAACCACATGGTCACCGGGTCAGACAGACCTAAGAGGCTTCAGCAGTGAACATATTCCTCCCCTTAACAGGAGGCCCAGGTGAGAACAGACTCATTTCTCAAGGTTACTACCTAAATATTTATACTCTTTTCCAGCATGCACCAGTGGCAAGAAAACTCCTACTGGTTGGCTAGGAAGAGATACATATTTATAACCCTAATTAGTCTAGCTCTCATGGCAGCAGTGCCACCTACTGACAACAGAAGGATAACCAGAGCCCAGAAGAAAAATAAGAAAACGGAATTAATTCAGCTGAGCTGACTGCAGTTTAGCATCACTAAATATAGATAGACACTCTGCTTAGGGCAGGGTGACTACATTTGTATGCAAAGCACTTTGATACTGAAAACAAAATAAAAAGATAAACAAAATGAAAAAAAGAAATATTAATTGTTCCAAAGCAGGACCCTAAAATATTTACATTTTGTATTGAATTCCTTCTGAAAACAGCAGTGTATTTCCTGTATCTAGTCACTCTTGTGGTAATAGAAACATAGCGGTATATTTGCAATGTGAGGTCATCTAAGGCACTTGCAATGTGAGTCATCTAAGGCAGTGGTTCTCAACCCTGTCCTCAAGTACCCCTAACATGCCGTGTTTTCAGGTTTTCCTTTATCTTGCACAGGTGCCTTAAATCAGAGTCACTGCCAAGTTACTGCCAAGTAAATAGCTAGACACTAATGAGGGGGACCCTTGCTATTGCAAAATAAATACATTGTGCAGCGGGGAGGCGTCTTTTCAAATGGCCACAAGGGAAAGATGGAAAGTACAAAAATATTTTTAGTTACAGGTTTTGGGAATGCCTTGAAGATGTATGTGGTGTAACTAACACTGTTTCTATCACTGACAGCTAATGTGATAGCAGTTTTTTTTTATGTGGAATTTGTTTTTTTTTTCCTATTACCTTGCCTATTGGGAGTGAGCCCCTGTGATCCTTTTTTTTTCCAAAGATTTTATTGGATAATAGTATCAGGTTTACAATGTTATCACACATTCGTTGAGGAAACAAAGAACGTTGTTTGTTGTGGATAGCATAGGTGTGACAAAGGCGTATAAACGTCATTAATTATATTGAATATCAAACTTAAATTCCAATGGGAGATTGAGTATTAAGCACAGTATACTGTCAATATAGTATACAGTCAACAGTAATTACGCTTGCAGTGATTAATGCTTGGTGCAATGACAAGCCTTCTGTCTCGGGCTAAAAGTATTCAGGGTAAGTTTCATAAACGTAAATGACGATTTGAATATTTGTATGATAGCTGCAATCCCTGTGAGCCATCCGGGTGACCTTTCAGAGCCATCTTAGGGATTCCTGTGAGCCATCCATGTGATCCCTTAGGTTATCCATGTGGGTCTGGAGCAAGAAAACCATGCATGACAAAAAGCGCTGTCTGCCTGAGTCAGGATATTTGATAAGGAGTTTGGTTATTTTTTCTGGTGGCGGTGCTAGATTCAAACCACTGGTGTCTTTACATGGGAGAAGAGCCACTCTTTTGGTTTTATTGCATGCATTGCACTTTTTTGTGGACATTGTTTGGTGACTATTTTTATGGATAATATTGTGTGAAGGGGTCACATGGTGTTTATTGTGTATCTAAAGGGACATTGTTCACAGATGTTTACACTTTATGATTTTTAAGGATAGCTCCTTACATGAGAAATATCATGTACAAATGGAGTGCCCAAAAATACTTCACATCACCACCACCCCATTCCCATATTCTCAATCTTTCTAAAAATAGTAGACCTATAAGCCTCAGGTCTGGTTTCTTAAAAATGAAAAATGCCAGATCAGTTTTGCAGTAGTAAAACAAGCCAAAATGTAGAGACAGAAATGGCAGTTGTTTTTTCACAAAGAAATTAAGCTTTAGACGCCAGATAATGGGGGGGGGGGGGGTAGGACGCACAAGAGAGAGCTCCGGTGCATCCTAAGACCTATTCTTCCCCATTCTCTTTCCCTGCGGGCCTGAGGAGCCCAGTCTCCAGTCAGCCTCTGCATGCGGACCTCCGGACACCCATCTGTGGGGATATTTTCCTCCAGCACAAAGGCATTAAGCGGAGTGACTTGGGGCCTAGTTGGCAGCCTGTGGACTCCGCTGTCCTCGGGGAGGTCCCCGCTCCCATTTATACTGTGACCTGCCTCACTCATCCTCACCTGCCCCTTTTTTAATGCCGCGGTGTACAGCTGCTTCTCCGACTCCGCGACTCCAGTGGTCTGGGCCTGGTATATGATCCGAGGGCTTGCTGGCCCCATCCGATCCCAGGGCCCTGGTGTCGACCCCCAACGGTCTCCATACCTCACTTGAGGTGGTCCCTAGGTGGGGGGGAGAGGACTGAGAGGCGGCCGCAGACCGCCATCTTTCCTGTGAAGCCACGGCTTACAGGCTCTACACGGAGTGGAGTTTAAGCTTCCCCTACACATCTGTAGCTACCTAGCTGGTTGGGGATGGGCAGAGGGGGACTCAGCTGACCCTCGGCTTGCTGGATTGGACAGTGGATGGGCTCTCTCCGGGGGGGGACCACAGCGGGACCTGCATAACAGATCGGTGAGTGTCCTTCTCTGCCTCTGCAACCCAGCCATACTGCCGGCTTAGCTGTCAGCACCATACACCCTAGGTACCCTTACTTCTACTCCTTCTTGGACTGTCTGGACAAGCTGTCTCCCTCTGATCTTCCCCCCCACCAGTGTTTCCTCACGGGGGATCAGTTCCCCAGCCCTCCTTCCCTCCGCTTCCATGGGACCTAAATCAAAAGTGGCCAAATCAAATAAGCTGAGTCCCGCACCATCTCCTGCTGCCTCCCTGTTAGAGGCAAACGCCAAACGGCTCCATTTAAGCTGTGCACACCCTGCAGCAAGTGCTGTCTGATCTTCAGTGTTTAGTGTGTGTTCATGAGCAACCTGTATCTGATTACCTGTTCCTGTGACCTGGCTTGCCTGACCCTCTGATTTCTGCCTGCACGGACCCCCGGCTTGTCTATGACCACTCTCCTGCCTGATCCTTTGATACCTTTGCTGCCCACCTGTTGACGACCCTGCTTGGACCCAACCATCCACCTGCCTGCTCCTCCTGTACCGCACCGCCAGCCCATTTCACGACCCGGCCTGTACGACAATGCTTCTAGTGCACGAGCACACCAACGGACTTCCTATCAACACCAGTGACCCAGTCCGACCCTCGTGCCATCCTGCACTCCCGAGCCACCTGTCTGCTCTACCAGGGGTTCGCGAGTTAGGGTAGTAAGGGAGGTTGCCTACGGCACAAGCCAGACTCTTCCACCAGGTATGTGACAGTATCAGACAGCCATGTCAGAGTCTGCGCAGGGCCCCTCTCCAATGAATGAACTCTGCATACACCTGGCCAGCCTTACTCGAGCGGTGAAGGCCCTTCAAGATGATTATGTGCGGCTGGAAGGCTGAATCCTGGAGCTCGATACACCACCTGGACCTGGGTCCGACCCGCATCCTGATCACACCCTTATCCCTCTGCCTACAGAATCCGAGTTACCTCCACCCGAACGGTTCGCAGGGGACCGTAAGAAATTCTGGCTGTTCCGCAATGCATGCAAATTATATTTCGCTCTTCAACCCCGCACCTTCTCCCAAGAAGCTACCAAAGGGACTGGTCATCTCACTCCTCCGGGATGAGCCCCAAGCCTGGGCTCATCAGCTACTTGAGCAGAAAACCCCTGACACCACCACTCTTGTACGCTTCTTCCAGACCATGGCGCGTCTGTATGAGGACCGGCATCAAGCCTCCACAGCAGAAGCTGCGGTCCATGCGCTCCAGCAGGGCCGCCGCACGGCGGAGGACTATGTGGCCGAATTCCGGCGCTGGAGCGCCGACACTGCCTGGAACCCCGCAGCCCTCTGCTTCCAGTTCTGGGTGGGCCTATCCAAGCTACTCAAGGACGAGTTAGCTCATGTGGATGTTCCCCCAACTTTGGACGCCCTGATTGATCTGGCAATCCAGATTGACCGTCTTCTATGGGAGCGTAGCTCTGAATGGTTGATCACCTCCTGGCGCCCGGTCCTCACTCCAGAGGAGAGACTGAGATGCCAGACCCACGACCTGTGTCTCTACTGCGGAGCTCCCGGACACATGGTGCATGCCTGCCCAGCCAAGCGGGATAGGGGTTCCTACCCCATTAAGGGAGAGATCCTGTCCATGCCGAGTCATAAGACACACTTGGGACTTTTCATCTCTCTGCAGCTGCCCGGTGGAGACATACCAGTCTGGGCAATCATAGACTCTGGGGCCTGCAACTGCTTGGTGGGCCTGAATTTCTCAGCCCAGCACCAGATTCCCCTTAAACCCAAGGTCCACCACATGACCATCCTCCTGGCCGATGTGTCCACCATCAAATCGGGCACCGTGACTCATGAGACTGTCCCTATTCCAGCCCGCACACCAGAAGGTCATTTGGAGCTACTAGTGCTGCACGCCATTGCGTCCCCTCTTTTCCCCATCATCCTTGGGCTCCCTTGGCTCCGGGCACACTGCCCACAAATCGATTGGGACACTGGCTACGTGCAATTCACATCCTCCTACTAAACATAAATAAACCAGTATTGCGCTAAAAGATTCAGTGCAGCAGCAACATATAGTGTGATAAAAACACCAAACAAAATATATATGAAAAACAGTTGCGCTAAGTGAACAAGTGAGTATGACAAATGTGATCCAAATATAAATAAAATAAAAAATTGTCCAAGAATTCAAATAAAGAATGTTATTCACTTAAAGTCCAACATCTGAAACATGAAGGTAAAAAATAACTTGATCCAAGATAATCCCAAAAAAAAAAAAACCGAATTCCAACACCGTGAAAATTGGTCAGACGACTGGTAAGGCTGTTATGTGGCGGGAGGAGGTCGGTGCAGGGAGAGATATCGTAATTGTGGGATTTATGTGAACGAGCATCTGGGCTAGAGAGAGGGTGTTTACCTTACCAGTCGTCTGACCATTAGGAAGAGAGGACCCTTTCTGTTGAGATACCCCGCAGAGGGTTATTTTCTGCCAGCATATGCGACTTGCTAGCGATAGTAAGTCCACGATCTCTGGTAAGAGTACCTTTATATATCTAGGGGTGTGCTCATCTCCGGTGGTGGTCTACTCACCCTTTTGGTATATTTGAATGAAGAAATAACACTCAATATATTTCATCTCACAATTTTCACTGTGTTGGAATTCGTTTTTTTTTTTTTTTTGGGATTATCTTGGATCAAGTTATTTTTTACCTTCATGTTTCGGATGTTGGACTTTAAGTGAATAACATTCTTTATTTGAATTCTTGGACAATTTTTTATTTTATTTATATTTGGATCACATTTGTCATGCTCACTTGTTCACTTAGCGCAACTGTTTTTCATATACATCCTCCTACTGTCGCCACCACTGCTTCCCACAGCCTCTGGATCTTACCTTTACTGTGCCTTTCCGGATTCTGACCCTGATATGGAAACCTGCCTTGCTTTCCCCAGGGAATACCACAAATTCCTGGATGTATTTAGTAAGAAGGGAGCAGACGCCCTGCCTCCACACTGACCTCACGACTGCCCAATTGAATTGCTACCAGGGGCAGAGGTGCCTTTCGGCAGGATATACCATCTTTCTGAATTGGAGCTTACAGCCCTTAAGGCCTACTTGGATGATAACTTGAAGAAAGGATTTATCCGACCCTCTACATCCCCCGTGGGTGCCGGGATATTCTTTGTTGAAAAGAAAGACAAGACTTTAAGACCCTGTATTGATTACAGGGACCTCAATAAGATCACAGTTAAGAACCGCTATCCCTTGCCTCTAGTCTGAGAGCTGTTTCAAAGACTCGTTCGGCCACGGTCTTCTCAAAATTAGACCTCAGAGGAGCCTATAACCTCATCCATATCAGAGAGGGGGATGAGTGGAAGACGGCCTTCCGAACACGATTTGGCCAGTACGAATACCTGGTCGTGCTGTTTTTGCTGTGCAACGCCCCGGCCACCTTTCAACATCTGGTGAACGACATTTTCTGGGACTTCCTTGACCTATTTGTAGTGGTATATCTGAACAATATCCTCATATTCTCCTTGTCCCTGGAAGAGCACCATAAACATGTGAAAAGCATACTGAGCTGCCTGCGCCAGCATGGACTTTACGCTAAGGCTGAGAAGTGTGTAATTGAGTGCTCTAGTATTTCCTTCCTGGGCTTCATCCTCTCCGTGTCTGGTATCACCATGGATTGCCCAGAAGGTCTCTGCTATTATGGAGTGGCCAGCGCCTACTGACAGGAAGGCAGTACAACGCTTCGTTGGCATTGCCAATCTCTATAGAAAATTTATTAAGGGGTTCTCAGCTGTCATCGCCCCCATCACCAAGCTCACAAAGCAGAACACACGCTTTCTATGGACTTCAGAAGCCCAGGCAGCATTCCAACTACTCAAGTGACTCTTCATTCTGGAAGTGGACGCCTCTGAAACGGCGGTGGGAGCGGTACTTTCTCAGAGGCAGGGGCCTAAAGCCGCTCTTCACCCAATTGCCTTCTTCTCCCAGAAGTTGACCCCTCTGGAGAGGAACTATGATGTGGGAGACAGAGAGTTGCTCGCCATTAAAGCTGCCCTGCAGGAATGGCAGTATCTGTTGGAGGGAACCACGCATCCAGTTCTTGTGTATACCGATTACAAGAACTTGGAATACCTGTGTACCGCCAAGAGACTAAAACCCGTCAGGCCCACTGGGTCCTCTTCTTCTCAAGGTTCCAGCTCCACATCACATACAGGCCTCTCCAGAATGTTTCACAAGACAGGGGGAACTCCTCCGCCAGACACAATCCTCCCATCCCGGAGCTTCTTTTTAACCCAGGAGGACCTTCTCTCCCAAATCAGACGGTCCCTTGCCAGGTCCTCCATCCCTCAGGACCCCAGGCTGACCCAGCATGATGGGTTGTGGTGGCAAAAGTCTTTGTCCCTGAGGAACAGAGCCTGGCAGTCCTGGAGCTATGCCGCGATAACAAATTAGCAGGACATTTCGGGGGCCCTCAGACTGCGGAACTAATAGCACGCTCCTTCTGGTAGCCTCTGGTTGACAAGGACTGTAGGGAATACTTCAAGGCCTGCCCCACCTGTGCCCATAACAAGGTCGACAGGACCAAGGCCCGGGGGTTGCTAAATCCGCTACCTGTCCCGGAGCAGCCATGGTCGCATGAGTCTATGGACTTCATAGTAGAACTGCCCCCGTCTGCAGGTTTCTCCACCATCTTTGTGGTAGTAGACCATCTCACCAAGATGGCACATTTCATCCCCATGAAGGGCACTCCTACGGCTACCCAAACTGTAGAAACCTTCATCAGGGAGATTGTCCGCCTCTACGGAATCCCGGCCAATATCGTATCTGATCGAGGAGTGCAGTTCACATCTCAGTCTGAAGGACCTTCTGCTCTCTTTTGGGAATCGAGTTGGTGTATCATCCCCAGACCAATGCCCAGATGGAGAGAATGAACCAAACCTTAGATCAGTACCTCAGGTGCTATTCTTCATTCTCTCAGGACGACTGGGTCTCCCTGCTGCCAGTAGCCGAGTTCGCCTACAACAACTCAGCTACAAATCAGTCACCGTTCTGGGCGAACCTCAGCTACCACCCCTCCTTCTTGCTTGATCTGGTCTCATGGCTGCCTTCCTGGTGGAAAACAACAAGCTTCTGTGGGAGACATTATCCCGATCGCAGGAATGTAGCGAGTCTTTGACAAAGGGAGGCGAGGGGAGCTGGACCTGCAGCCGGGCGACCAAGCTTGGTTAGCCACTAAGAATTTAAAACTGTCCTGCCCCTCAAAGAAGCTGGGACCAAAGTTCATTGGTCCCTTCACTGTCAAGAAAAAAATCAACAGGGTGATACGATATAACGATATAATCAAATGCTCATTAGTATTTAAATTCCTAGCTTCTCACAAACCCCACATTCTTTTTTCGCAGGAGACACACCTCACAGTCTCCCGAATCCTGGCCTTGCACAGGGCCTGGGTCTGGCAGGCCTTTCATGCCACATACTGCTCTTACTCTAGAGGGGTCTCGGTCCTCATTTATAAGTCCCTCCCGTACAAAATTCTTCAAATAATCACTAATCCTGGAGGGAGATTCATTATTATCCTGATAGAAATCTTCTCAATGACGTGGGCCCTGGTCAATGTATACTTGGCCCCTCCAATGGACCATGGCCTACTATACACCATTTCTGAAAAACTGGCCCCACTTCCAGCATCACATGTTATAGTTGCTGGTGATTTTAATGCAGTCCTAGACTCGGCCCTAGATTTTTCTAACCCAGACCATGCAGCTTCCGCTTCCGGGGATGGGTTGACACGTTTGGATTGAGGGAGTTGTGGCGTTGGAAACATGCTGGCATCAAGGCATTCTCCTGTGTCTCGTACACTCATAAATCAGGCTCTAGAATAGATCTTGCTTTTGGCAATACACGGGTCTTGACCGGACTCTCCGAGGCCTTCTGGCGGGACTATCGGACCATTCACCACTGGAATTGGGTCTCCAGATGGGAGATCAGAGAGGCTCCGAAATATGGAGACTGGCTCCCAGATGGATTCATGACGATGGTGTGTCTGATATGGTCGCTCCACAATTGGATCTCTACTGGTCAGTTAATGAGAACACCTCTTCTCCGGAAATGGTTTGGGACGCCTTCAAGGCTACAATCAGAGGGAGCTACATCACGGCCATCAAAGCTGCGTGGTCTGACTATAAAGCCACCACAGCACAGCTTGAGTCCCAGGAGGCTGAGGCCTCTGTGACCTTTTCTGAGCACTCCTCTGCAGAAAACTATCTCCGCCTAGCCCAGGCTAGAAGACAGGTGAACTTGCATTTTACCTCCCTCACACACTCCGAGGTCAATGCCTTGACCATTAGACTATTTGGGTCCGGGGACAAAAATGGTCGCCTACTGGCCAACCTAGTGGCAGACCCCCAGTATCAGACGGTGGTCTCAGAACTGTTGTCTGATGGTGGCGCTTGTATAGATAGTCCCACAGGCATCCTGCAGGAGTTTGCTGCCTTCTTTGGGGAGCTCTACCGGCAACCGCAATATCCTAATACTGAGACTATACTATCCAACTTACAGAAGTTATCCTTGCCGACTTTGTCAGAGGAGAAGCTGGGGATGCTGGACACACCGATCTCCATCCACGAGGTGGATTCCGCCCTTGCCTCCCTCCCTCCCTCAAAGACTCCTGGTCTGGATGGACTCCCTGGAGACTGGTACAAACTGTATGAGGCGAAGCTAGCCCCAAGGCTACAGAGGTTGTACTCTCATTGCTTCGACTCGGGTACCTTGCCACTCTCCATGTATAGTGCTCACATTGTCCTAATCCCTAAGCCTGGAAAGGACCCGAAGTGTTGCGCCTCGTATCGCCCTATCTCTCTGCTTAACTGTGACCTTAAAATTCTGGCTAAGGTCTTGGCTAACAGATTGGAGGAAGTGCTGCCTGGCCTGATAAACATAGACCAAACGGGCTTTATGCCAGTTAAATCCACTGACATTAATCTAAGGCTGGTTTTTACCCATATGCAAATTCCCCCCTTTTCCCCTTCCCAGTCTCGTGTCTTAGTAGCTTTTGATATAGAAAAGGTGTTCGACGTGGTGACATTGGGATTTATGCAAGCAACATTGAGAGCCTTTGGTTTTGGCCCAGCCTCCTGTAATTGGATAGGCATACTCTACAAATCCCCAACAGCGCCGGTCAAGTTGTGTGGACACCTTTCTGCTCCCTTCACAGTTAAGAGGGGCACCAGGCAGGGCTGTCCCCATTCCTGTTTGCCTTGTCCATGGAACCCTTAGCCGTGGCCCTACGGCATTCAGAGATGGTGACAGGCATTAAGGTGGGTTCAATTACTGAAAAGTTGGCCTTGTACGCCAACGATCTCCTACTGTTTCTCAATGACCCCGGAGCCTCACTGTCAGCGGCTCTGGAGATTATTTCAGATTTTTCTGCTCAGCCCAGCCTCAGGGTCAATTGGAGCAAATCCCAAATCATGCACATAGACCAACAGGATCCTGAACAAGCTGTACCCATGGTTCCTCTGCAGTGGGCCTCCTCCATACGCTATTTCGGAATTACCGTCTCTTCCAAAACTTCAGACTTCATCTCATTAAACCTTCTTCCCCTACTCACACAGCTTAAGCAGCGGCTCAGAGCCTGGGACAATCTACCCCTCTCCTTTATCGGGAGGATCAGTTTGGTAAAAATGAAGATTCTCCCAATTTTTCTGTATGCCCTGAGGCATGCCCCAGTATGGATCCTCAAATCTTTTTTTCACCACTTTGATTCAATTGTTTTCACCTTTCTATGGAGGGCTAGATCCCCTAGATTGAATAAATCCATTCTTAAACGCCCCTGGATGGAGGGGGACCTGGCCTGCCCTGATCTCCAGAAATATTTCTTTGCGGCCCTGCTTAACCACTTCAGCCCCGGAAGAATTTCCCATGTTAGGACCAGAGCACTTTTTGCGATTCCGCACTGCGTCGCTTTAACTGACAATTGCACAGTCGTGCAACGTTGTAACCAAACAAAATTTGCGTCCTTTTTTTCCCACAAATAGAGCTTTCTTTTGGTGGTATTTGATCACCACTGCGTCATTTCTGATCACCGCTATAAACAAAGAAAGAGCCACAATTTTGCAAAAAAAAAAAAACAATATTTCTTACTTTTTGCTAAAATTCAAATCCAAAAAAATATGAAAAAACATTTTTTTCATCG
>BLSH010021574.1:1201690-1239532 GCA_018402905.1 Glandirana rugosa
TAACCAATGATACGTGTCAACGTAGTCTAAGACACACGAGGTCAAATCAAAAGAGGGGGTTAATCAGGTCTTACACGTACCTAATAGTCTTCAACGTATATAAAGTAAAACGTGAACAATTTTATGCTATTATAAAGTTCTTCCCTCCACAAGTGACGTATGTGGTACATATTCCGCCTAAGGCAAGACTAGTCGTACCCTAGTCAAGTGTCTAGGGGACGACTAACCTCGTCTCGTACGCCTACTGTGATGTCAGATGTGCCTGTCTCGGTCGAGACAAGATACCCTTCACCTTTCTTTGGAACCCGTGATATTCTCTGAAAAATGGCCAAGAAATTATAAATTCTGCCAGGGTATGTAACCTTATGAGCACAACTGTATGTGGTAACAAAGGCTTTTTGCCAGGTGTTCTTCTTGGGATAGGTAGTGCCCAAGGTTTCTTTCCACTTCCCATAGAACAGAGCTGGCTCTGTCCGTGTAGACTGTAGTGTCATCCGCATGCTCTGCTCCAATCAGCAGGGGATCTGTGAACTGATCCCATGCTGATCAGAACGGAATCCGCCTTATACATGGTGTATGCAGTGAACACCTCCCTTCTTGAAATATTATCGTATTTTAACAAGTGCAAAATGAAATATATGCAACTTCTGATAATCCATGCACATTCTGGACTAATTGGGGGAGAAAACTAAACTGGAGCACACAGAATCTGATGCAACTGTGCATAGTAACCAATCAGCTTCTAGGTTTTATTATCAAAACTTAATTGAGCAAGGTGAAGTTAGATGCTGATTGGTTATTATGCACAGCTACACCAGATTCTGTGTGCACCAGTTTTAGTAAATCTCCCCCATTGTGTTATTATCCTAATCATAGTTACATATATTACTCTCCTCACCACTGTACTTCCAATTCATTCCATACAGGGGATCTAGGAAAACAGAAAAAGGGATGTACTGACAAATGATGGATCTTTACCTGGCTGCTAAAATATTTTCATTATTTGTTTGTTTAAAGCTTCAAAATAGCCCAATATAACATTGTGCCCCATCAATTTTCTTTAGTGTAAAATGCATCACCAATTTAATAAACAATTTAATACAAAGTGTATTTTTTTAACCTAAGACTCATATGATTTATCTGAATAAGCAATAGATATCTGAATAGATTGTAATCTTTGTATATGGGGTGTGGATACCAGAATGCAAGAAAAACATTGATAAAAGCAACATTTATTGTGAATTCAGATAGCTAAATACCTGAATTCATCACACTGTAATTAGCAGCCAAACACTTGTCTTCAGTCCAAGCATTTTGCAGTAGCAGTCAGCCAGCAGCATCCTGAGCAGACAGAAGGGCAGCCAGATTAGAGGACACACGCTCCTTCTCCAACACTATGAAAAAATGTGCAGCTTTACCTGTCTCCAAATACATATACAGTAATTCTCTGTTCAACAGTCATCACACCCAATATGAGGTAAATAATTATCTATTCATTGGCTAACTTAAATCTGGATAGATTGCTATATTATCTACATAGTAAGAGGAAAAAAGGAAATCCATAGTCCTTAAATACTGAGGGAATTTTAATAATACATTATTGAAAAAGTAGCATATGAAGTGTTTAGGGTTTACAATAGGTACATTTTAGTTTACCTCAGGGCTAAGCCTGAGCTGTGGAATCTGGATCAGGTTTCAGTGAGTTAGGGCTGGATGACTCATCCTGACAGCTCCTCTGGTGCATCCCCCTGTTTCTGTGACATTGGGGAGTTCTAAAGCTAGTGGGTGGAGGTTAGGAGGAGCTGTCGTGTATATTAATGGAACCTCAGCCAATCCCCAAGGGCTGACTGGAAGGGGGCTGAGACGATTCCATAAATAGACATTGGCCGTGCCAGCAGGGGCAGTCGGGTGAAAGATGGAGATGCAGTGCTAAGGAGACTGTTGGTGGCCCTCAGGGGTGCCCCCTAGTCTGGGGGGGTGACCTTGGGCCAGGGCTCACGTGCTGGAAGCATCCTTCTACAGCACACAGGAGGAAGCTCTTCCTGGAGGCACGGGACCAAGAGAGGACAGAGTGAGTAGCACTGTGGGGACTAAAAAGAGGGGGAGGCTGCCACACATAGTCAGTCTCCCTTGAAGACAACGGTGTGCTTAAGTCTTCAGCCTATCCTTGGAGGTGGTGCTGGAATCAGTGACCACAGAGAGGAAGTGTTGTGAAAGCACAAGCTGTGTCACTCTGTTGTTCTACACTCATAGGGGCTGCAAGTCCCTGCCTGTAATGGGCTGTTGCTACATTTGACTGGAGCCTGTCAGATCATTTCAGAGGGACATAGCTGGAACAAGCAAGCGTGTGCTGTACATAGAGACTGTATATAGGAGGAAGGTCCCTGAAGTTGTTGTCAAAGTTTTGTTGCAGAAGTCAGATGGGCACCCCATAACCTCCCATCCCCATTCAGGTTTAAACCCCCTAATAAGGCATAAAAACAAAGTCACAAACTGTTCTCTGACTCTGGGGTGCTTTTGAAGATTTGGTGTGCCTGGCTGTGCAGAAGTGGGGGATCCAATTTCAGATGCAGTTACAGGTTGGTGCACTAAATATACATCTATATAAGAAGGCCAGTATGGTTGCCTGAATTTATGGGAGGAACCCAGAGGGTATTTAAGCAGGCCACTCACCTGTGGTCTTTGTCAGTTCTGGTGCACAATACCACGTGTCCCTAGGCCGGCTCTTCCCAGCTCACTTTGTGTTTGTGAGTCTGTGCATTCAATAATCAGTGTGTTGCGGCTTCGCAGTTCATGGCCTTTGTCTGCGGTTCTCTCTCGCTGTTGCGGGTAGGATTCAAACCTTTTCATTTCATACGCAATGTTGCAATTCGTTATGTTTCCTATCCTGCATCTCTTTCGTACTTTGCTGCCTCCGAGTTGTTGTCGCCCGTGTCCTGACATCATTCGGCACAGGCACAGTAGATTTGTAGGTTCCCTCTGCCTTGTTTGTCATCCCATCCACAACATATGATTCGTTCATAGAACCAAGCCTCTGAAGTCACTGTCGGTCGTTGTTCGATATCACTCGACTTCATTGCTCATAGGATTCACTGTCTATGGGGCTGCCGCCTCATCCATTTGGAGATTAACATGTATTGTTTGCACGGGTTCTGTGGCTGATTGAGGTGGTAATTAGACCCACCTGGTGCCTTGTCTGCACTTGATTAGCCTTGGGGGTTGGGTGGTGTTCAGTTTTAAAGGAGGGGCAGCTCCCTTACACTCTACGATGACCCGATTTGAATCCCGGCCGCATCGGCGACAGTGTTTCATTTCCCCGGCACAACGCAAGTACATTCCAGTTGTCACACACATCACAGGCTTCCTGCAGCTAGGTCTCCTTTGTGGGGCTCCTGCCACAAGCAACCAGTCGTTGCGCAGACCATTCATACGGTTGCATTTACTCAAACACACACAATACTCCAGCTTCATAAACTCTGACCCGAGTCGGCATGATTTGTCCTCATCTTCGCCTCCCTGCCGAGCCTACTTTCTTGCAATCTTTGCAAGCACGTTTCCAGTGGCACACGATCCTACCACTCATTGTCTCCAGTGGCACACAGTTCTGTCACTCACGTCTCTTGTCTGTCTATTCTCCCTTAGGTCAGTTTAGTTCAGGTTGTTCCATCCTGCATTGGGTTGAACATGTTTTCTACAAAAAAATAAAAACAAAACCCCCCCCCAAAAAAAAAAAAAGAAAATCACACCCTTCAGCTGATTCGGATCCATTGCATTACTCTGTAGCCGATTCGTATCAGATTAATTTCATGCACACCTCAACCAATTTGCATCGGTCATGTTATTCACCCTACAACCGATTCGTATCAAAACCATTGCATACTAACTACAATCCTATTCGCGCCTAGTCGTGTTGGCAGCACAACGGTTTGTATTGAATGCATTACACACACTGATTCGCATCGGTTCATGTCCTTTACTCTGTTCATAACATTTCCCTACCTACCAATTCGCTTCGGTTCATGCCATACCGTACAACCGATTTGCATCGGCTCATGATGCTTACCCTCCAATCAATTCGTATCGGTTCATGTAAACATACTCTGTTCGTATCATTTTTTCCCACCTACCGATTCATATCGGTTCATGTCATTTACTCTGTTCATGTCATTTACCCTACTTACCAATTCGTATCTGTTCTGTCCTACCCTACATCTCATTCATATCGGATCCATTTTGCACACTCATCTCAACCCGATTCAAATCTAGTTGCATCGGCGGCAAACGATTCGTATTGGATGTACTGCACACACCATTTCATATTGGATTAGTTTCTCACACTCTCAAACACAGCTACTACTGGTTAAAATCACAGTTGCAGTCCTACATATTCAATTTTCTGCTATCCTTTTCTCTTTTCGACTATCAGTAGGTTTTTTTCTTGCAATCATTTGCAGACACGCCTCTAAAACCTGCACCGACTCCAACTGCACTACATCTTGCAATCTTTGCAAGCACTGATACTGAAATACAATTTATTACAGTCAATGCAAATACATCTTCAGTGACACTTCTATCTTGCAATCTTTGCAAGCACGCATACAGCATAACTTCTTGCAATCGTTGCAAACACGCATCTCAGCAAAACTTCTTGCAATTGTTGCAAGCACAAATCTCAGCATAACTTCTAGCAAGCACATTCCAAAAAAAAAAATAACGTGAAAAATAAAAATAGACGCCTCTGCGAATCAATCCACCCACACATGGACCCTCCCTAGCTCTGAGTTGCCACACAGACCATGCATTCCACTCATTACTTATCCACAGGCACCACGAGCCCCGCAGTGCAGCCTCCCTTGCAAGTGCCCTGCCACAAGCTCACTGTCGCCTCTCATTACAAATCCACGAGCCCCGCAGTGCAGCCTCCCTTGCAAGTGCCCTGCCACAAGCTCACTGTCGCCTCTCATTACAAATCCATGAGCCCCGCAGCGCAGCCTCCCTTGTGAGTGCCCTGCCACAAGCTCACTGTCGCCTCTCATTATACATCCACAGGCACCACAAGCCCCACAGCGCTGCCTCCCCCATGAGTGCCCTGCCACAAGCTCACTGTCGCATCTCATTACACATCCACGGGCCACACGAGCCCCACAGTGCAGGGTCCCCCACAGTGCCTGCCACAAGCTCACTGTCACCTCTCATTACACATCCACAGGAACCACCAGCCCCGCAGAGCAGCCTCCCCTGTGTGGTCCCTGCCACAATCTCACTGTCACCACTCATTACACATTCAAAGGCACCCCATGCTCCGCAGTTAAGACTCCCCCACAAGGTCCCTGCCACAAGCTCACTGTTGCCACTCATTCCACTCATTACACATCCACAGGCACCACAAGCTTCCACAGCACAGCCTTCCCCTCAAGGTCCCTGCCACAAGCTCTCACTCGCCACTCATTCCACTCATTACTCATTTACAAGCACCACAAGCTTCCGCAACATGCCCCCCCCCCATCGAGGTTACGGCTACAAGCTCAATGGCTACTCATAGTCTCCAGTGGCAGTCTACCCAGCCACTTAAGTTTTCTTGTCAAACTTTTCTTCATAGAGGAAAAAAGAAAAAAAAGACCCCTCTTAACACCTGTTTTTTTAATCTCTACATGCCCATAGGAGGATGTGAAGTGGAAGGCCCGACACAGTCCATCTCCTTCATAGGCCCCACTTTTGACACTTCTCCTTGCAGGCTAGCTTACTTCCTGACTAATTGGCCCGAATCAGGTTGGTCAGTCACGCCTTTACCCTTTCGAAGGGCATACTAAGAGACAGCCACGATCCCTATTAGGGATACTTACTTTGGCCGTGAAGGTTATCCCTCAGGGGCGCTCCTTCATTGAATGCCTCTTGGTTTTCCCTCTTTTACTTTCAAAAATTTTTATTATGAAATAGTACCATACAAGAAAGATACTGTACAACAATATAAATGTCAGGCAATCAAACAAAAAGTGTTATTCCATTCTCATTACCTCTTCTGGCTGACTCTACACTTCTTCTAGACAATTCTCAAGGTTCTAAGGCCTAGAGAGGCTCATCGGCTACTGGCCACATGAACCAAAGTGGTATGCTGACGGCCCCCTCCCTTCCAGGCACCCCATAATGGGCTCAAACTGTGCGTGGAGAGGGGAATATACTTAATTTTCAGTATATTGGGTTTTCCCTCTTTTAGGTACAAGACCTCGAGCAAGTTCTCAGACTGAACCCATAACAGATTTAACAATATGGGACAAACTCCTTGCAAACTGGAAACAGCATATCCATGCTTATTCTGTTAGCATCAGCTTTATAACTTTAGGTAGTTACGAATGCTGCAGCCTCCACAGGCTTTGCGGTGATTTTTGGCCATCACTGGTTTGCAGGGTCATGGCCAAACGAAATCCTTTGCATCCCCGGTTTTTCATTCCCCCTTATAACTCCATCCCATTGTGGCAGCAGCTCAGGTCTGGCGCCATACCTAGATAGGACAAATGGTGGTCTTAATCACAGACAACCAGGCCACAGCCGAAATTATAAAGAAGATAGGTCGCTCCCCAACGGGTCTTTCCTATGCAGGCTGGTGCAGTTATCATCGCAGCATCCATTTAATGTTCACTGCACGTATATTTCAGGCAAGTGCAACGTCGCAGCGGATGCACTGTCCCGCTTCAATGTCATTTCATTCTTTCAGCAGAAACCCAGACCTAACCCAATGACTACTCCTATCCCACCTTGGTCACAGCTGACGATAGATTAAAACCTCACCTTCTTGACGCAACCCAGCTCGTTAACAACTCATTGTCCCGCAATACATTGAAGACCTTTCGCACTGCTTGGAACACCTACTGCAAGTTTCTAGCCTCATGCCCCGGAGCAACCACAGGTGACATTAAGCATGTCCAATCCTTCATATCGTACTGCCACGCGCAGCTGGCTCTTTCTCATAATACTATCAGGCTATACCTAGCCAGTATCCAGCATTTTCTGTCCTATCAGGACCTCTGTTTTTGGCCCACACAGTCAGATCCCTACTACATGACATCCAGAAGCATCAGCCCATAGCCAACGGCAAACGCTTGCCTGTCACTAGTGCCATCTTTAGGGACATGTCTAAAATCCTTGCACGTTCCCCGTTTGGGGTTCAACCCAGCCTGGTCATCCAAGCAGCCATCTACCTGGAATTCTATGGCCTACTGCGGCTTAGCGAGTTCACCTTTAGTGGCACCAGCAGCCAGATACTATACAGACACCACCTGACTCACTTCCAAACCATTACGTTTTCTACCTTGTGGTCTCCAAAACTCAACAATCCAGATCCGGGGTCAACATCAACCTCTTTCAGACCAACAACTCCTAGTGCCCAGTAATGGTACTCAACCGGCTACTATCTCACCTGCCTAGCCAACCCGACTCTAGCCCATTGTTGCCTTTTATGACCAGCCCCTGAGTGGCAGCCAACTATTAGACATATTAGGATCCTACTGGTCAACTTGGGCCTTGACCCCGGTCGGTACTCCGGACATTCCTTCCGGATCGGAGCAGCCTCAGCCGCATCTCAGCTCGGAGTACCAAACCAAGTGATCAAGGAATTAGGCTTCGCTAGATACATTCCAGATCCTCAGAGAAAAATGGTACAAGCCTTTATCAAACTTGCACAATAATGACAGAATCAATAAAGAACTACTTGCCTACCTGGAGGTTTTTGCCCCCTTTTCTTGGCATACTACACAGACCACCAAGGCACACCTCAGGTCTATGCTATGTTGTAAGTCTTGTCTCGTGTTTATGTGATCAATATAAGTCTCAGTCGTAGGGCCATAATCATAAATATATATTATATATAGCTTACTGGAAAATGACTATATGCTCCAGTACCTCTGTACAGTCAGAACTGATGCTATGGGGTTTATTTACTATAGCACCATGGGGGAACAAATGGTCACAAACAACTAAAATCCCTAGAAAACGACTAAATCTAGTCAGAAAAGGTATTCACTAAAGCCCTGAGGGAGAAAATAGTCCCAGAATCAAATTCACTATAGCGCCCAAACAGCAGTGACTGACTAAAAAACTAGTCGTGGTTGAAGCAAGGGAATTGCACATGGAAATAATGTTTGGAGCATGATACGATCACCTAAATTGTGCTAAAATATGCAGTATATTATTTAAAGATAATCTGCTTTTAAACTGTGTGAAAATGTGATTTCTACACTGAAATATCTTAAAAAGTCTGAGAAGAGATAAATTCCCCGTCTCCTTAGTCCTAGGCACAGAGCACAGCTGTGCACTACTGAGCATGCTCAGACACAAAACAACTCTCAAAATAATTCTCATGGAGTAATTCCTTGAGTAGTTAGTAAATACCAAAATGAGACTTATTTTACACACACTTTTTGGGAGTGAAGATGAGAGTTATTTTGCCAAGTGCAAGTTTCTGCCATTCATTCTAATGGTACAATTGTTACTTTATCTAACAAATCCATTTCATGTTGAAAAGAAATGTATCTTTCTCTCAAATAAATTGTCCTGGCAACAATGTTGCACATTTGATAATCTATTTTGTTTTTAAGAATGCTACAATGTGAAATCTCCATGTTTTGTAAATATTTTTTGTTTTTATCGGTCAATTTCACTTTGCTGCTGTCCATGTCACAAAAATATTTCCCCAAACTCACACAGATGTCTTTACAAACCACAAACAATACTATTGCTTATGGAAATGTAAAATTAGTCCCATTTTTTTTATTCTTTTCAAATGATCCTAATTTGAGCCCCAAAAATGTGATATGTGTACCAACATCAGAAATAAGAATGTCATTACCAAAAATCTGAGGATAACTTTAATATAATTATTTTTTTTTATTATACAATAATTTATTTTATAATAGTTAATATATTCTATGCTCACGCAGCAAGAACCACCAAAAATCACAGATTAAATTTTAGAAGATTTACTCCTGACTAATGTAGGTTCTGTATATTCCTAGACATGCAATATCTGTGTATTTATGTGTAGGAGGACTTGTTGTGTGTAATCCCTGTGGTTTAAAAGGTAGCAGTTCTGTCTACCATTGCAGGTATCCTGGGTTTGATTCTCAAGCATGTCACTTCATGTAGAGATGCTGTTTGTCCTCTCTATATTATTAAACATGACTCAGGGCCTTACCTAAATTATGTCTAAATGTAGTATTTATGTGTCGGAGGGTTCCAACACCATTGCAAATTTTGCCAGATATACTAGTTATACTAGCTAGGCAATGGGGATGCCTGCCTTTACATGCAGATGAACTTTAATGGGATCCCAGTCTTAGTCCGTAGGGTTCAATATTGAGTTGGCCCACCCTTTGCAGCTATAACAGCTTCTACTCTTCTGGGGAAGGCTGTCCATAAGGTTTAGGATGTTTGTCTATGGGAGTATTTGTTCATTCTTCCAGAAGTGTATTTGTGAAGTCAGACACCGATGTTGGATGAGAAGGCCTGGCTCACAATATTCACTCTAATTTAGCCAAAAGGTGTCCTATCTGGTTGAGGTCAGGACTCTGTGCAGGCCAGTCAAGTTCCTTCACCCCAAACTCACTCATCCATGTCTTTATGGATCTTGCTTTGTGCACTGGTCCAAATCATTTGGTGGAGGGGGGATTCTGGTCTGGGGTTGTTTTTCAGGGCTTGGGCTTGGCTCTTTAGTTCCAGTGAAGGGAACTCCTAAGGCATCAGCAAGACACTTTGGGCAATGTCATGCTCCCAACTTTGTGGGAACAGTTTGGGGGTGGCCCCTTCCTGTTCCAACATGACTGTGCACTAGTGCACAAAGCAAAGGCCATAAAGACATGGATGAGGGAGGTTGGTATGGAGGAACTTAACTGGCCTGCACAGAGTCCTGACCTCAACCCGATAGAACACCTTTTGGCCGAATTAGAGCAGAGACTGTGAGCCAGGCCTTCTCATCCAACATCAGTGCCTGACCTCACAAATGCACTTCTGGAAGAATGGCCAAACATTCCCATAGACACACTCCTAAACCTTATGGACAGCCTTCCCAGAAGAGTTGAAGCTGTTATAGCTGCAAATGGTGGCCCAACTCTATACTGAACCCTGGGCTGCCATTATAGTTCATGTGTGTGTAAAGGCACATTTCCCAATACTGAGGACAATCTATTGTATATTACTTGTGATACTGAGCATGGCTATGGACTTAGGACTGGTTCACACCACAGCCATGAACAACACATTTGCTCACTGCTCAATAGCTAAATGGCTAGCAAATCCACCTGGCACCGGAAAGGTTGCTGGTTCACGTCCCGCATATGCTAATGCTTGTATTGAAGTTTATAATAAACCTCTGGTTGGGTTTCTCACCAAAGACAAGCTGGAATTTTATTTATATATTGTCCAAATAGTCTGTAATGTAAGCAAGCTATTTTGGGATTTTAAATTGGAAGCTGCAGCCAGGGACTTGGGCATTTCAAATTGTAGGGTTTACACTGCACAGGTACATCTGGTTAGAAAATTGTTGCTTGGATCAGTGTTTCTCAACTCCAGTGCTCAAGGCATCCCAAAAGGTCATGCTTTCAGGATTTCCCTCCAATGAAACAGCTGTGGTAATTACTAAGGCAGTGAAACTGATCAAATCACCTGTGAAAAATAATAGAAAGCCTGAAAACATGACCTGTTGGGGGTACTTGAGGACAGGGTTGATAACCACTGACTTAGAATTTTGTCCTGCACTTATACTGATCTGAAGAACATAGCCAAGGGTTAATACAGCAAATAGTATTGGTATGGAAGCCTCTCAGGTGAAATCAATTAGAAAAGACAGATTGCAAGATACTGGTGGGCGTGTACTTCTATTGGGCGTGTGTCAGTGCTAGCTTATATAAGGGACTTCACTAGGGGGTGCTGGTTTGGCCTGATGAGAGGTCAGGTTTGGTGCTGTGGTTTTTGTGGAAGAAGCAATGATATTTTGCTAATGACAAATGTTTTACTAGAGCTGTTTGTTTGCTGAAATGATTGTGCATTTTGACCATCAAAAGTGGCTTGATTTTACCATGCTGTCTGATTGGGGTGTGTATTGTTTGTCTTATACTCACCAATGTTCTTGGTTTAATCTGCGCCTTTTTTAATATTATGTTGTAATGCTTTGTTAGAATGACTGTTAATTATCTTTCTGTAATTTTTCAGCTAATAATGTCATGTGGGTGTTTAGTCATTTTATGAAATGTGTGTGCAGTTATGGACGGTGAAACTAAAATTGACCACTGTAAGGTTTAGTCCAATTTTAGATTGTAAGCTCCTATGAGCAGGGCCCTTCGAACCCAATTGCTAACTGTTTTGCTAAATGTGTATATACTGCAAATACTTTAATGCCAGTAAATATGTACATACATGTGTTTCTGTTGGCAAAATAAAATGAAATTGATTTTGCTTGTTCTCTTTTGTAACTTTTTAAATTATTTTTGGGGGGTGGTGGTTTTGGGAAAGTGGACTACCTCCTCAGGGCCGGTTCACACTGCTGCGGTGTCCAAGATTGGATGTTATTCGCACTGCAGTGCAAATCACATGCGATCTGTGCTATGCAAATTCAGCCATACAGATAGTATGGCTGAATTTGCATCTCATCCTGACCAAACTCGCACAGGACCCTTTTTTGTTACGCAGCAGAATTAGATCACATGGGTGTTCACATCCCTGCAATCCCATTCCTATCCGAATTTGCAGTTTGCAGTGCGATCTGCGAACTGATTTGGGGGTGTCAATAGCTTTCTATTGACACACCTAGCAGTTTGCATATGGCAGTGTGAACTATCTAAGTCGCGTGTGATGTGGGAACCCGCAGTGGATTCGCAGGGTTCCCGTATTGCACTAGTGTGAACCAGCACTGATAAGTCATCATCTTTTATAATTGCATAGTCCTTACAGATATACATCAGCAGGAAGTATAATGTGGCTGGAAACAGGGAGTGCTGTATGCACATGGGCTGCAAGCAATTGTGTGGTGACGCCAAATAAATCAATGAACCCCACCCACACCACATATAGCTCCCACATCCTCCCCTACATTGATCAAAAATGTAATTTCAACTTGCTAGTGGCTATAATGTATTGCCCCCCCCCCCCAATCCAGACCAAGCCCTTTGGCTCAGGGATGGAGTTTAAGGGGAAGGCCACTCCAAATGTTATTACAAAATGCTGGGGGATTCCCCCAAACTCCAGACCCTTTCTGCGCATGCAGCCTGGAGGTCAGGATCGGGGGGAAAAGTGAGGGCCTGCCCCCCTCCTGGAACAAACCAGGCCACATGCCTTTAACATGAGGGGGTGTGTGCTTTGGGGTGGAGGGGCTCTGCATGCCCCCCCACCCCTCAGAGCCTCTTGTACCTATGTTGATGGGGACAAGTGCCTCTTCCCGACAACCGTGGTGGTTGGGGGGCTGATCAAAATGTGGAAGCGCCCATTAACAAGGGGGCCACCAGATCCTGGCCCCCCATGTGAATGGGTATTGGGTACATTATACCCATTCACCTAAAAAGTGTAAAAATGTATTTATAAATTTAGACATTTTTTGTCTCATCTTTTATGTTAAAGTGTCTCGCGATGTACATCCATGGTCAATAGGGATGGTCCCCCGGTTCGACTCAAAAGTATGTTTGAATCGAACATCGGGGAGGGGGGTTGCTGAATCCTGAACATTATGGGGTGCTGGTGGGAAATTTGAATGGCCCATAATGCAGTGAAATTGTGGGGGAATGCTGCCCACTGATTGGCCAAAGCATGTACATGCGCTTTGGCCAATCACAGCATGCTCTGCTGTGAGAGCCATGATTAGCCAAAGGAAGGGTGCCTTTGGCCAATCATTGCTCAGCGGGTCTGAGTCCACGCCCCCACACTATAGAAGGCCACTTACACAAAGGCCGAATATAGTGAAAACATTTGCAGAGATAGCAAAAGGTTAGGCAGAGGCATGTAGTATAGGAATATATATGTACAGTATGGTATACATAATTCACTTATATAGCGCTATCACTTTACATAAATATTATACATTCACATCAGTCCCTACCCTCAAGGAGCTTACAATCTATGGTCCCTAACTCACATTTATACATACATTAGGGCCAATTTAAACAGGATATAATTTACCTACCTGCATGTCTTTGGAGTGTGTGAGGAAACTGGAGCACCTGGAGGAATCCCACACAGACACAGGGAGAGCATGCAAACTCCAGGCAGGTAGTGTTGTGGTTGGGAATTGAACCAGTGACCCATTTGCTCCCAGGCGAAAGTGCTAACCACTACAACACTGTGTAGACTTTATACAATCCATGCACGCTCGGAAAAGGGTCTGGCATAGGTTTTAAGAGGACCTCCATGTCAAAATTAAACAGAAATTTTGGGTAGGGGTCCCCCGCAAAGTCCGTACCAGGCCCTTCAGGTCTGGTATGGATTTTAAGGGGAACCCCATGCCAAATTTTGGGAAAATGGCATTGGGGTCCCCCCACAATGCAAACCAGACCCCAAAGCACCCTCCCCATGTTGAGGGCATGTGGCCTGATAAGGTTCGGAGGGGGCGCACTCATTTGTCCCCACCCCCCTGCCTCGCATAAGGGTCTGGTTTGGATTTTGGGGGGAGCCCAACACCATTTTTTATAAATTTGGTGTGGGGTTCCCCTTCAGGTCTGGTATGGACTGGGGGGACCCCAACGCAATGCTTTTTCAGTGATCTTTATCTATATTGCAGGGAACCAGCAATACATTCCAGCCACGACCGATTTTGAATGACAATTTTTCCTTTACAAATGTCATTTTGCTGTGCCACTGTTCTAAACATCACGGAGATCCATACTTAGGGGACCCGTCAAGCACGATATTTAAGCACTTACCACCGCCCACCGCAGCGTGATGGTGGCAAAGTGGTTCGTTATCGCAAACCGCCCTCACCTGACAGCAGCTGCGATGACTAGCATTGTGAGCGCGCGCATGCTGCTGGAGGCACGCTCACTGTGTTCCGGGGGGGCAGGGAGCGGGTAGGGCGGACTCGATCGCCACTGGCTACCTGCGATGGCCCCTCTGCAGTGAAAGAACGGAGACCCGTGTATGTATACACGGATCTCCGTTCGGACAGAGGGGGAAGGGCGGTGATCACAGGCTTCCTGTATATGGAAGCCGTGATCACTCCCCTCCACCTGGCAGCCCAGCCCCCATACAGTTAGAACTCCCCTTAGGGAACACAGTTAACCCTCTCCAGGTTAACCCCTTCACTGCAAATACAACTCCAGAAATTAATTTGCATCATCCCTAAATGCAGCAACTTTTGCGCAAACAAAACAATAAACGCTGATTGCGATTTTTTTTTTAACAAAGAAAGGAGGAAGAATATAAATCGGCCAAAAACAAGTAAATAAAATTATTTTTATTTTTTTACAATTGGATTTGTATTTTAGCAAAAATTAAGAACTGGTTATTTTGAAAAATTGCCTTTCTTTTTTTATTTAGAGCGGCGATCAGAAATGACAGAGGAGATCAAATATCACCAAAAGAAAGCCCTATTCGTGGGTAAAAAAGGACACAAATTATGTTTGGGTACAACATCGCACGACCGCGCAATTGTCAGTTAAAGCAACGCAGTGCCAAATCGCAAAGAGTGCTCAGGTCCTAAAGCATGAATTCCTTCCGGAGCTTAAGTGGTTAAAGGAATATTTTTTTTGTCACTTTAACGCTGGGTTCACACTATCCGACAAAAAAATGGTCCAACTTTGATCCTACTTTGCTGTGCAATTTACGGTTCTACATAGGGTCAAAGTCGGACCGTTTTTGTGAACAGGGATCCGACAATGCCATGCGACTTATGCTCTGGGGATCTTGAAGGGGAACTCCACGCCCAATTTTTTTTAAAAAAATGGCATGGGTCCCCCTCCAGGAGCATACCAGGTCCTTTGGTCTGGTACAGGCAACCCCAACGCCAAAAAAATGGCGTGGCGCCCCCCCCCCCGAAATCCATACCAGACCCTTATCCGAGCACGCAGCCTGGCAGGCCAGGAGAGGGGGTTTGGACGAGCAAGTGCCCCCCCTCCTGGACCATACCAGGCCGAATGCCCTCAACATGGGGAGTATGGGTGCTTTGGGGCAGGGGGGGCTCTGCACCCCCCCACCCCAAAGCACCTTGTCCTCATGTTGAAGAGGACAAGGGCCTCTCCGCAACAACACTTGCCAGTGGTTGTCGGGGTCTGCGGGCTGGGACTTAACAGTATGGGGTACATCGTACCCCTACCCATTTACCTGGAAAGAAAGTGTACAAAAAAAACACACTACACAGGTTTTTAAAATATTTTATTAAATCAGCTCCGGCGTCTTCTCCCCTCTTTTCTCCCTCTCCGGTGTCTTCGGCTCTTTTGCGGGGGTCTTCTATCTTCTGAGGGGTCTTCTTTCTTCTCCTTCTCTGCGGCGTCTTCTGCTCTTTTGCCAGTCTTCTCCACTGTCCACTTCCCTTTGTTCTTCCTCTCTTCTTCTTCTTCCCATGATAGAAAGAAACGGGGTGAGCTTAATCTTCAACCCGGCGACAAGGCCTGGCTTTCAACGAAGAACCTGAGACTCGCTTGCCCTTCTAAAAAATTGGGCCCATCGGTCCCTTCCCGATCAGTAGGAAGATCAACCAGGTCTCTTATGAGTTGGAGCTTCCCCTGTCTTTACGGATACATCCGGTGTTCCATGTGTCCTTACTGAAGCTGGTGGCCCCAGATCCCTTTCCCAATAGAGCTGTAGCTCCTCCGGCCCCCATCCTGATTGATGGAGAAGAGAAGTTTGAAGTAGAGTCAATACTCGACTGCAGGAGAAGAGGTGGCTGAGTCCAGTATCTGGTAAAGTGAAAAGGCTACAGGCCAGAAGAAAGCTCATGGGAGCCATAAGCTAACATTCATGCCGATGAGTGTATCCAAACTTTTAAGGATAACAACCCTGCCAAGCTGGGCATCCGGAGGCTACCCCTTGGGGGTGCAATGTTAGAAGAAGACTGTCCTGAGGGTTTGTTTGCATTTGATTGTTGTTTCCTCAAGCTCCCAGAGGAGGCGGCTCCGGGCAGCCCTATGTAAACAATGTGCTTTCTGTAGCTGTAGCTGTAGCTGATCCGACCTGGCTTGATCTAACCTTCTGACTATCTGCCTGCACTGACCCCGGCTATCCACGACCATCCGTTTGCCTGATCCCTCTGTATTTCTGCTGCCAGCTTGTTAACAACCCCTGCTTGGACTTTGACCACTCTTGCCTGATTTTTTGTACCGCACAGCCTGCCAGTTGCCGACCCAGCCTGCACGACCACCCGCCTGTCTGCACGACTACCTGGAGCTTCACACCACCACCAGTGACCATCCAGCCCTTGTGCCATCCCGCACTCCGGGACTTCCTGTCTGTACTACCAGGTGTCCCAGAATCTGGTGTGTAAGAGCGGTTGTTCCCTGCATAAGACAGACTCCACCACCAGGACCGTGACACTGTCCCTCACACCAGCAGCAGGAACCTCTCCCTAAACTAGTATGAGATGATTTTATAATGCTAATCTGTCCCTCACACCAGCAGCAGGAACCACTCCCTACACCAGTATGAGATGATTTTATAACGCTAATCTATCCCTCACACCAGCAGCAGGAACCTCTCCCTACACCAGTATGAGATGATTTCATAACGCAAATCTGTCCCTCACACCAGCAGCAGGAACCTCTCCCTACACCAGTATGAGATGATTTTATAACTATAATCTGTCCCTCATACCAGCAGCATGAACCTCCCCCTACACTAGTATGAGATGATTTTATAACACTAATATGTCCCTCACACCAGCGGCAGGAACCTCTCCCTACACTAGTATGAGATGATTTTATAATGCTAATCTGTCCCTCACACCAGCAGCAGGAACCTCTCCCTACACTAGTATGAGATGATTTTATAACGCTAATCTGTCCCTCACACCAGCAGCAGGACCCTCTCCCTACACTAGTATGAGATGATTTTATAATGCTAATCTGTCCCTCACACCAGCAGCAAGAACCTCTCCCTACACCGGTATGAGATGATTTTTAACGCTAATCTGTCCCTCACACCAGCAGCAGGAACCTCTCCCTACACCGGTATGAGATGATTTTATAATGCTAATCTGTCCCTCACACCAGCAGCAGGAACCTCTCCCTACACCAGTATGAGATGATTTATAATGCTAATCTGTCCCTCACACCAGCAGCAGGAACCTCTCCCTACACTAGTATGAGATGATTTTATAACGCTAATCTGTCCCTCACACCAGCAGCAGCATCCTCTCCCTACACTATTATGAGATGATGTGACATGCAGCACTATGTGACTCCAGCTCATATAGAGGCTGGGTCACATGATGCACTGGCCAATCACAGCCATGCCATTAGTAGGCATGGCTGTGATGGCTTCTAAGGGCAAACAAGTGAAATGCTTGTTGATTGGCTGCCCTGCAGCTAATCAAAAGGCACAAAAAAAAATACCCGAACCCGGACTTTTTCTCAAATGTCCGGGTTCGGGTACGGGACACAGACACAGACACCCTAAAGTCTGGTACAAACCCAAACTTTACAGTTCAGGTTCACTCAACTCTAGAGAGGAGTCAACTAGGCCTATAATGAAAGGTATACCATTCCTACCATAAAACATGGAGGAGGATTTCTGATGTTTTGGGAATGTATGTTATCAAAATATCCTGGAGGAACATTTGCATTCATCAGCCAGGAAGCTGCTCATGGAATGTACTTGGACATTCCAACATGACAATGATCCAAAACACAAGGCCAAGTCGACTGGTCATTGGCTACAGCAGAATAAAGTGAGGGTTCTAGAGAGGCCATCTCAGTCTCCTGACCTCGACATCATTGAGCCACTCTGGGGAGATCTCAAATGTGCAGTTCATGCAAGACAGCCGAAGAATTTCCAGGCACTGGAGGCTTTTTGCCAAGAGGAATGGGCAGCTTTACCATCTGAGAAGTTAAAAAGCCTCGTCCACAAATACCACAAAAGACTTCAAGCTGTCATTGATGCTAAAGAGGACAATACAAGTTATTAAGAACTGGGCTATGTAAACTTTTAATCAGGATCATTTGGGTAGTTTCTGTTGTCGTTATGATTTAAAAAGAGTAAACAAAGTTGATTGATAATAAATGGCTTCAGCCAAACACTAACCATGAGTGAAAGAAATGTTTTTGTGTTATCATTCATATTCTCTGAAAAATGTACAAGAAATCATAAATTCTGCCGGGGTATACAAACTTATGAGCACATTCAGCACAACTGTATATATATTTATTTATATATATAATTTTTCAGTCAACATTTCATGTACATAGGATCATGACAAACCTTTTTAAATGCCATGTTTAGTATCTTCTAAGCTGAAGTATGCACAATTTTGTTGCGCATTTTATGTGGTAACAAAGGAGTATGCATTGATCATACGATGATCTTCTAGCTGTTGGCTCTTGTCAGCAGCAAAAGTAGATAATGTGCTGTAGAGGAATGCAGTGCTAAATTTCCCTTAATTCATCAAAACACTGCTTCATCTAATAACTACTTTTCAGAAGTGATTGGCATGCTTGTGGAAAAATTACTTCAAATTATCTTCTATCTTGTGTAAAATTCACAAATTTGCAGGCTGCATGCCCTATCAGTAGCATGACACTTGTACACATTTTGTGGGTTTGTTTTCTTCAATGTCTCAAATACCTCTTAGCATTTCAGTTTGGTTACCAGTTCATCACCTGCTCATTCACGTATCATTATTTTAGATATAACCTCAAGAAGAAAAACTTTTTGTTCAGAAAACTAGAACTATTTTACAATCTTTTAAAAACTATTTGAAGAAACACCTTGCTGCGGAGCTGAGATTTCCAAGCCCATTATTTACAGTACAAGATGACCTTACATGAATAAACAATAATAATAATAATAATAATAATAAAGCCCTCATGGTAAATTTGTCAGATAATTTTCCTTGGCAGCCAACATATTTTGCAACTGTATGGCATAGTATAATGTAAGCATGGGTGGTGGCTAATTTGGAAGCCTGGTGTGTCTCTATGGCAGTGCCTCCAGCCTTGTTGGTTGAAGAGGGACTCCTAAATGAGAATTAAACACTTTGTAGCCAGGCAGTTTCACTTCACACCTTTAAATCTATGTTCTTTTGCATATCAATTTGCAATAGGAAGAGCAGGAAGAAGACGGTAGGCAGAAAACCCAAAGAAGCACTAGGATCTCCGGTAACCTAAAGAAGCACTAGGATCTCCGGTAACAGTCCCTGGAAAAATGCTTAGACTTCCCCACATTTATCCCCACTCACTTCAGACTTCTACAAAATAGAGTGTCTTGATTTTTTCCTGTGCCAGCAAGCAAGAACTCTGTGAAGGTTTCAGTGTTTTCACTGCAGTGATTTTTTAAAATCATCCTGTCTGTTAGGTCATGCAGTGTGTGCTCCAGGAGTTTGTCATTAATCCTATCTCAATATAGATTATCATCTTTTCAAAAGGAGCAAAAATGGTGCAGGCATCCGATGAAGAACCACTGTAATTGTGACAAACTTCCCAGAGCTTCTCCTCATGCTAATATCACATAGAAGGAGAAGGAGGTGGAAGATGTGAGGGAGGAAGGGGAGTAGGAGAAGAGGGTGGAGGATTAGGAGGTCAGGGAGGAGTATGAGATACAGGTAGATGAACTGTCACTATCAGACAAGCCATGTGGCAACATGTGCCCATCTTGCAACTTTCCTGGTCACCAGAAGATTTACCCAGTGGACCACGTGTTTGTGGTTATGTGTACCCTGATGATGACAGTATGGCCCAGGCACATTACATTCCACATGCTGGTGGAGGACAGGGATGGCCTTCTGGGCCACAGATATTGCAGCAAATACAGCAAGAAAATATTATGGAGAGAGCATCCTGAAAGTGACAACAGACAGAGAATTAGAAGGAGGCATAATGTGTAATCAAATAATTCCACAGACTTCTCATACCATGATTGTGGGGTTATGGCAGGGTTGACAGAAAAAGTGGAAGAGGAAGAGAAGGAGAAGGAGAAGGAGAAGGAAAAGGGCACAATAGTAGCATTTGTAGATAACCTGCAGCTCCGTACCCATGAGTGCTATGGCTGTAAAGCTCAACCACAATGATATAGAAAACAGGAGAAAGAAGTGGTTCGAACAGTTAAACAGCAACCACAGTTATTACTGACATGCACAATATGGTATTATAACTGTTGGATCTCTGAACTGTTATGCCACTAGCCAATTTTTATGATGTTTAGGGCTTTAGCTGTATTTTTTTTTTAACAATAGATTTTTATTGGAGATTTGACAAACATTACACGTTGCATTCCCTTGGTAGGGAGTATAGAACATTGTACATGTAGTGGACAGTAAGGTGGAAGCCTTAATTAGCAGTTTAGCAATTTGCATTGCAGTGATCACTATGACTATACATCTACTCATATGAAACAGACATGATACTTGAGACATACATAGTATCTTGAGACATACATAGCATTTTAGCAGGGGTGTTAGCCCACCTGGTTGGCCTCAGCTTGAATCGAGTTACACCCTCTGGCTGAACCGTTAACATCCCCTACTCACAGGGAGGAGTCTACCCCCCAAATTGGGATCTATACTGTGGGCAGACAGTGCTTATTTGAATGAGTGCTGAGTGTAATGGTTAGTGGCCCCAAGTGGGTGATCACCCCCGCTCTTATAATGCAGTTGCGTGAAAACAGTAAAGAAATAATCAACAAACACGTCTAATGTTCATGTGCAACCTACCTCTGGATGCTTTCTTTGAGTGTCTGCATGTGTGGAAATCTTGGTGGAAGCTGGATGGTTACATCTTAACAGAGTTTCACTAATCTTGTTAGGGGTGAGAGAGCCTAATTTCGTAATAATTTTGGATGCTACTCATATTGGGTGGGAAGACCACTTTGAAGTGAGCCAGGCATTCCATTTTATGTGGAAGGCCTGAGCTTTGTTGTCTTTATAGGCAACCATCCTTTCCATCAGTGCTTGATTATTTACTCTGCTTATTACTTCAGCAATAGTGGGGGGGGCTGATGGACCTCCATTTGTTTGCTATTGATAGCCGAGCGGCATATAGAATATGGATGATGATTGTTCTTAAGTGCGAGGGGAAGTTGTCTATTCCTATGGAGAGGAGGGCCAAAGCTGGAGTCAATTTTGTTTGGGAGCTTGTAGTTGCCGTGATTAGCTCCATGACTTCTCTCCAATAGCCCTTTAAAGAGGGGAAACTCCCAAAATGTGTGCAGGAGAGTTCCCCTACTGTGGCACTCCCGCCAGCAAAGTGGAGAAGTCGTAGGGTCTATCAGGTGCAATTTGTGGGGCGTTAGATAGTAGCTGTGCAATAACTTTAATGCGTTGTCCCAATGGTCAACACAGGCGGATAATCTATTGTTGGAGTAAATTGCTACCCTCCATTGCCACGGTGTGAAGTCCATTTTTAGCTCCTGTTCCCATTTGCTCATGGCTGAGAGCTCCCAATTAGGAAGCGCCAGAGTGTGGACGGGAGATAGATAGTGGTTTTGGGATTAGCAATGTGGAAGTGTTTAATTTGGCTGAATTTAAGTCGGTCAAGTCCTGTGGGTGCTGGGATATCGTCGATACTAAAATGGACTCCATTTTTCGTCCATTGTTGAGTGGAGAAGTCTGGAATTAGGTGTTCGTATGCAGCTAATGGCAACCTTTGGATTGTTGCTCCACACAAAATGACATATTTGCCAAAGCTGTCCAGGCTTTAACCATAGCCAGTAAAGTGGGGGAGTCAGGTGTTTGTGCTTTATGTGATATAGCTGCTGCTACTAAAAGTGCAGGGAGGTTGTGAGTTGGTACTAGTTCTCTTACCATGTTGGACCATTGGTTGTCCCCCTGAGAGGAGAACCAGAACTTGGCTTGATCCATGATTGATGCATGATAGTAGGCTTTGATATTAGGTAGGCCCAACCCTCCTTGGGATCTATGAAGGAATAGTGTAGACAATGCTATTCTTGGTTTTGATTTACCCCAGATAAATTTGCGGATTATTTTATTTAACTCTAAGAAGAATTTCGGGGTAGGGGGGTAGGGAGTGTCCTAAAGTAGTATAGTAGTTTGGGGAAGGTCTGCATTTGGAAAGCAACCACTCTTCCTAACCAGGAGAGTTGGACTTTACTCAATGCATTGAGTTCCATATGGAGTTTAGCCAGTAGGGGGGGAAATTTTGGGTGTATAAATTGGCGACTGGAGTTGTCAGCTGAATGCCCAAAAATGTGATGGATGGGCCATCCCAGTTGCAGGGGAAGATAGTTTCTCGGTGAGAAATATGTGGTCAGGTTATATTTACAGGGAGAGCAAAGCACTTTGTGGTGTTGACCTTATAGTATGAAACCTGACCAAATATGGCCAACAAATCCTTTGTGGCCTGTAGTAAGGAATTAGGTTCTGTTAATGTCAATATGACGTTGTCCGCAAAAAGTCCCATTTTATGGATCGTGGGTCCAATTTTAATACCGTGTATTTTTCCTGAGGATCGGCCATGTACCGCCAGGGGCTCTATTGCCAGAGAAAATATTATGGGCGACAAGGTGCATCCCTGGCGGGTGCCGTTGGTGAGAGTGAAGCTGTCCGATAGTAGGCCCGAGGAGAATACTTGGGCAGTTGGATTGACATACAATGCCATTATGGCCGCATGTAGAAGGCCCGTTATGCCGAATTTTGAGAGGGCCCTTGACAGGTAGCCCCAATGGACCCTATCGAAGGCCTTCTCTGCATCAAGAGCCAGGAAGACGCACGGTTGGAGTGAACTCTCCGCTTTATGTAGTAGGTTGATCATTCTCCACGTACCGTCGTAAGCCTGCCTTCCTTTAACAAACTCTACTTGGTCCAACTCTATCAGGGTGGGGGTTACTGTCAGTAGCCTGTTGGCGAGTATTTTGGCGAAGATCTTCAGATCTGTGTTTAAAAGCGAGATGGGTCTGAAGTTTTGGGGGGAAGTGGGGTCTTTCCCTTGCTTAGGAATAGTAATTATCACTGTTTGTAGCATTTCCTGAGGGAAGTTGCCTGTTGAGATAGCTGCGTTAAATGAATATTGGAGGTGCGGGGCTAAAAGGGTGGCTAAGCTTTTGTAGTACTCAGATGAGAAACCGTCAATTCCCGGAGATTTGTGCAGGGGAAGGGCATGTATCGCATCTAGTATTTCTTTCTCGGTGATAGGGACATTAAGCTGGTGTTGTGCTGCCTCATTTAGTCTGGGCACATTTATCTCGTTTAGGAAGGGCTCTATTTCATCGTCAGTTGGTTGGTGTGTTAAGTCATCTTTTCGAAGGTTATACAAGGCCTGGTAGTAGTCTTTGAAGACATTGGCAATGTCTTTGGGGTTCCTATATATTTCACCTGTATGATGAGGTTTTATCTTGGTCAGAGTAATCTTTTGCTGCTTTTGTTTTAGTTGTGCTGCTAGCAATTTACTTGCTCTATTGCTTTGTGAGTACCAAGATACTTTTAGGCATTTAAGGTAAGTGCCGTACTCAGATTTAAGTATGGCTTTTAATTTTTCCCTACAGTCAGTCAGCACTACATCGTTCCCTGAGGTGTTTTTCTTGTGTTTACTTTCCAGGTCCACTATAGACTGGTGTAGTTGAGTGATTAGGTGCAGTTTTTTCTTTCTCTCCCTAGCGGCAATCTGGATAAGGTGTCCCCTTATGACCACTTTATGGGCGCACCATACAGTCAAAGGGGACACCTGATCGCAGCCATTGTGTTGAAAATATTTCGTTATTTTATCCTCTTACCACTTTTTGTGTGTTGAATGAGATAGTAGGTTGGTATTTTTTCTCCATAAGCCTGTGGTGGTGGGCCTATTGTGTTACAATATTTCAATTGTGACTGGGGCATGATCCGACCAAGTGATGGTAAGTATTTCTGCTTGAACAACATTCTGTAATACATATTTATCAGTAAGAAAAAAGTCAATTCTCGAGTAGCTTTGGTGTACCGCAGAGTAGAAGGAGTAATCCCTCTCCACAGAGTGGAGACACCTCCAGGGGTCGAAAAGACTCTCCCCATAGCAGAATGGGCTCAACTCCTGTCTGTGCCTCCTCCCAGTACCAGTGGAGTCCATCCCTCCCTCCATTACCATATTAAAGTCCCCACATACCACCAGTCTTCCTTTCTGTAATTGCTTAGCTCTGGACACTGTTTTTGCAATGAACCTTTGGGGTCTGTTGTTCGGTGCGTACAGGTTGACCAGTGTGTATAGAACATTGTTAACTTCAGCCACAAGGATGATGTATCTCCCCTTTACATCCATTAACAGGTCTTGTTGGGAAAAAGAGACAGTGTCCCTAATCGCCACCAACACCCCGTTACGTTTGGAAGAGTCTTTAGCTGTAAAGACATGAGGAAATTTCGGGTGAGAACAGTTTGGTGCTTTGGTTGAGTCAAAATGGGTCTCTTGAATGCAAATGATATTGCATTTAAGGTCCAAGGCGGCCTTCCACATTGACCGTCTCTTGCAAGGGTTGTTAAGGCCTCTCACATTAAAAGACATCAGTTTAACCACTTCAGCCCCAGAAGGATTTCCAGCTTTAGGACCGGAGCCCTTTTTGCGATTCGGCGCTGCGTCGCTTTAACTGACAATTGCGCGGTCGTGCGATGTTGTACCCAGCGAAATTTGCGTCCTTTTTTTCCCACAAATAGAGCTTTCTTTTGGTGGTATTTGATCAACGCTGCGTCATTTCTGATCGCCGCTATAAACAAAAGAAGAGCAACAATTTTACAAAAAAACCCAAATTTCTTACTTTTTCCTAAAATACAAATCCAAAAAAAATATAAAAAAACATTTTTTTCACAGTTTTTGGCCGATTTATATTCTTCCTCATATTTGCGATAAAAAAAAATCGCAATCGGCGTTTACTGATTGGTTTGCGCAAAAGTGGTCGCGTTTACGGATGATGAGAATTCATTTTTGGGGTTTTTATTTTTTTTTTATTTTTTACTAGTAATGGCGGCGATCTGTGATTTTTTGCGGTACTGCGATATTTCAGCGGACATGTCGGACCATTTTAACACTTTTTTGGGACCATTGGCATTTATACAGCAATCAGTGCTATAAAAATGCACTGATTACTGTGTAAATGCCATTGGCAGTGAAGGGGTTAACCTGCAGGGGGTGCTCTAAGGGTTAACTATGTTCCCTGGGCGTGTTCTAACTGTATGGGGACTGCCCTAACTGGGGAAGGGAAGTGGTCACAGCCTTCACGTACAGGAAGGCTGTGATCACAGCCCTTCCCCCTCACACAGAGCGGAGGTCCGTGTTTACATACACGGACCTCCGCTCCTTCGCTCCGGGGGGGGCCATCGCGGGTAGCCAGCGGCAATCGAAGCCGCCGCACCCGCTCCCTGGCCCTCCCCGGACACAGTGAGCGTCGTATGATGGCGTTTTGCGGGAACAAACCACTTTGCCGCCTTCAGATGCCGATCGGCGGTCGGCAAGTGGTTAAGGGGCATAATTCTTATAGTTAATGCTGTCTTGCCATCCGGCTATGTTGCCGTGTAAGTTAACGGCCCGCAAAGCTTTAAGACCAAGTAATGTTCCACGCAAAGCAGAGGTAGGATATTGAGGTTGGTTAGAGACAAACTTAAAAACAAAAACCGAACAAAACAAAAGAGCCGTAAGGTTAACTCGAATGGTTGAAGAAAACGGTTTAGGAAAAGCTGACATAATCGCAGCTCAAGTAAGGGGGATCTTCTCTTCATAAAGGCTCCCTTGGGCAGGGTAACAGTCAAACAAACAGATTCTTACCCAAATCAGCCGAGAGCCTGGTGGTAGGTTCCCTCGGGTCTAGTTGAGGCTGTTGATTCAATCATAGTCCGCTAGGTAATCGCGTGTAAGTTATTGGGCTTGGTTCTTGAAAGTGTGAGTCTTGCTTTCAGTAGTGGCTGCTGTTGCTCTTTTTCTGGTGCCCTTTTTGAGACCCTCTCAGTGGGGGTCTACTTGCTGGTGGAGTGTTGGTCTCAGGTGGCAGGAGATTCCATTTCCGTAGAAGCTCTAGGTCCTTCTCTTGCTTTGAAATCGTGAAAGATTAATCAAGCATCTCCAAGATGAGTTTCGCTGGGAAGCCCCACTTATAAAGGATTTTGTGGTTCCGCAATATCTTTGTTATTGGGACTAAATTGTTTCTTGCCGCCATAGTAGCTTTCGACAGGTCGGCGTAGATTGAGATGCCTGAGTATGGGTCTGGTAGAGTCAGGTTCCTCCTGGAGAAAGACATTAGCTGTTCTTTAGTTTGGTAGAAATGTATTTTCGCTATTATGTCGCGAGTGATTTTTTCTGGCAGATGCGGTGGCTTTGGTAGGTGGTGTACCCTGTCGATCGTTAGGTCTATAGGTTGCAGAGAGGGTAGAGTAGTGAGCATCAGTTGTGGCAGATAGGTGCGCAGTTCCGTTGGCTTAATGGATTCTGGGACACCCCTGAATTTCAGGTTGTTCCTGCGTGCCCTATCTTCCAAATCTGCGACCTTTGACCTTAGCACTGTTAGCTCATCTGTTACACCGTAATGTGCATCTACCAGCTCGTTATGGGCCAGGGAAAAGTCACTCATCTTGGTCTCAATAAAGCTCATCCTGTCTCCCAGTTCATTAATATCCTTCCTTGTCATATTCATAAAGCTTTCCATATCTTGATGAATTGACCCCCTCAGGGTTAGTAGCATCCCCTTCATGACGTCGTCCGTGATAGTCTGCCCTGAGGTAGGGAAAGCATCTAATTGCTGGGCAAATGAGACTGTCTCCTCCATGTCCTCACTCCCTCCTCCCACCATGTTTGAGGTCTCACTATGTGTCTCCGTGCGTCTCCTTTGCTTAATGGGGCTGTCCGATGGAGAGGACGGTAGGGGAATGCCTCCCCTGAGCGCTCACCTAGGAGTTTGTGGTTCTGGGCTCGGACGTTGAGCTTCTCTGCTGCCCAGCCATTCGTTGTAGTGATGCCATCTTGGCTCCTCCGCTCCGGAACAGGAGCGAAGAAATCGTCAAATTTCCTCGGTCCTTCCCGCTCCTTTTGCTTCCCCGCGGACTGCATGTCGGTCTCCCGCAATAACCTGGATGGATAAGCCGTACGGGTGCTGCTGAGATTTGCTGGGACACGCTGAAATCCACCAGGCCGTTGGAGCTCTGTCCCTACACGTCCATGCGCTCCGGCTGCCGGCTCCGCCCCCTAGCTGTATTTTTTAAGAGTAAACTTCCCTGGAGCTGTTGTTCTCTCTGGTGATGTTAGGCCTATGAGGTGTCACAGTCAAAACCTAAAAAAAAAAACCTTTTCTAAGTTGATACCATCAGATTAGTGCTGCCCACTATAAAATTCAAAAGGGTACATAGCTAAGTTTGGGTTTTACAAATTTCAGAACAGGCATGACAACCCCCCCATGAGTTGAATGTGGGCAGATTCGCTTATGAGGTTCATGGTGGAGTGATAATAATTAGACATGTATAGTAATACTATATTTGCATGTTTTTTCTTTTCTTGCACTCTAGTTTAATCAAGAAGCTTCAGAGGAAAGAAATAACGGATTCCTATTTTATTCTAAAATGCTGTTTAAAATCAAACTGTTCCCTGAGTTTATGCCTGGAGTCTCACTTCTCGGGCAATTCTAGGTTAAATAGAGTAACTCAGAAATATATGTGATCTGTTGAAAATGCTGCTTTACACATTGTCATATCTCCATAGACCCAGTCTGTCTAGATAGCATGGTAACTTACTGATTTGGCACCACCCACACGTAGCTTAACTCATTTATGCCAGCACTTGGCAGGAGCCATAGGGGCTCCGGATCTTGAGACACCACGATTGGCTGTACAGTGCTGATAACATTAGGAGTCCATCCTACTGACTCCTTATCATTGGTACTTAAACGTGAGCAAGTCCAAAGACATCAGGTGAAATCTGGGAGGATATTCGATATTTGAAACTGTCCTTGAAGGCATCAAGTCACTTCTCCATGGGTGGTAAAGCATGCCTAATACCTTAGAGAAAGAAGTTGAAAAGTCTGTCCTGATGATCTGAAGGAATTATGGATGATTCTGTCTTGCTTTCAACCTATAAAGTGAAGAACGTTGTTTGAACACTGGATAGAAGACTTGGATGAATAGCTTGGGCTGCTGACTGCTAGCAAGATTCTTGGGATGTTGCTTGAGCTGTCAGCCATTTCAGCTTGTGACTTGGAGGATTGATCTGCAGCTGAATTGCATCTTAGGCTCAGTCTCCTTTGCAGTAATGAGGAATTAAAGCCTTTGGAACTCTTGCTGGGAATCTCTACATGAAGAGACATATCTGTTTTGCAGTTACTTAAATACAAATAAAGGTGTTGCACTGCTGAGATTAACCAAAACGATATACTCATCCAATACATAGAATAAACAATTATGTGCAAATCAATGTGGTTAGAAAAAACAAAATTGCAATGCAAAAAGTTCGGGTTCGTACCAGACTTTAGGGTGTCCGTGTCCCAAACCCGGATATATGAGAAAAAGTCCAGGTTCAGGGTTCGGGTATTTTTACGCGCCTTTTGATTAGCTGCAGTTCCTTCATATTGTCTCCCACTCAGTCCCTTGCTGAAAGCTCAGAGTTGGCACCTTAACCCCATGGCCATCTGTCTTTCACCTCAGCCCCTTGTAAATTAGCCAAGCAGTCTGAGCCCCAAGTCATGCAGCAGTCTCTTATGCTTTTTGATGACTCTGCTGGTGTGCATTCCATGGGCCATCCACATAGCCCTGCCCCAGAAGTGGAAGACATTGAGTGCACCGATGCCCAACCACTTCTTTTTCAGGTTGAGGACATGGAAACACCACCGCAGCACGTCTCTGATGATGACAAAACTCAAGTGCCAACTGTTGTGGCTTTTTACAGTGTGCAGACTGACAAGGAGGGCAGTGGTGAAGAGTGGGTGGAAGATGATGTGGAGGATGATGAGGTCCTAGACCCCACATGGAATGAAGGTCATGCGAGTTACGTGTGCAGTTCGGAGGAAGAGGTGGTGGTCGCACAGAGGCACCAGCACAGCAAAAGAGGAAGCAGGTTGCAAAAGTGGAGAGACTGTCTCCTAGACAGTATGCCAGCTACTACCCACCGCACCCAGGGACCTAGCACACCAAAGGCAGACAAGACACGAGTGGTTTGCACGCTGTGAAATCAGAGCCTGAAGCGAGGCATAAATGTTCTAAACCCGAGCACAACCTGCATGACTGGGTATCTACATGCAAAGCACGAGCTGCAGTGGAATAAGCAACTCAAAATCCAAGAAAGGTCTCGGCCTCCTCCTGCTTCCTCTTCTGTTGCTGCCTCTGCCTCTTCTTCCACCTCTACAGTGCCAGTGTCACCTGCCACCCAGCAAACAGACGATGTGACAGCAACGTCACCATGTCCACCACCGTCCCCAAGCATTTCCACGCGGTCCCATGGAAGCGTACAGCTGTCCATCTCCCAAACACTGGAGAGAAAGAGGAAGTACCCCCTACCCACTCGCGATCCCTGGCCCTGAATGCCAGCATTTCAAAATTCCTGGCCTTTGAAATGCTGTCATTCCGTCTGGTGGACACAGACAGTTTTAAAAACCTGATGGCGGTGGCTGTCCCACAGTACTTTTCCAGGCAAGCCATCCCGTCCCTGCACAAACAAGTAGGGGACAAGATCAAGTGTGCACTGCACAACGCCATCTGTGGCAAGGTCCACATAACCACTGATATGTGGACCAGTAAGCACGGGTAGGGACGCTATATCTCGCTAACTGCACACTGGGCAAATGTAGTAGGGGGTGGGCCTGAGACGGATAGCAGTTTGGTGCATGTCCTTCCGCCACCGAGGATTGCAGGGCATTTCTCTTTGCCTCCTGTTGCCTCCTCCTCCTACTCTGCTTCCTCCTCCTCTACCACCTCCTCATCCGGTCAGCGTAACACCTTCACCACCAACTTCAGCACATCCAGGGGGAAACGACAGCAGGCTGTTTTGAAACTGATATGTTTGGAGGATAAACCTCACACTGCGCAGGAGCTGTGGATGGGCATTGAACAACAGACCGATGAGTGGTTGTTGCCACTGAGCTTCAAGCCCAGCCTGGTGGTGTGCGATAATGGGCGAAAGCTCTGGGCCTAGCCGGTTTGACGCACATCCCTTGCCTGGTGCATGTGCTGAATTTGGTGGTGCAGAAATTTCTAAAAAACTACCCGGATATGTCAGAGCTGCTGCAGAAAGTATGGGCCGTCTGTGCGTGCTTTCGGCGTTTTCACCCTGCTGCTGCTCACCTGTCTGCACTGCAGCGGAACTTCAGTCTTCCCGCTCACCGCCTCCTATGCGACTTGCCCACAAGGTGGAACTCCAACTTGCACATGCTGGAGAGACTGTGTGAGCAGCAGCAGGCAATAGTGGAGTTTCAGCTGCAGCAGGCATGGGTCAGTCGCTCTGCGGAACAGCACCACTTCGCCACCGAGTGGGCCTCCATGCGAGACCTGTGTACCATATTGCGGTGTTTCGAGTACTCCACCAACATGGCCAGTGCCAATGACACTGTTCTCAGCATTACTGTCCCACTTCTATGTCTCCTTGAAAAAACACTTCGGGCGATGATGGAAGAGGATGTGGCACAGGAGGAAGAGGAGGAGGAAGAGGGGTCATTTCCACGGTTATCAGGCCAGTCATTCACAAGTGGCTCGGAGAGTGGGTTCCTGCACCAGCATAGGCCAGGTAAAAAATTTTCAAGCCAGGCCACAGTTCTGGAGGATGAGGACGAGGATGATGGGGAGGAGGAGGAACTTTGTTCACAGCAGGGTGGCACCCAACACAGCTCGTGGGCATCACTGGAACGTGGCTGGGGGGATACGGAGGACAGAGATGATAAACCTCCCAAAGAGGACAGCTTGTCTTTGCCTCTGGGCTGCCTGGCATACATGAGCGACTACATGCTGCAGTGCCTGCGCAATGACAGCCGAGTTGCCCACATTGTAACTTGTGCTGATTACTGGCTGGTCACCCTGCTGGATCCCCGTTACAAGGACAATGTGCCATCCTTAATTCGGAAGATGCGCGACTACAAGCGCACGCTGGTAGACGCGCTGCTGAGGGCATTCCCAAATGACACTGGGGGCTCAGTGGAAGCACAAGGCGAAGGCAGAGGAGGAGGAAGAGTTTGCCAATGCAGCTGTGGCACCCCCAGAACCTCAGAAGGCAGGGTTAGCATGGCCGAAATGTGGAAAAGCTTTGTCAGCAGCACGCCACAATAAACAGCACCACCAGCTGATAGGCAACGTCTTAGCAGGAGGCAGCATTTCAGCAACATGGTGGAACAGTATTTGTGCACATGCCTACACGTACTGACTGATGGGTCTGCCCCATTCAACTTCTGGGTCTCCAAATTGGGCAAATGACCTGAGCTTGCCCTTTATGCCTTGGAGGTGCTGGCCTGCCCTGCAGCCAGTGTATTGTCTGAATGTGTGTTTAGCATGGCAGGGGGCGTTATCACAGACAAGCGCAGCCGCCTGTCCACAGCCAACGTGGACAAGCTAACGTTTATTAAAATGAACCAGGCATGGATCCCACAAGACTTGTCTGTACCTTGTGCAGAATAGACATTTATACCACCCTCACACAGCCATTGGTATACTTAAGTGAACTTATTCTTTTTTTTTTAATATGCCTCAATATTTTGGGAGCTACCCGAATTAGAAAAAAAAACAAACAAACAAAAAACAGTGTTGGCTACCTCCTCCTCCACCTACACCGCCACGGTCACCGCCTCCTCAACCTCCTACTCCACATCCACCTCCTCCTCCATTTTTTAATGTGATTTTAAGTTATTTCCCTATCCACATTTGTTTGCAGGGCACGTGTCCTACTCTTACTGTCCTTGTGCTTCCTTTTCCAAGACTTTTTTAGAGCCATTTTTGTGCCCAAGAGTTCGGGTCACCATTGACTTCAATGGGGTTCGGGGTCAAGTTCGGGGCCGAACTCGAACTTTTTCGCAAAGTTCGGCCGAACCCAGCGAACCCAAACATCAAGGTGTCCGCTCAACTCCAGCTCTTAACAATAATTTTGTGTCATAGAAATCAAATGTGTGCATCAAGTCGCGCATATATATACACATATATATATATATATATATATATATATATATATATATATATATATATATAAAATAAAGCATGCAAAGAGTTCATCAACAAATGATGCAAGCCTCAATTGCTATAGTGTATTTGGAATTTCTATGAGAAATCTTCAACATACAGTTTTAGTGAGATCAAAGTTCCAATGGTGCAAATCCCCAGACCAAATCCACACTATGGTGAATCATTTCTATGTGATAGGTGTGCCCTCATGAATCATGGATCTGTAGGTCGGTATGAGTCAAAATTCGCCTTCCCTTAACTTAGGGATTGGATAAGGAAATAAGGATATCTCCATAATTCCATTTTCTCACTTGCACAATAAATGGATTTCTGTCACTCTAAGGGATCGGTTCATTGGTGATGTCTCTAAAAATGCTCAGAACATAATAGCAAACTGCCATAGTGACAAAGTGCCATATCAAATAATGAAATTTTTTTATTTGTAGATTGCACTCACAGTGAAATTTGACAGCTTTGCATATATACAACAGGTTTGCGATTCCTAAAAAGCTCCCTCCTGTTCCAGTATTGGTGCTGATGTCACCAGTTGCAGTTAGGGGAAGGTCCATTCTGACCTATACCCACTGTGGGAGATTAGCTTGTGGGGATCAGCTTTCCGGAGGAAAAAAAGTCAGCATGTAAGCAACTTTCCATAAAATCTGGTGGCTTGCCAGGTGTATTGATAAATAAAGTTTGCAGGTAAAACAAAACATAAAAATAAGTCCTTGCCGTCCAGCTCTAAACTAGACAGTATAGTTTCCTCACTATACAGTGTGGGGCTGACCGCTGACACCCACAAAACATCAGCAAACATGCAAACCTTGTCTTTTAAATTCCTAACAGACACAGAGCTCCCTCAGATCCCTCTCTCTAAGTGTCAGGCCAGAGCTCAAGTGAGATCTCTTCCTGATTATTTAAGTCCACCTACTGGTGGACTCCAGTGGACCACAAACTCTAGATCGGAACCAGCCCTGCCATGATGGCTGGTAAACTCCAGACCGGTCTCTGCTTAATCCAGTCCACATGAACGCATACGAGGCGACAGGTAGCGTCCGTCTACCACCTTGCATATTGTCACATATCCTCCCCCTCTACTCAAGCCCATGAGGCTGAGCAACTGTCCCAACCATACAGTGGACCCGGTAGAGGGCATCTGCATTGTTCTGGAGTCTTCCTGCCTGGTGTTCCACTGTGAACTTAAATGGCTGTAGGGTCAGGAGCCACCTAGTCATCTGACTATTTTTCTCCCTGTTGTCACACATCCACTTCAGGGGGGTATGGTTGGTGACTAGCCTAAATGACCTACCTAAAAGGTAGTACTTCAGCGCCTCTAAAGCCCACTTGATAGCCAGGCACTCCTTCTCCACAATGGCATAGTTCCTCTCATGCCTGTTAAGCTTCCTGCTTAAGTAGACAACCGGGTGCTCCACACCATCTCTGATCTGGGACAGAACAGTACCTAGTCCCACCTCCGAGGCATCCATCTGTACAACAAACTCCTTTGTGAAGTCCGGGGACATGAGCACCGGTTGTACACAAAGGGCCTGTTTCAACTTCTGGAATGCCTTCTTCGGGATTCCACTTAACCATGCCCGACCCTCTAACCTTCGTCAGATTGGTCAGATTGGTCAGAGAGAGGGCAATGGTGGCAAAGTTGGGGATGAACCATCTGTAAACCCTTGTAATCCCCAGGAAGGCACAAACCTTTTTGCATTGCCTAGATCTTATTGGTCTGGGGCTTGATCAGTCCCCGACCAATAACATACCCAAGGTATTTGGCCTCCTCCAGGCCTATGGCACACTTTTTCGGGTTGACTGTTAAACCCGCTACCCTTTAGAGAATCTAAAACTGCTTGTACTCGGGGCAGATGCAATTCCCAATCTGGACTATGGATGACCACATCATCCAAATAGGTGGCTGCATAGGCCCGGTGCGGCCTCAAGGTTTTGTCCATCATTTTCTGAAAGGATGCAGGGGCCCCATGCAGACCAAACAGCATTCGCTTGTACTAAAAGGACCCCTCAGGGGTAGAAAAGGCTGCTTTTTCTTTTGCGGACTCCATTAAGGGGATCTGCCAGTAGCCCTTAGTTAGGTCTAGGGCTGTTATGTACCTATTTGGACAAGGGGACTACAAAAATGGGGTGGCGGGCCATCTGACACTCAGGGCATGATTCACAATACTCTCTGACATCTGCATGCAACCCGGGCCAGAAGAATCTCTGGGTTATCCTCTCCCTGTGGTAAAACATACAAAACAGAAGTAAGAAATCCCGCGCTGGTAAGTCCTCTTGTGTGGCAAGCGACCAACTGGGCAAAGGTGAATGTACTGGTGTATGCAGCCCTCCTCGGACGGGGAGTTCCGAAAGTGACTAAAAAACAAGAGAAAAAAAGGAAGGCGCACGCACCTGGTGCATTACCAAAAATAATTTTATTAAAATGATAGCAAGAAAGGGTACTCACAAAGGTCAGGAGTTGGGAAGTAGTGAGTGCACAACCTGTGCAGACAGAGTAGAAACTGACGCGTTTCGGGGGCGCACCCCCAAGCTCTGAGGAAGAGGGTGCGCCCCCGAAACGCATCAGCTTCTACTCTGTCTGCACAGGTTGTGCACCCACTACTTCCCAACTCCTGACCTTTGTGAGTACCCTCTCTTGCTATCATTTTAATAAAATTATTTTTGGTAATGCACCAGGTGCGTGCGCCTTCCTTTTTTTCTCCTGTTTTTTATCCTCTCCCTGGTCTTATCCATACCCAGATGCCCCCCCCCCCCAATACATGTCCATGGGCTAGATCTAGCACCATCCTGCAAAAGGGTTTGGGAACCACTAGCTGTTCCACCTCATCCTCCCTGCGTTTCACCACCTGATACAAATTATTTTTAAGAGCCATGTAGGCAAAAGACACCCCTCAATTAGGGTCCACAGGGTCCCCATCCATCACCCTCACATTTTCTCTGGCTCTAAGGAGAGTGAAATCCCATAGTTGCTCTGTACAGAAGTCCTCTCACTTAAGTACTACATTCGGTTCACTCTCACAGTCAGGGTCTGGGTCATTAGTCGCTGGGAGCTATCTTCTAACTCCTCCGACTCCCCAGCCAGTACAGGAAAAATAAGAGGGTCTCCTCCTTCCTCGGTCCTGCCACCTGTCTCCCCTTCCATTTGGCAAAAAGGGTCGGATGAGAGTTCCCGTGATTCTGCAGCAGGGGCAACTCTCTCCTCCAGACTCCCTGTGCCTTCCCATAAACTCAAAAATTTGGAAAATCCCTGCCCACTAGGGCATCATATAGCAGTGAAGGTACTATCCCCACTGAATGAGTCACACTGCCCCAAGGGGTGTCAATCTCAACCACCACCGTCTGGTAGTCACACGTGTCCCCAGGGATGCAAATTACCCCGACGGTGCTAGGGTGTAACCTTGCAGGATTTACACAATTGCTTTTTACCAATGTTATTACACTACCAGAGTCAAGCAGGGCAGTCACTGGCTTTCCATCAACAAAAATCACACACATTTGCCTCTCTATGCGATTTGAATATGATGCTGTATATGCGACCTGTGCAAAAAGAGAAAAGCGTCTATTAACATAAGTATAATCACATTGCATGGGTTTATCATTCAGGGGACAATTGGCAGCAATATGGCCAAATGCATGGCATTGGTAGCACTGTATGCGCTCTAAACCCAGTCCTTTCTAGGGTCCACAAGACCTTCCTGGCTTCTTTGGCCAGTCTTCAGGTCTAGAGCCCACAGTTTCTTTAACCATAGCAGTCTTATCAAATTTCACCACGCCCCTGAACCCTGGAACAGTTTTCCTGGGTCCGCGGGGCGATCTTTCACCCCTAGGTACATTGGAGTGGGACGTAGATGGGTGCAACAGCTCCCAGTCTGGAGTTTGTGGTCTCAGCAGCAGTGTATCTCTCCATGAGGTTCAAGAGTTGGTTGGCGGTTTTGGGGTCGCTATGGCTGACCCATTTCCTCAAAGCAGTAGGGAGCGTATAGAGATACTGATCTATGACTACACTCTCCATGATCTGGGTGCCTGGCAGGGTTTCCGGCTGCAACCACTTCCTCGTAAGATGGACTAGGTCAAACATTTGGGAGCGAGGTAGCTTGTCTGTGCGGTAGGTCCATTGATGCACCGTTGGGCCCAGGCGTGACTCCCAGGCGTGCGAGTACCTCCAATTTTAACGTCTCATAATCCTGGGCCTTGTCAGGTTTCAGATCAGAATAGGCCTTTTGGGGCTCATCTGTCAAAAAGGAGGCCAACAACCCCACCCACTGTTTTTTAGGCCACCCTTTGCGGTCGGCGACACTCTGGAAAGTCGTGAGGTACGCCTCCATATCATCTGCAGGTGTCATCCTGCAGGGGGTAGCTGGCACATATCATCTTTTGTTCCACTCTCACAGGAGGTGTGGACCCCTTCTTTAATTCCAGCAAGCCCTCCACAAATTGGCGATTCAACTCCTGTTGAGCTGCATTGGCCTGTGCGATCTGTTGGTTGGTGTTCCGCTGAGCCGCAGTGGCTTGTAGCAGGGCCTTCATCATCTCCTCCATTTTGGAAAGATGCCACCTGAACTCTACCACGTGTGGGAGATTAGCTCATGGAGATCAGCTTTCCGGAGGAAAAATAGTCAGCGTGCAGACAACTTTCCTTAAAATCTGGTGGCTTGCCAGATTTATTGATAAATAAGGTTTGCAGGTAAAACAAAACAAAACATAAAAATAAGTCCTTGCCGTCTGGCGCTAAACTAGACAGTATAGTTTCCTCACTATACTGTGTGGGGCTGGCCCCTGACACCCACAAAACATCAGCAAAAATGCAAACCTTGTCTTTCATATTCCCAACAGGCACAGAGCTCCCTCAGATCCCTCTCTCTGAGTTTCAGGCCAGAGCTCAAGTGAGATCTCTTCCTGATTATTTATGTCCACCTGCTGGTGGACTCCAGTGGACCACAAACTCTGGACCAGAACCAGCCCTGCCATGGTGGTTGGTAAACTCTGGACCGGACTCTGCTTAATCCAGTCCATGTGAACGCATATGAGGCGACAGGTAGCGTCCGCCTACCACTTCGCTTCGAATATTTTTTTTTTGTTTACGAAAGATTTTATTGGAAGGTTAATACATACAAAGCATGTGGATAAAAGTCATCAATACAGTTATGATATGCGGCAGGGAGGAGAAAAATGGGAAAAAAAGAGAGAGAAAAAAAAAAAAATAAATTCTTAATACGGGGAAGAATGATGCATCAGAAAAAAGTAAATATTAGTAAGATCAGATAAAAAACAAGGCATACAATAATTGAACCAACGGAGTGAAAAGGTTTGTACAATCACTCTAATATAAAACAGTTATTCAAGGATTTTGTCCCATATATCCCATTTTTGTTCAAACGTAGTCATAGTGTCGTTTAGGGTGTGATATATTCTTTCTGTAAGTCTAACCGCGGACATTCTGGTCAAGACCTGATTCCATGGAAGTGTGGGGGTACGCCAGTTACATGCTATCATCCAGTGGATAGAATTTATGAGAGTGTGGATTAACCTATTATAGGGTTTGGATAAATCTGGGATATTTGAGAAAAGAAGGCATATATTAGGGGTGAGTGTGACCGGATTATCAGTGATTTTAGAAATTAGTTTAG
>BLSH010021574.1:1256363-1269872 GCA_018402905.1 Glandirana rugosa
ATCCTCCGATGAGGTTACATCGAGCCGGGGCAGGGGACGAAGGAACAGTGACTTATGCTAACTGTCGTCGTCCTCGATTATTTTCAAAAAATGGGATTACGTCTCTTACGTAATTCCATTTTTATGAAATCGGAAATGTTGTTGAAATTCGAAGACCACTAATCTCGTACAACAACGATTGTCAGACAAGTGTGAACTCGGAACATGTGTGCCCACGCTGCCAGCATGTTGGCCTGCAGGTCGAAACCTGGTTCAACCTACAACCGACAACACAGAGTACATGTCTGTACGTGATTCGCTAACATGTCGGTTCGGATTGCATCACTGTACAATACTCATCTCAACTCGCTTGTGGACCTTCAAGCCCAAGACGACCAGGCAGGCTTGAAGCCCTGTTTCAGGCCCAGGCCCAGGCCTGCCTTGGTCGGGTTCCGTCCGGACCCGGACCCGGACTTTGTCCCGAAGTTCGGACGGACCAGCAGAACCCGAACTTCCAGGTGTTCGCTCAACTCTACTCATAACATGTCACTACGTTAGGCTTGGCTGTACAATCGCTTAGTGCATGTCTGTACATGAGACACAACAGCCAACATCCAACTTGGTCCAAAGCTGGACGTCCGGTTGTACGACCGTCGCACCCGTGTGTACAAGGCTCAAGTGTGAACAGACTGTTAGCAACAACATGCTCTAATCACCAGAAGCTTAAAGTTGTTGTAAAGGCTAAAGTATTTTTACCTTAATGCATTCTCTGCATTAGGGTAAAAAACTTTTATTAGCTCCTGCTGCTGTCAATCGTATTCAGTGACAAGGAAGCAGGGGACGGGGCCGAGCTACATTGGAGTAGCCTCCTATGGTGGCATATAGGAAAGAGGGGCTGAGAGCACTTGCAGGGGACCTATGATGGAGAAGGATTGGGGCTGCTCTGTGCAAAACCATTGCACAGAGCAGGTAAGTATAACATACTAGTTATTAAAAAAAGAAAAGACTCCAGTTTACAGACAAAATTAGCTAAGGTGTTTACAAATAAGAAGCTAGCTATCAATCAACGTTTGCAGACATATATTGATCCTTTAATGAGTGTTACAAGTACACAGATCTGTGTACAGTCAGAGCACGTAAGAAAATAAGCCACAGCACTGGAATTTAAAGAACTCAAGCTTCATGTGTTAACTATGCTTCTAAAATGTCATATGAGCTTTAAAAGCTAGTGATACTCAAATAAAAGTTCTTGCTTGGGTACTTTATGTTATAGGGCGGCAGCACTCTGCCTCAACCTCACACAATTCCCTGCCTGTAAATAGTGGGGGGCTGGCTACTATGGTGGCAAATAGCCAGATTAGTTTGATGTTTTCCCGAACTGTGATTGAGTTGGGTTCTCCTTGAACTCATGCTTTCCCTGAACCAAAAGCTCACAGTGCACAGTGAAATCAAAGCGAGTGAGTAAACAAATGCAGTTTAGGAGAGCATTCTTTACATTAAATAAATTGTACACAGGAGGGGTTTTACACTTCACATGTACTGTATGTGCTCTCATACACATACACAGAAGTTAAGGCCATAGCCAATGTACAAGATTATATTCACTGCTGCTTGAAATAGAGACTCCAAAGATAAATAAATACGCATGCACTGTCTATTTTCCTATGAAAGTATAGCATTAAAGGTGTTTTTTTTACTTTTCTTCATGAGATACTTACAATGTTTATTTATTTTTTATTTTTTTTTAAGTAAAATGTGGCTGTGAGCATAAGGTAGAAACAAACTGAAGCATATGGTAAATTATGATTGCATTGTACACACTAAATGTCAGTAAACCATTAGCTAGGTAGGTTCAGGGATCACTATCCACACACATACATGCCTATTTTTGTTCATCCTTTAGTAAATTAGACACAGTGTAAAATAAATGAGCAGAGAAGTGTACAGCTAGACTCTGCTGTATCTGTTGTTCCTCTGTAGTGGGTCTTGGTTAGTGATGAGCCAACTAAGCAAATATTGGTTCGCTAGAAGTTTGACAAACCCACCGGGAAGTTCTAGAACACCGCACATAGCTCCAAACCCCACCAAAGTCTATGGCCCCTTTCACACGAGTTCGGACCCTCCATTCTCTTCTATGGAGTGGTGCATGTCAGCGGACACCCGCCACCATCCAATCTAATCCTGTCCACCAAAAACAGAGGGAAGGCGGTCCTATTCCCTGGATCGGATGCCATTGAATGGAAATGGACAGGTGGTCCGTTTCCATCCAATTGCCCCATAAAGGAGAGCGGGAATGTGTCCGTGTCTGCTCTGCATAGCGGAGCGGCCACAGACCTGTCATCCGCCTGCTCAGTGGGGATCAAGTGTTTACTTGCCTCTAGTAGGCAGCACCAAGTTTCATTTCTGTCTGCTGCTTCATTCCTCTGCTATCAGTGTAGCCATGTGCTCCCTTGGGAGTAGCTAGTAGTTGTGGTTCACTTTATAGCTGCCCTCAATCCCACCATATCTCACACATCCGTAGACACTGACCAGGCCGGCACTTGTTTTTGTTGCTTTATTTAGGGGAAATAACTTGGATGGGGAAAAGGGGTGACTGTGGGATGCCCCAAGAATTATGGTACATGAACTCCATATACAGTCCTGTATATGCACACTGACACTGCAGACTATCCTTCTGCAGACTGTTACTACTCACAACTCTCCAGCACATCACTTGCTGACCGTTCCTCCTACAGTTCTCTCTTCAGCACTGAACTTAGTTTCCAGCTCTAAAGGAAATTTATCAAGCTTCTCTACTTTTTTTTTTCTCTTCAATACAGCTAGCACATGATGAGGCCTATACTGTGTCAACAGGAACTCAGGACCACCCATTACAGGCCAGGGATCACGAGCCCCTGAATATGTAGCAAAGTACTTAAGTGCTAACTGGGTCTTTGATGGACTAACTCCCAGCCCATTCCTCTTCCAGGTCCCACCGACCTGCTTTTTCTCAGTGACACTCCTTCCCTGACTGGCTCCCAAGGCTTCCACAGACTGTCCACTATTCCTCTCCCTGCCTGCTCCAGCACTTTCTCTCTCAGCTCCAGGGTTTGTCACTCACCAACACCGGTGGAGCACTTTAAAGTCGCTTTCTCCCTGTAGCACCTCTGCTGCTCTCCTGTTCCCTTGTGTGACTCCAGGAATCACCTCCCCTCCTGGCTGCACCCGAACCTCCAGGCCTCAAGGCCACCCCCCCAGATAGGGGCGACCTCCCAGGTAGAGGCCTCAACAGTGCTACATCTCTCATTTCCACCCGACATTCGCCTCCTGATTGGGCTGACTCAGAGTATTTAAGGAGGCCTTCCCCCTGCCAATCTTGCTTGGGATTGGTCAGGGCTCCTTAGAACACTCCAGATGGCTCCACCTATCTCCCAGCTCTCTGACCAGAAACCCTCCTGCATGTTTCTAGAAAGAAGAGGGAGGTCCTGGTGACCTCGTCTGTTGAACCAACTCAATCCTCCTTGAGCCACTCTTCCCGGCCCAGATCAAAACATTCAGGCCTGCTCTTACACTCAGCCTGACTAAATTTTGCCTTCCCTAGCAAAAACGCACCTATACTATGGGGGTTTTACATCAGCATGAATCACTTCTGACAAGTTTTCCTGACACCAAGAGAAAAAAGTGACAGGGCAGGGAACTCCAGTTGATTGACATCCTGCGTGCTGTGTTAAGGGTGTGTGTCCCTTCCCTTCAATCAATTCCCAGAGCTTTCCTTCCTGAGTTCTGTAGAGTGTAATTTCAGCTCTCCTCCCCCTTTTTTTCTGGTCGCTCAAACAAGCTTTATAAATTCTGCACTTTGAAGGGCTGCAGAGGAGGGAATAATGCAGATAAACAGGTACAACGTATGCAGGAGGATTTGTTTCATCTCTGTGTATCACCTGTGGACAGTCACTTCACTGGGTATATGTAAGGGTTTACAACTACTCTAATTTAGAGTCCTGGTGATTTTTAAGAAGATTGGGTGAACGGTTTCTATTCAAATAAAAAAAAAAAAAAAAAAAATGTTTTCTTAATCCTTTAAGATTCAAAATACAGGACAGTTCAATAGTTTGACTATTGGCAGTGGAGTATGATATGTAGTAGCCAAGGTCTAAACTGTCAACTTTTCTTGGTGGGTCAATGCTATATAGCCCATCACTATAATTATATTTACTAATAAGTGAGTATGACCAAAAGAGAAAGCACTGTTGGGGAATTTTAGTATAGTTATGTAATTGTGCATAGTTTAATCATACTGAATCATACTAAATGCAAAGATACTATATAGATACTGCACCCGGCTTCAAATCAACTAGGGCCTAGGTAATACTTTCTGCCCTTCTCAGCCATGACTTCAAACTTGTTTGCTTCCATAAAATAGAAATCTTTTCCCTACAGACAAAGACTTTCTTTTCCAGACATTAAATCCTGGATTAAAAAAAAAGAAAAAAAAGAAAGAAAGCAAAATCATTTATGCATGAGCTTGGTAGCATTTTGTTAAAGCATACAATTATTCACAGGGAAGCTGAGAGGGTTAATATATTTTATGTCAGTAGCGTCTCCCATGGCATGGCATTATAAATACATACCGATCATACCTTTCTCAACCAGTTTTGGATAATTATTTGTGTATTTTAGGTTAGAAATTTATCATGACTATTCGGCAAGTAATTAAAAGGCCTTATTATGAACACATCATTTTCCAAAGCTTTTAACATGCCCTTCTGTTTAGCAAATTGGTATGTTTTGTTGTTAAAAATATAAGCCATGGGCCTAGTTCTGTCATGGCAGTGAGCAGGCAGTTGGATGCGGTAATGAGTGCCTGAAGCCTTCACCAAGGATGATAAGCCTGCATGAATTTTATGAGTCTCAGTATCAAGGTTGCCCTCGCCCAAGGGATTAAAGAATAAGGGGGAGTGGAAGGAGGAGAGAAAGACAAGGCAGATGTATGAATAACTGGCATTGTAAATCTTCACTGTGCAACCTACAGCTAGAAACAGTCTGTGATGGGTTCATGACTTGAGAAGAAAGCAACACAGCAGAATCTGAATGGATTTTCTTCAGCTGCTTAATACACTTCTTACAGCAGCTTAAGGACATGTATGTTGATGGAGGGCAAACGAACATGGCATATATAGATCTGAATGTGCAATGCAAAGAGTGTTTGTTTATATAGACATTGTCTAGATTAAATTACAGCTAGTTTTAAATTTTCATACAAGAAGGAATAATTTAGCTGCGGAATATAAATTAATGGGTTTTTGCATTAGGTAAGCAAGGAAAAATGAACAAATTGGATCCTCGACAAGTTAGCTCAAGGTCATAATGAAAATTGCAAGGCCAAGGTTACAGGGGTGGCTTCTGGTGGAAAAACAGATCATGATAAATAGGCTTCTGTTCTGCAAAATCTGGTAGCTAATGAAAATAAGATGCATTTGAAGTGTCTTTTGTGGACACCTTATTTTTCCTATTTCCCTGCTAGCAAAGCCTAGCTGATGTATGATAGCAAGCTCTGGCACTAATTGTGCAATTATAAAGCGGAAATGATGCAGGTTTAGCAAGCCGGTGATAGAATGCCGGTCTGTAACAATGTTTAATAATAGACAAATAAAGCTCGGCGGGTATAAAGGTTACTTCTCCAGCCTTTGACTCATTAAGGAACTTGAAACATATTTTAAAAGAATGATATTTAATTATGGGCTGGACTAATAATGCAGAGCATGGCCTCTTTGGGGAAAAAAAAGACCTTATGCTACTAGTATCAATTATAATCATTATCTACACCCTGCTCACAAACTAGCCAAGCCCATATATTAATGTTATTAGCATCAATGTGTGCAGGCAAAGGAACAAGTCTGTGGACTGCTTTAAGATGTATTTAATTTTTAACTCTTTCTATTGAACAAAAAACAATTAGTAGCAAAAGCTACTGTGTTGATTGTTTTCTCTAAGGCTGCGTTACATGCATTGTTTGCATGCATTCAGAATTAAGCAAATTAAACTTTTAATAGGTGGCATGCATTATACTGTCAAGTGCATCCTTGTGTGTTTGCACTAATTATCACAAGCCCATGAAGACCTCAGTGATAGTGGCTGCATTTCATTGTTTTAAAGGAAATATTGTAACTATACTAGTTCCTAATAAATGAATTAACTAATTAACAATGACAGCATGAGACTTGGATTGTGGAAATCTCCCAGAGTTCCACAGTCCAGGTTCCCCTATGAGTCTATTAGTCACACATTAGTTGGGAACTCCAGAGGACAGATATGGGAGAGCCTTTCTTTTCTGACTTTTGAACCCATATTGGAGGTTTTACAGCTGTGGGACATTTCAGGACTTACTTTCTACCTTTTTTAAAATTGGCGATTGGAATGAAGGAAAGTGCCAAATTTCTATTAAAGTATACATCATTCATTGTCTTGTGTGGATTTTATATACGGTATTTTATATGTGTTGAGTAAACTTGTAAGCAGTGCAGATGCCTCTGTTATCAGCTTAGCAGTAGCAGAAAGTAACAATTTACCTGAAAGGCACATATTTTGATATCAGTATAACAGATGTCAACACAATAATAAACTTTTAGCTATAGTGATGCAAACCCATATTCTTGGTGTGCCAGCTGGTATCTTTGGAGGAAAACTGTTCTAAAAAGTTTATATATAATATATAAAGTATATCAAAATGTAAGAATCTACAGTATTAAAAAACAACGAATCACCAGCTGCATGCCTTCATACATGGTCATTAAAAATTAGGTTTAGGTCAAGCTGGATTTGAGGCAAACACAACCTCTTTGTGGGTCAATCCATCGCCATAGCAACCATCTACCCATAATGCCCTTTCTTGTCTCTAAGCTTAGGTCAGGTGGCTTAGAAGGGCTAAATAAGGGGTTCTCTATTTTTGTGTTGAAGCTCCGCGGTGCATTGCTCACACTAAAACTAAAGACAAGGTGCAATAAAAAAAACTTGAGCACACAAAAAAGTGCACATGCTGTACACATGGTCCTCCTCCAAAAAGGAAAAACCCTGATCCCCAGGGTGCAAGACTCAAGACAGGGACTGGGCCAGGGCCAATACATGGCATGGGTGGAGGGGGCACCTGCCTTGGGTGCAGTGTCTCTGTGTAGAGGCAGGGAGTACAATTGGAGCTCGAGAAGTTCCCTTCTCTTTTTCTTTTTCTGAAGCTCCTCTTTAATGACTACTGTAGGTAGAGTTTAAAGGAGCAGGATCACCTTTTAACCACTTCCCAACCACATTATAGCTGAATGATGGATACAGCGTGGTTGGCCAGTTCTGGGAGGGCGTCACATGATGTCCTCCCATGATTGTGCCCACCGCACACCCACTGCAGCACGCAAGTGGCATGCTCTGTGACACAGCTTATCACAGATTGGGATAACGGGCCAACCACAGCAACCCTTTACCATGTGGTCACTTGCATCCAATCACAGCTGATCACGATGTACACACAAGCCAGTTATCAGCATCGGAGAGCCGGTAACTGGCTTGTGTGAAAGGGCCATCTACACCGATAATCAGGGCACTCATTATCAGTGTCCTGATTATCAGTGCAGCCTCCAATGGTGCCACCTATTAGTGGCAACCAGTACTGTCAATCAGTGTCCACCAGTACTGGCAATCAGTGCTACCAATCAGTGCCCATTAGTGCCGCCTACCAGTGCCACCTATCAGTGCCATCTATCAGTGCCCCTCAGGTAGGGTTGCCATCTCATCCCTTTCAAACCAAAAACATATTAATTACACAGCTTCTGTGGCTGATTAAGGTGGTAATTGATTTTACTTGGTGTCTTATCTGCATTAAATTAGCCTCAGAACTTGTGTAAATCATATGTGTTTGGGTTTAAAGGGATGAGGTGGCAACCCTACCTTCAGTGCTGCATATCATTGCCCATCAGTGCCACCTGCCAGTGCAGTCTCATCAGTGCACCCTCATCAATGCCCACCACTGCAGCTTCATCAGCGCCCATCAGTGCAGCCTATCCATGCCCATCACTGCCCATCAATGCAGCCTATCAGTGCCCATTAGTGCAGCCTCATCAGCGCACATCAGTGAAGGAGAAAAATTACCTGTTTGCAAAATGTTAACAAACTATGAAAAACTTTTTTTCTTTTTTCTTTTTCTTTTTTTTTTACATTTTTACACTTTTTTTTGTTTATTTAGCAAAAAAATAAAAAACCCAATGGTGATTAAATACCACCAAAAGAAAGCTCTATTTGTGTGAAAAAATGATACAAATTTCATATGAGTACATTGTAGCATGACCACACAATTGTCATTCAAAGTGCTGAAAATTGGCCAGGGCAGTAAGGGGGTAAAAGTGCTCAGTAGGCAAATGGTTAAAACCAGGGCTAGTGCTCCGTGCTTGTAGATTAGAAATACCTACATTGAGAAATTTGTCTGTTTGGCTATCTTTTGACTGGCCTTTTTAGGTGGACTTGACTGATGGAATGAAGTAACACATGCACCATGAATTCTTTCAATGAAAAGAGAGAAGGATTGTCCAGGTCCTCTCCTAAACAGTTCACTCCTCACCTAGGCATCATGGTATTTCTCAGTATTGAAGACCAACTGGGATATTTTTCTTTGAGGGGTCATTCACATATGTGAAAGTGACTCTTGCTCCTCTGAAAAGCTATGCTTGGATTGTTTTGAGAACTGTTCAGGAGGTTTAATTTAACTCGATAATTGCCATGCTACCACGCCATAGTTAGATTTGGGGTGGTTGCAGTGTGGCCTCAATGAACTGCATTATTTTTGTTTAGCGGTAGCACTACCTGCCAAAAGCAAAATGCTGTTTAACCACTTCAGCCCCGGAAGGATTTACCTACTTCCTGACCAGGTCATTTTTGCGATACAGCACTGCATTGCTTTAACTGACAATTGTGCAGTCGAAAAAGAAAATTGATGTAATTTTTTACCCACAAATAGAGCTTTCTTTTGGGGGTATTTGATCACATCTGCGGTTTTTATTTTTTGCGCTAAAAAAAGAGTGACAATTTTGAAAAAAAAATGTTTTTTTTTTTACTTTCTGCTATAATACATATCCCCAAAAAATATAAAATAAAAAATGTATTCATCAGTTTAGGCCGATATATTTATTCTTCTACATATTTTTGTTAAAAAAAAAAATCACTATAGGCGAATATTGATTGGTTTGCGCAAAAGTTATCCCATCTACAAACTATAGGATAGATTTAGGAACTTTTATTTTTTTAAATTATTTTTACTGGCAATGGTGGTGATCTGCGATTTTAGCGGGACTGCAACATTGTGGCGGACATATCTGACCCCAAATGACACTTTTTGGGGACCAGTGACATTATTACATTGATCAGTGCTATAAAAATGCACTGATCCATGTAAAAATGACACTGGCAGGGAAGGGGTTAACACTAGGGGCGATCAAGGGGTTAAGTTCCCTAGCTGTGTTCTAACTGTAGGGGGGATGGGCTGCCAGGGACATGACAGAGATCACTGTTCCCAATCACTGCCATGTCATCTGGCAAAATGGGGATCTGCCTTGTTTTTATAAGCAGATCCCTGACCTGTCTGTGTACATGGCGATCGCGGGACGCCAGTGGACATTGAGTCCGCCGGACCTCGAGTCTGCCGGACACACGGGCACGCTCCCGTGGCACGCTCCCGCAGCACGCATGCGCGAGCCACCATACAGCTATGGCAGTTCGCACAGTAGAGCCGACTTGCCGCAGTATAATGACGGTGGCTGGCCAGCAAGAGGTTAAGCTCAGCATTGTGGCTGTGGCATACAACTAGCTGGTAGCAGCGATATGTATTGTGTTCAGGCAGTCAGGTGTCCTAAAGATCCTTTCACACAGAACAGAACCCACTTCAATCTGCAGGGGATCTCTGTGTGCAGATCTCTTGCTGAATCAGAGCTTTAGGGCTAGTTTACAATTGCAATGGCCCTCTGAAAAGTGATTTGTATTGGCTTGCTTTTTAGAGATTGTTTGAGAGACCGAAATAAAACATTATATCACCTTATCACCACCTATTTTAACCCCTTAAAACCCTGCACCACGTGCCAAAACCACATGCATTGGATGGGGTTGCAAAGGTGCCAGCTCAGCCCCATTCACTTGCATGGATCATGTTCAGCAGGCTATCTGCTTGTCAAATGTGACAGTGGGTACAATGTTGTAATTTTTGCCATGCATGTTTTTTCCCCCTATATGACTGCCTTTGCAGCTTGTTTAGATTGAGAGGTAGAGATGGGCCGAACACCCCCCTATTCGGTTTGCAGCAGAACTCCCAAAAAGGAGAAATGTTCTTCCTTGAACCGCAAACGTAATTGAAGTCTATGGAAGCCGAACATGAGAAATCAAAAGTGCCCATTAGGGATGAGATGTCGGTTTGAGTCGACTGTAAGTTTGACTTGAACATTGGATGTTCGGCCGTTCGCCGAATTTAGAACATTATGGGGCATTCGCGCCAAATTTGCACACACCATAATGCATTGCTAGAGCATGCAAAATGCCGCCCGCTGATTGGCCAAAGCATGCACATGACCTGCATGCTTTGGCTAATCACAGCGTGCTCTGCTGTGAGAGCCATGATTGGCTAAAAGGCAGGGTGCCTTTGGCCAATCATGCCTCAGGGTTTCCATCCACACCCCACACTATTTAAGGCCGCTTGAACAGCGGCCATGTGTAGTGTGTGAACGTGGAGACCGGAGAAAGACTTTGATCTAGTTTAGCTAGTTTAGTTATTGCGTGTAGGCAGTGTAGTATATAGATCTAGTGTAGAGTATATACAGGCAGTGCAGGCAGTGAAGTTTATAAATCTAGTGCAGAGTATATACAATCAATGCAGGCAGTGTAGTATATAGATCTAGTGTAGCCTATATACAATCAGTACAGGCAGTGTAAGAATATATATGTACCGTATATAGTATATATATAAATATATAATACGCTGCATTTAGTGTAGATTAAATATACAGCTTATTCAGTGTACAGTATATAGAGGTGCTGCCATTCAGGGTGTTTCTTCTCTTTTATATTGATGATATGCGTGTTTTGCACATTCTTATGTGAGTATTTTTAATCCCTGTATGAAGTATTAATAAATGTTTGTAGCAATGATCACTATGGTTTGCCTTTATCATTTCATGGCTACATACTGTATGAGTAATCGTAATTCCATGAGGAAGTCTGTGGTATCCAGGGACAGTAGGAGGAAGAGCCATTTGTTGATGTCAGTCAGAGAGGCATTGTGTCAGGCATATGAGACTCTGTAGTGGGCAGTGTAGCCATTGGTGGAGCTCACTGAAGTCACTGGATATTATGATGACACTATGAATCACCACTTATAGCTGCACAATGGTGGAATGTCTTTTCACTATTTTGGAACTTAATGAACTTTTTGTTTTTCATTTTGGGTTGCGCTACACCAGTTTTTGGTTATTAATTTTGCATAGAGAGTTACAAGTGGATACACTCTGAAGGGTGTTTGGCAGCAATCACTGTCAGCCCATTTGAGGGCTACAAACATTTTATAAACTGTTCACTTCACTGTATTCATTTAACATTTATATTCCTGTATTGCTATTGCGCTGATTATACTTTGGTATCACAAGTATATAGAGCCCGTTCATGCAGTGTAAGAATATATATGTACCGTATATAGTGTATATATATATATATATATATATATATATATTACGCTGCATTTAGTGTAGACTATATATACAGCTCATTCATTGTATAGTTTATAGAGTTTGTTCAGGCAGTGTAAAAATATATATGTACTGTATATAGTATATATATATATATATATATATATATATATATATATATATATAAAATGCTGCATTTTAGTGTAGACTATATATACAGCTCATTCAGTGTATAGTATATAGAGCCCGTTCAGGCAGTGTAAGAATATATATTTACCGTATATAGTATATGTATAAAATACGCTGCATTTAGTGTAGACTATATATACAGCTCATTCAGTGTATAGTATATAAAGTCCATTCAGGCAGTGTAAGAATATATATATACACCATATATAGTATATACAGTATCTCACAAAAGTGAGTACACCCCTCACATTTTTGTAAATGTTTAATTCTATCTTTTTATGTGAGGACACTGAAGAAATTACACTTTGCTACAATGTAAAGTAGTGAGTGTACAGCTTGTATAACAGTGTAAGTTTGCTGTCCCCTCAAAATAACTCAACATACAGCCATTAATGTCTAAACCATTGGCAACAAAAGTGAGTACACCCCTAAGTGAAAATGTCCAAATTGGGTCTAAAGTGTCAACATTCTGCATGGCCACCATTATTTTCCAGCACTGCCTTAACCCTCTTGGGCATGGAGTTCACCAGGGCTTTACAGGTTGCCACTGAAGTCCTCTTGCCCTCCTCCATGACGACATCACAGAGCTGGTGGATGTTAGAGACCTTACATTTGAGGATGCCCCACAGATGCTCAATAGGGTTTAGGTCTGGAGACATGCTTGGCCAGTCAATCACCTTTACCCTCAGTTTCTTTAGCAAAGCAGTGGTCATCTTGGAGGTGTGTTTGTGGTTGTTATCATGTTGGGATACTGCCCTGCAGCCCAGTCTCCAAAGGGAGGGGATCATGCTCTGCTTCAGTATGTCACAGTATATATTGGCATTCATGGTTCCCTCAATGAACTGTAGCTCCACAGTGCCGGCCGCACTCATGCAGCCCCAAATCATGACACTCCCACCAACATGCTTGACTGTAGGCAAGACATAATTGTCTTTGTACTCCTCACCTGGTTGCCGCCACACACGCTTGACACAATCTGAACTAAATAAGTTTATCTTGGTCTCATCAGACCACAGGGCATGGTTCCAGTAATCCATGTCCTTAGTCTGCTTGTCTTCAGAAAACAGTTTGCAGGCTTTCTTTAGAAGAGGCTTCCTTCTGGGAGGACAGCCATACAGACCAATTTGATGCAGTGTGCAGCGTATGGTCTGAGCACTGACAGGCACTCATACATCTATTTCCCAAAGACAACCTCTGGATATGACGCTGAGCATGTGCACTCAACTTCTATGGTCGACCATGGCCAGGCCTGTTCTGAGTGGAACCTGTCCTGTTAACCACTTGCCGACCGCCGATCGGCATCTGACGGCGACAAAGTGGTTCGTTATCGCAAAACGCCGTCATACGACGGCGGCTGCGATAACGCGCACTGTGAGCGCGCGCGCGCCGCCGGAGGCGCGCCCGCGCGCTCACTGTGTTCGGGGAGGGCCAGGGAGCGGGTGCGGCGGCTTCGATTGCCGCCGGCTACCCGCGATGGCCCCCCCGGAGCGAATGAGCGGAGGTCCGTGTATGTAAACACGGACCTCCGCTCTGTGTGAGGGGGAAGGGCTGTGATCACAGCCTTCCTTTACGTGAAGGCTGTGATAACTTCCCTTCCCCAGATAGGCAGTCCCCCATACAGTTAGAACACGCCCAGGGAACATAGTTAACCCTTAGCGCGCCC
>BLSH010021574.1:1281992-1297037 GCA_018402905.1 Glandirana rugosa
TGAAAACTAACAAATGTGAATATATATATGAAAAACGTGATATGATGCACCTCAGTGATCAATATCACTGAAGTACGTTATGATTAAACGTGTAAACGTGAAATTGGGGAATTGTTGGCGGGATATCTGTTAACTGCAGATGTCTCGCCAACGAATTAAGACCCTCCTGCAGATAACTGCAGGAGGGTCTTAGCGCGTAGGGCGCGCGGGGGACCCCGCGCGTGGTGAAAGGCCGCTCACAGCGGCCATTCACCACGATCCGTGATCAGTCGGGTCCCCCGGACCCGACGGTCACGGATGTTCCCGTGTGCGCGCCCCAGGGGGCGCGCGGGATGCGCGATTCTGGGAGGACGTCAATAGACGTCCTCCCAGAATTAAGCAACCGCTCTGTAGACGTCAATTGTCTATAGGGCGGTTGTTAAGGGGTTAAAGTGCAAATGTGCAAATTAGTATTGCATGAAGTCACTATAACTAGTGACTCCACGTAGTATAGTGCAAAAAGTATATATATAAGTGTAAACAATCAAAAGTTCATAAATGAAGATCTAAACTTCTTGAGTAGTCTCTAAAATGCCGTCAAGGTGATATAGGATGTGTTAGCAAATAGATTAGTCCCAAAACCTTGCTTCAAATGCAGTGAAATGTAAAAATATATATCAATCCAGTAATAAAGTGATGTACATTATAAATGGTAAGATTGGATGCTTACCGGATGGATGGGACACATGTGCCGTACAGCAGTAGGGCATTTTTTTTTAAACAGTTCCCGGGTGGTAATCCCTTGTGGAGAGATCTGGTTATGGAGTCTGTGATTCTGTCTAGCTCGGACAGTCCTCAGCAGGATATAGATTCCAAGGAGTAGTCACATGTGTAAAGATAAAACACTCCACATAGTATGACTCTGTATAAAATCGTATTTATTGTAAATAAAAAGTGCACATTTACAAGAGGTAGATATGAAGCGGGAAAGACAGTATAAAATCATTAGACAATGCTCACGCGGTCCTGACCCCTCACCCTCTTGGGTGAGGACCACGTGAGCATCGCCTATTGATTTTATGCTGTCTTTGCTGGCTACATATCTACCTCTTGTAAGTGTGCACCTTTTATTTCCAAAAATAAGATTTTATACAGAGTCACACTATGTGGAGTGTTTTATCTTTACACATGTAAATCAACCTTGTATGCTCACAAAGCAGCAATTAACCCCTCATGGATTAATGTGGACAGACCCAGTGTTAAAAAGTTTAAATGTTTTATTACAGTATAAAATATAAATATACAATCACAGACATGAAAAACAATTATTATTGAATGACAACAAACCAGAATAAGGCCAAAGGGCCACGATAAGTAAAATACCCAACCGACACGTGGTGAGATCCATGGCCGTCCACTATTACTGTGTAATGGGACTGGTCACATGCTTTTGAACCATTATACGTCCTTCTCCAGAGGTATGGGAAATTCAGTTGGGTGTTGTTGTCTATAACATAATACGTAAACATAATTGTAAAGGTATACAAACATTTTCCATGCATAGTTACTTTGTATAATATGATATATTACATATAGAGAGGTGCTCTAACAGTCTTACTTACAGATCTAAAAACCACCAGAGCGATCAATCGGAGGCAAAAGTGTCACTTTGTACCTTGATCATCCTTGAAGAGCCATATTTAGGTAGTACTTCAAAAGTATGAGTGGCCTAGTATGGGTCACTGTTCCTTCACCCCCAGTGACCCATACTAGGCCACTCATACTTTTGAAGTACTACCTAAACAGCCCCAATATCTATCACTATGGCTCTTCAAGGGTGATCAAGGAACAAAGTGACACTTTTGCCTTCGATTGACTGCTCTGGTGGTTTTTAGATCTGTAAGTAAGACTGTTACAGCACCTCTCTATCATGCTACAGATGCACCACTTTACAGGCAGACTAAGGGGACCCCCCAGGAATGATATTTAAAGGAATATTTTTTGTTTCACTTTAATCATTATTAAAATCACTGCTCCTGAAAAAGCAATCTTTTTAAAAACTTTTTTTGGCATTGATACATGTCCCCTAGGGCATTACCCGGGTCCCCATACACTTTTTATGGCAATAAAAATGCATATGAGCCTTTAAAATTATCAATTTAGATTTTTCCTGTTCAAGTCCCATTGATTTTAATAGGGTTTGCATATTGCCTGTTCGCGGTGTTCTGGTGCGAGCCGAACTGGAGGGTGTTCAGCTCATCACTAGTGCCCATTTTGAAGGCGTATAACTATGCAAGTAAATGGCCATAAAAGAGGTATGGTAGTCTGGGTACTGCCCTGGGGACATGTATCATATGCAAAACACTTTTAAAAAATGATCGTTTTTAAAGAAGCAGTGATTTTAATGATGCTCAACCACTTCAATACGGGGCACTTTCACCCCCTTCCTGCCCAGGCCATTTTTCAGCTTTCAGCACTGTCACACTTTGAATGACAATTACGCGGTCATGCGACGCTGTAACCAAATTAGTGGGCACTGAGGGGCGGCACCGATGGGCACTGATAGCCAGCATGGATAGGAAGCACTGATGGGTGGTGTTGATGGCCACTGATGGGCACTGATGGGCAGCACTGATGAGAGGCATTGATGGACAGCACTGATGAGCCGGCACTGATGGGCACTGAAAGGCTGCACTGCCCGGCATAACTTATGAGCACTAATGGATGGCACTGATTGATGGCACTGATGGGCACTGATTGATAGCACTGATGGGCACTGATTGATGGCACTGATGGCACTGCTGGGGCTTTCCTGTAATCAGGGCACTGATGATCAGTGCCCTGATTACCTTCCCTGGTTTCCTCCTCGAGGAGATGCCACCGCACTTCCGTGTTTATGTGTGACCAGCTGTGATTGAACACAGCCGATCACATGGTTAAAGAGCCATGTCATCAGCTCTTCACAGGGATCAGGGTCACGACATATCCTAGCAACATAGCATGGCCACGATCGCTGTGCTGCACGCGACTGCGGCCATTTGGGTGCGCCATCATATGACGTCCACCCAAAACGAGAGCTGTACCGCTCCTCCGTTTTACGGTGGGCAGACAGCAACTGGTTAAAGTGAAACAATAAAAATTAAATGATTGTTTAAATATAGTGCCTAGGAGGTCCCCTTAGTCTTCCTGTAAAGTGGTGCATCTGTAGCATGTATAGAACATGCTGCAGCAAAAATGAAATTTCTAAAGAAAAAAATTGACACTTAAATTGATTTTCCCAGCTGCATGCCATTGCCAGCAATACAAAAATGCTACAAAAAAGCGGCGTAAAAAGTTGACACATGGTTGCAATTGCCAGCACCCGACTATTTTAAAAAAATAAAGAAAAACGGCATGAGGGTTCCTCCCCTTGAGGCCTGGTAAGGATTTTAAGGGGAACCCCACTCCCCCAAAATCCATACCAGACCCTTATCCAAGCACGCAGCCTAAAAGGTCTGGAAAGGGGGGACGAGTGAGCGCCCCTTCCTGAACTATACCAGGGCACATGCCCTCAACATGGGGGGGCTTGGGGCGGAAGTGCTCTGCCACCAACTGGTGCATCCTGAGCCAGTGAGGTCACAAGTGGGCGGTGCCACTAGGTGATGTTGCCAGGTGGCCCCGCCCTTATCTATATAAAAACAGTCAAACGACAAGCCAACCATTCGGTGGTTTGCCTTCACGGCAGGTGGAGCAATTTTTTTTTCCTTTTTTTGGGTCGGGGGTGCAGCGGGTGGCATGATTGACAAAGGATCTACATCAGGGGACACTCTTTAGTTATGTTTTAATAAAGGATTTGTCAAAAACCTGTATACTGTTTTTATTTATTTTGACACTTTTTTGGTGAATGGGTAGGAGTACTATGCACCTCATTCACATGGGGGGGCTGGGATCTGGGGGCCCCTTGTTAAAGGAGGCTTCCAGATTCCAATACGGATGGATATGGTATTTTGGATATGGTATTCCTGGTATGGATTTTGGGGGAGACCCCACATCATTTTTTTTTTTTTTAATTTTTGCATGGGGTTTCCCTTAAAATCCATACCAGCAAAAGGCCTAGTATGGATTGGGAGGGGACCCCCACGTAATTTTTTTTTATCATTTTTTTATCTGCAAATTTTTTTTTATTCAGCTGTCAGCAGAGAAGCCCATTGACAGCTGATGACTCATCGGTTGTTAAGGATGCCACAGCCGACTTCCCAGCCTTGCTCCTTAACAACCAGCTTTTACTGCACCCTGATTGGGCAAAGTTGTGCCCAATCAGGGCTTAGATTGCACTGTGCAGCATGCAGTGCATTGCAGGGTGAACACCCGCCAAACTTCCTGCAAATTCTGTGTTTGCCGGGTGGGACGAACCGTTTGTCCAACACTGAGAGGCAGTAAAAGCACATCTTAGCCACCTGTTTTTACCACCCCCCAACCACAAGTGCTGAACTTAGTAGGTGCTGCTTTTTGTCTCTCTCTACATTTCAGAGTCCATCCACAAGTGTAAACAAGGCCCTTGTTGGGTTTGTTTCACATGGGTGGGCCAAGGGTGCTAAAATCAAGCAGTTGAGCCAGGTTTTTACCACTAGTCAACCACTGACCTGAACAAGGAGATACAGCCATTCTGTGTACATGCCATGACTACAATGCTTTGCTTTGCATCCACAGCAATGGAACAGGGCCACTCTGCAACTGCATACAATGCACATATCTGCAGCGCAGTGGGTCAGTGGTTTAAAACAAGCAGGGGGGAGGTGACATATTGCCTCCTCAATGCCTGTCAAACGCCCTCTGAAAAGTAATCTGCCACATATCACTTTTTCTGAGCGGCAGCAATGATAGCCCCACATCTGTATGGGCCCTTTCAGCACAACTGCCTTACTCAGAGCCCCCCTAGAATCTCTAGTTCCATGTATCCCTCCCCATCCCTACTTCATCCCACTGACCCCACATCTGTGTTTCAGTTTTAAACTCTTCAGTTTGCTGCAGTGTACCACAGCAATTGTTACTATTTCATTGCATACCACAAACATTACATATATTTCACTATTAGCCCAACCCCCTCCAGCCAGGTAAAGGGGGGACACAGTTTGCCATCTTCGCCCTGGGCGCTGGATGACCTTATCCCAGCACTGACTGGGGTACTTGTGGTCCACCCAGCTGAAACCAGATAGACCTCTTTCTTCGAGAGGCCTGCAAAAGCAAGGTCTACCCAAGTACTAGGTGAGGCTCTTTTAAAGGGAGATCCCAAGGAAGGGGGAGAACCTGACCAAAAGGCCACATGCCCTCATCTTAAGACTTCCAGGCAAGCCTGAGGACCTATACCCTACTAGTTGGGAGTGAGTAAGTGCCAGTGCAGTCTACATGCAAAAAATGACACAACAAATAACATAAAAAAGGGAAAGGGGAAAGTGCTTCATTGCCAAACTGCAATACAAAAGTGGTTTGGTTGCTACAAAAATTTTTAGAGTCTCAGCCAAAAAGCACAACCAGGAGGCAGGCATTAAAAAAGCATGCAATGGGTGATTTGACCATAGTAAAATCAAAGTGAGCTCCCCCACTGTAAGGATTTCTGGCATACCCTGGACTGTCACTCCTTGGGCACATGCACAATGGGCTTCTTTCAGCCCAGGCCCCTGTCCAGACCAGAGCAGCCCCATCCCTACCAGAAAGGCACTGGAACTGTGCCCTGTCTTCAACCAGGAACAAGCCTGGTGCACCAGGCTAGATTCAACCCAGGAGGAAAAGGACCTCCCACCATTTCCACCTGTCAGGGCTGGGCTCTCAGCAGCTCCCTTCTCTGTGCTCAGGCTGCTCAGCTGTTGGATAATTGTCAGCATTCACTGTTCTACAGTGGCTCATCTGGTGATCATTTCCTGCTCGTCAGTCCTGCCTACAGCCAGCCCCTTCTGGGTATTTAAACTGTCTTATTCATTCCTTTCATGCCTTCGCCTGATCAACATATCTGCAGTTTCTCTACTGTGTTCCTGTCAAAGACTTTGTCCAGCTGACACCCCTTCTGGTTCCTGATCCTGTTCTTCTGCCTCCGACTGATTTCTGGTTTCCTGATCACTGGCTTGTCTGACTATCCACTTTTGCTTCTGATCCCTGGCTTTTGTTTTGACTATGTTTACTGATCTGTACCATTTTTTCCATTACATTAAAAGGTGTGATTTTTACTGCATTTTCTGTCTCAGTGTTAGGAGAAGGAAAAGAGGAAGGTCTGGTGTCACCAGTGGCACACCTCCATCCCTATATACACAACAAATACACAGAAAAGCGCAATGGTGAGTATGGGGCCTTCTACTCCTAGACCCCTCTGACCATTCACCATAACAACCTTCATTGTGTTATACATTTTTTCTTATTTATTATAGATGCATCACACACGCATCCACCCCTGAGGAAGCGAGCCATGTCTCGAGAAACGCGTCAATTTTATTAGATGCCTGTGCATACTGTATGTTTTTATATGTATCATTGCAAAATTGTACCATGATGTATTTTATTGGCTTAGCAATTGTCATGCTATCCATGTATGTCATTTTTTAATAAATGTTCAAACTGTGTATACTCCTGTAACTTTGTTATTAGTGGCAAATGGTGCTCACCTCATATAAAGTCCCAGGGTGCTTTTCTGTGTATTTGCAGTGTTAGGAGAAGATCCATGCCTTCAGCTGTCTTGGGCGCTTATGCGTGTGCCTGTGCACGTTTTCTCACGCCGGAAACGGCGCCAAATGGCTCTATTTAGTTCCTCCATGCCCAGAAGCCAGTGCTGTCCATTCTACAGTATTACCAGTGCATTTCAGTGACCTGTTCCGAGTTTCCTATTTACCTGTGACCCAGCTTGAACCCGTACCCACTTGAACTTTGCCTGCACCGACCCCCGGCTTGCCTACAACCACTCTTCTGTCTTCTGTCTGACCCCTGTGTACCTCCACCTGCCTGTCTGTTAACGACCCTACCTGCACCTGACCATCCAATTGCCTGCTCCTCCTGTACTGCTTTGCCCGCATGTTACTGACCCGGCCTGCATCACTACTCTTGAGTCTTGCACGGATTTCTGTAAGACATCATACCATCATCTGTGTCCAATCCAGCCCTCGTTCTCCCCTGTGCTCCAGCACTCCCTGTCTGCTCTACCAGGGCTTCTGGAACCAGGGCTGTAATAGAGGTTGCCTACTGCATAAGTCAGACTCTACCATCAGGTACGTGACACTCTGATTCATGGGTCCTGATACCACCCTATTACATTGGTCAAATACTAGTCAGTGCCACCCCTGGCCATAGGGAACACTCTATTCATCCTCCCAAAAACTGATAAGAACAAGTACTACACTTAATCTTGGCCAAAAGGGCAGCAAAAGGGGAAGCAAGTGCACAACACTGGAGCTGGTTGCATTGCCCCATATTTGCACCCTGGTGTCAGTGACAGTGCATTCATTTTCTCAAACTCCATTTCCTCAGAACCACCGGTCTCCTAGAAACACGACAAAGCCTATACAGTGGCCTAGACAAAACTCTGTTGCACTGTTTCACAGCTGGAATTCTGGGGGGACTGGAAACACACTGGCAGCTTTTCAGAGCCAGGTAGAGGTATTGCAGACGGCTGACCCAATGCCATTCTGTGCCATGCAAAGTCATGTGTAACAATGGCACCAACCTGTTGGCTGCCCTTTGGCAGGGAAAGTTCAAACGCATAGGGGGCGGGGACACCAGATGATGTTGCTAGGTGGCCCTGCCCTTATCTATATGACAACCGTCAAATGGCAAGCCTTTCGGTGGTTTGCCTTCATGGCAGGTGGATCATGTCCTCAACCGGGAAGTGCAGCGGTTCCTGCTTTAAGCACCCTGTCTTCCAGGAGGTCTTGAATCAGGACCTTGTGAATGCACACAGTGGTGGATTGTATGTCTGCTTTAGGGGTGGCATCTGAACTGTCCCCTGTGGAGAGGGTGTAGGAAATGGATTATAGCCTATGACAAAGAAAATACTGTACTTTTGCAATGTATGCATGTGTGGACATGACTCCATCTCCCTAAAAGGGCTATCATTTGTAACGTCTTTTATGGTTTGTGACTCAGATGTGCCTGTGAGTCAACTATGATGCTAATATAAAGACTGAGTAAAAATTGACTTTATTTATTATGTAGCTTGGCCTGGCACTTCAAAGGTGCCACAAATCATGTTTCTGCTTCTGGACCTCAGCTGCAAACTCTTCAGCACTTTCTGCAGATTAACTCCTTCATAGTGTCTTAAACTTTGTGGCCTATTCTGGTGCTCTGGCACTGTGAAGGTGCCAAGCATAATGTTTCTGCTGCCGGACGTCAGCTAAAAATGTAAAAATGCTGCTGGGTAAATTCTGTGCTGCGTCTCAAAGTTGAAGGCCGACTATGGTGCCACCAGTAGTGTTGCTAGTCTTTTTGCTGCCTGAGACAAAGTATGAAATGGCGCCCACTCCAGCAGGCATTACTACTGGCATAACACTTTGCATAATGTACAAAATCATCATTGCACAATTTAATTTAAAATACTGACAGGAAGATTTATCAAAATAAAGACAGAAACAGAGCCAAAAAGGTATTGTTCATTGGTACAAATATTTATATATGTATGTATTTGTTTAGTTAGCTACAACTTTTAGTCTGTGCACTCCAATTAGAGTGCAGCAACCCAACAGCAACATCATGGAACAACATGACTGCATGATAGTTCAATAGACATACATAGCAAGCACTAGACAGGTGACACATCTGTCCATTTTCAGATCACCTAATAGTGCTAGATGTGTGTCATTTAGTGTAGGTCTCCTCCACCCATGCTGCCACTGACTCCCACAGTCTCTGTGCAACTTCAGTAACCTTTGCGATTGCTCCTCTGACACATGTAGGGGGGAACATTGTTGCCTCCTGACAGCCCAAAACCACTGCAAGCTGGCATCCTCAGCACCAGACTACTCCTCTGCTTCCCCTGTCACCCTCTTCCAACACGCCATATCCTACTATTCGCTTCTAACATTACTCACCTCTGCATCCCCTGCAACTCTGTTCCAATGCTTCTGACTTGTTCATCCCCTGCTAACCTCTTTTAAAGCTACTCACCTCTGCTTCCCCTGCTACCCCCTTTGAAAGCTGTTCACTTCTGCGTCCCGCTACAACCTTCTTTCAGTTTTGTTTATCTCTGCATCCTCTGCCACCTTCTTCTAATGCTTCTCTCCTCTGCATCCGCTGCAGCACCTCCTAGCAGAGCAGTAACTATGCACAGTACATGCTCAGCAGAGCAGCAAGAGTGGAAAGACAAACTGTTCAGCCTGGCCCAGCCCCCTAACAAAACATCAGAGTGTGGGCAGGGCAAACATTCACTCTGCCTGCCAGGCCGACTGTGACTGCTTTGTATTTCTATCAGCTGGGATTAATTACAGGTGAGCAGACATGAAACATTCAACTGTACTAATGAAGGTGGTGGCCATGGCTGGCAGGCATAGATGCTGCACAAAAAGCAGAACCAACATGCTGTACTGGCTGCTACCCTCCACATAACCAAAACAGGTGCTGCCTGATGCAAAATTCACAGCCTCATTATAGGAATGGCCCTGTGAGCCACAAAGTGTTTCCACAGCTGGACCTCAACTGCCAAATTTTGAAAGCTTACAACAGAGTACAATTCGTGTCTACAAGTTTGAAGCCTATTCCAGTGCACCAACATTGTAAAGGTGCCACAACATTTCGGCTGTCAATTTGTAATGATTGCTGCAGGGTAAATCCTGCTTTCTATCACTGGCCTATTCCAGTGCTCTGGCACCTAAAATGTTTGTGGCTATTGTCCCTCATTTTAATGTTTATTAAAAAAAAAACCTTTATCATCTCTCCCTTTCATATTGAAGCCTAAGCAAGCTGCTTATATACTGTCCAGCTACTGTACAATATTTCTGGCTATTGTTTCAGGAATAATGCACTCTTTTTTATTTCAGAATAAAACCTGTCTTGTCTCTCTTTTACATTGCAGCCTTACCAAATATCTTACATATTGTCCAGTTACTGTGCAATATTTAGGGTTTTTGTCTCTGACAATATACCTTTCTTTTTATTTCAGGATAAAGCTTGTCTTGTCTCTTCCCTTTTTACATTGCAGCACTATCAAGTTACTTACAGAATACTTCTTGCCAAAAGGGTGCAACTCCTCATTGGTTTAGCCAGCAATCAAGAGAAGAAATAAGAGCAAATACGTTGTCTTTCTATGATCTTGTTGATGGTACCTAGAGTCATTAAAGACAGTTCAGCAACGCCAAAAAAAGTTAGAAATGACAGTACACAGACCACCTCATTTTTTTAGTGTTGGATAGAGTGGAGAGGGATTAGAACACCAGGTTTTTATTATTGTCTTTGCCCTCTTATGGTGACTATACAGGCTTCAATTTTATTATCTGCTCATCCTCTGATATCTGACCACTACTCATAGGTGTGCGCAGCCTATTGCATTAGAGTGGGCATCCCAAAACTCAAATACACATGCCTTTCTCTGCAGCCTCAGCTGCACAGGCAGTGCCGAGACAAGGGGTTGACAGGAGGGGTAGCTAACAGGACAGGGAGGCTGTTACAAAGCTGACAGGAGTAGTGACAGTGACATTACTGCTAACCCTAAGGGGGAGGGGGGTGCAGTTTGGTATTTTTACCCAGGGTATTTTTGCCCTGGGAATTGGATGACCTTGTCCTGGCACTGTGCACAGGACAGGGAATGAATGGGAAGTGCTTTGTGCTGAGCGGCTGCCTGTCCATTCACAAATTGAAGCATATTAAACAGATTACTATGCTTCAGATATGAATGAACACAGTGAGTGTGTTTACTGTGTTCATTTAGAAAAGGACGTCACTGATAAATTATATACTTACTAGCCTTTCCCCCACTCTCCATCCTGAAAGATTCCCCACAGCAGCGGGGGGGGGGGAGGAGAGGAGGGAAGCCAGCGGCACTGCAGGGGGGGGGGGCAGTAGGGGAAATTGGCACTGCACGTAGTAATTAGGGTTTGCCCAGGCACACCTGCCACACCCCTGGGCACACCTATGCCACTACTGCAGCTTTTCTCACAAGTATCCAAGTAATTATGGAATAATTTTTCCTAACAATTTGAGCGATAGCCAGAAAGAGGATTGTCAAATAGCTTAAAGGTACAGCAACGTTTAGGTATGCTTAAAATTTTTACTGATTTTCTTAATGTATTTTCTAAAATATTTTATAGTTCAATTATGTGTTTATTAAAAAATACACTTGACATATTACATTTACAATGTTCAAATTCAGTACTTCCAACAGTTCATGTAGTCAAGATTAACTTCATTTTGTACAGATCATGCAATCCGTCTCACAGGCATACTCCCCAACTGTTTCTGATTCTGTGTAACTATCCGGATATTTCATCAAAATCCTGGTGTCTTGCGAGTTGAGGCTGTGCCCCAGAATTGGGTGTCAGAACACATATTCCAGCACTTGGCTCCACTCCTTTGCACCAAGTAGTAGTATGAGTTCTGGTGGGGAGATTTCCTCTATAGCCCGTATCCTCATGCTTTTATAGGAGGTGGATCATCCATGAATCAAGATTTGACATCCCACCCACTGTGTTATTTTTTTAGCTACTGGGCATGGAGGAGGAGGGAGGGGCTAGGCTGTCATTTAGGATCTGTATACATGCCCAAATGTGTGATGTCAATATCATGACCTGGCTAGCTCAGCTCAACAAGGAAATGTTCTCTCCAGCAATAGAGACCAAACTGAGCATGTGCAGCTTTACTACTCTGACTGTGTCTTATCTGGCCTTGCCCAGAGTGACCCTACAGGAGGAGGAGAATCTGTGCATACAAGATCAAAGAGCTTTTTTACACAATGCAGAGGGTTAACCCCTTACGTTTCACAGTGAGTATAACAAGCATGCTATTCTGCATATACAGACAGATTTTATTGTTGTGGGTTTAGTAACACTTTAAGCTAGAAATGACATTAAAGAAGAATTCATGTTGAATAGTTAAGTTTCCATAAAAATAATGCCATTCAATCTAATATTGAATTTTCCTCACCCATTCTCTTTAAAGGAAGCTAATTTTAGTTGCTGTGTAGGTAATTAAAAAAAAAAAACATATATTACAGGCATTGCTACAGTCACAAAAAAAATCTGAATTAGAAAAAGAAACACTCAGCATCCACAACCTTATATACTATAGATGAAGTGGTTGTTATAATCTTAACTGCATGTGATTAATGGCCCGGACATGTCTGACAGTATAATGACAGTTTACACTAAAGTAACAGTAACTACAGATGAAGTAGTTACATCTAAGTCAGAGATAGCTGAAGTATGGATAGTCTCAAATAATAAGGGTCATCTGCTTTACCATGTTATCTCTCCACTGTTATATATTCCATGCATACAGTATAGTATGCATCCCCTTTCACATTTCCAAAAATACATATATTATTGCTATTGCCAGAACCTAATGCTTAAAAAGAAGGCTTTTTGAGACTCTACTTTGTAAGGTTTTTTTGGGGAAAAAATAACAATAATACCTTTATTTTTTCCCACCTTCAAAGATAAATGTAATAACATATCAGTACTAGAGTTGAGCGAACCCGAACTGTAAAGTTCGGGTTCGTACCGAACTTTGGGGTGTCCGTGACCCGGACCCGAACCCGGACATTTGAAAAAAGTTTGGGTTCAAGTTCTGGGTTTGGGTATTTGATCACGCATGTTGAATAGCTGCAGGGCAGCCAATCAACAAGCGTTTCACTGGTTTGCCCTTAGAAGCCATCACAGCCATGCCTACTAATGGCATGGCTGTGATTGGCCAGTGCATCATGTGACCCAGCCTCTTTATAAGCTGGAGTCACTTAGTGTTGCATGTCACATGCTCTCTGGGTAGTGTAAGGAGAGGATGCTGCCGGTGCTGTGAGGGACAGATTGCAGACAAATAGATAGGTAGAGATTACTACTACTACTGCTTTTAGGGACAGATTGCAGATTTCATCCTGCATTACAGAACGATCTGACTGGACTAGGTAGAGTCTACTGCTTAGAGGGACAGATTATTGTTCTAAAATCATCTTCTAGTTCTATAGGGTCAGGTTCCTGCTGTTGCTGTAAGGGACAGATTATTGTTCTAAAATCATTTTGCAGCCCTCAAGCACTTTCCAGGACTCTTTTACAGTGATTTTTGTGCCGAAAATTTTGGGTCCCCATTGAATTCAATGGGGTTTGGGGTAAAGTTCGGGTCAAGTTCGGTACTGAACTCTGACTTTTTTCCAAAGTTCGGCTGAACCCACCGAACCCGAACGTCCGCAGGTTCACTCAACTCTAATAAGTACACTAAACAGATGATATTTTAGTTATACAGGTAGGTGAAGTTTGACAGGCCTAGTCATCCTCTATATTCTTATATGTCATAAATATCTTAACAGTGTGATCTCTCTGCCATATTTCCTGACTCATGTCCATCTGGAAGTTGTGGGTGTTTCTAGAATCTGTTGAACAATTTATAATATGAAATAATAAAAGGCATCAGGTGGAGGGGGCACCCCTCATAATGGCCACATAGTGCCTTGTATGGCCAATTAATTGTGGAACCACTATTACAGACCTGCAGGAATGTGGGCGCGATATGATAAGAAGATCCAGGAAATAGGCCAAAGGTCAGAGCAGGTAACAGACAAGTGAATCCAGAGAGATAAAGAGAGCTAGAGTCTTTGTAAGGAAAGTCAATCTAACAAAAAACAGGCAGGAAATACAAGGGTAACAAAGCATACAAAGAACCAAACTCACAGTATTCAAGGATCTCAGGAAGGGGTAAGGTCACAGGAGGTCTAAAGCTAGGAACTTAAACTGGAAAAAGGGGCACAAACTGGAACAAGGAACTTGTGGAACAGGGGCCTGGGGTTAAGTAAAACTGGGTGGTGAACAGGTGTAGTTTGATACAAATTAGACAGTAAACTTAGAAACAAAGAAATAACGTGGCCCAGGACTAGGGAATTAACCTAATGCTCAGACAACAAGTATTGACAGGTTTGGAATGCCCTTATCCTTCAGGTGCCATATAAACCATCAGAATAGTCACAGTGACACCTATGCCTCTCAGTCCTTTAACATACTATGCTGTAGAAAGGAAGGAGAGACCACATGCTAATAGAACCACCTGCTCTAGTGCTGTTCTGTGACACTGACTCAGCCTGTTTCCCACCCACCACCACTACTAATTTTTTATTTTAAATTGTTTTAACATTATTTACAGACTAGTGATTTTTACTCCTTTTCATTTATTATTTTTACATCTTTTTTAAGCTCACCCCTTCCATTTTTAGGCAAACATGGTTGGCAGTGACTGCATACCTGTAACTGAAATGCTTACAAGTGATCATTTCCTGAATTAAAGGCAGGACAGATTTGCTCAGCTGCAATCTTGCTCTGGCTCTGCATCAGTAACAATGATATTCCACTGAAACCAAACTGAACTCTTGATTAGAGTTGAACGAACCCGAACTGTAAAGTACCGGACTTTAGGGTGTCCGTGTCCCGAACCCGGACATTTGAGAAAAAATCCGGGTTTGGGGTTCGGGTATTTTTTCACGCCTTTTGAATAGCTGCAGGGCAGCCAATCAACAAGCATTTCACTTGTTTGCCCTTAGAAGCCAGTGCATCATGTGACCCAGAATCTATATAAGCTGGAGTCATATAGTGCTGCATGTCAAATCATCTCATACTAGTATAGGTAGAGGATGCTGCTGCTGGTGTGAGGGACAGATTAGCTTTCGAAAATCATCTCATACTGGTGTAGGGGGAGGATGCTGCTGCTGGTGTGAGGGACAGATTAGCGTTATAAAATCATCTCATACTGGTGTAGGGAGAGGTTCCTGCTGCTGGTGTGAGGGACAGATTAGCGTTATAAAATCATCTCATACTGGTGTAGGGAGAGGTTCCTGCTGCTGGTGTGAGGGACAGATTAGCGTTATAAAATTATCTCATACTGGTGTAGGGAGAGGTTCCTGCTGCTGGTGTGAAGGACAGATTA
>BLSH010021574.1:1308096-1323045 GCA_018402905.1 Glandirana rugosa
TTCATAGACCTCCCAAAATTGTTGTAACGGTATCACTGGATGTAAGAAGGCCATAATATAGGGATTAGATACTAGGGTCGTTACTTGAATTACTTCACTGTCGGATTTGACCCTTATTGAAACATCGACCTTTTAACCATCCTTTATACCTGATGATTACGTTCGAGATGATGACTTTTCACCCGGGGGTTTTTAAGAATGTTTCAGGATATGGTCACCAAGATGTCAGTCCAGGTATTTATAACCATGTAGCTGTGTTAAGATTAGAAAAACCGAGATATGTAGTGATGTTACCTAAACGAGGCACATATACAAACTGTTGTAATTTCTACACCGTTCACCTGATTTGGATGTAAATACCCTCACATTAAAGCTGAAAGTCTGCAGTTAAAGCACATCTTGTTTGTTTCATTTCAAATCCATTGTAGTGATGTATAGAGCCAAAAAGATTAGAATTGTGTCGATGTACCAATATTTATGGACCTGACTGTAGAACCACTGGTATAGGACTTTGTAAGAATTTTTGGGGGCCCACTTTTCAGTAGTAGAGCTTGCATTAGTAGTCCATATTTCCTACCAATTTTCCAGCTACAAAGTTATTCCCAGTTTAGGCTGTCACTTCATTAAGTTCATTGCTGGGATCATAGATTAGGGATATAATACCGGAAGAATGTAGGTCACTATGGCAATGTTGTTAAAACCCTCCAGATACTTTGCTACAATGGAAAGTAGTACAGCTTGTATAACAGTGTCAATTTGCTGTCCCCTCAAAATAACTCAACACCCAGCCATTAATTTCTAAACTGCTAGCAACAAAAGTGAGTACACCCCTAAGGGAAAATGTCCAAAGACCCTGAAACTGAGCTTCAGCAGGGCGGCCAAGACTATACAGTGGTTTAACAGGACAGGTTGCACTCAGAACAGGCCTCGCCATGGTCGACCAAAGAAGTTGAGTGCACGTGCTCAGTGTCATATCCAGAGGTTGTCTTTGGGAAATAGATGTATGAGTGCTGCTAGCATTGCTGCAGAGGTTGAAGGGGTAGGGGATCAGCCTGTCAGTGCTCAGACCATACGCCGCACACTGCATCAAATTGGTCTGCATGACTGTCGTCCCAGAAGGAAGCCTCTTCTAAAGATAATGCACAAGAAAGCCCTCAAACAGTTTGCTAAAGACATGCAGACTAGGGACATGGATTACTGGAACCATGTCCTGTGGTCTGATGAGACCAAGATAAACTTTATTTGGTTCAGATGGTATCAAGCATGTGTGGCAGCAACCAGGTGAGGAGTACAAAGACAAGTGTGTCTTGTCAACAGTCAAGCATGGTGGTGGGAGTGTCATGGTCTGGGGCTGCATGAGTCCTGCTGGCACTGGGGAGCTACAGTATATTGAGGGAACCATGAATGCCAACATGTACTGTGAGATACTGAAGCAGAGAATGATCCCCTCCCTTCAGAGACTGAACCACAGGCAATATTCCAACATGATGACGACCCCAAACACACCTCCAAGACAACCACTCTCTTGCTAAAGAAGCTGAGGGTAAAGATAATGGACAGGCCAAGCAAGTCTCCAGACCTAAACCCTATTGAGCATCTGTGGGGCATCCTCAAACAGAAGATGGAGGAGCACAAGGTCTCTAACATCCACCAGCTCCATGATGTTATCATGGAGGAGTGGAAGAAGACTCCAGTGGCAACCTGTGAAGCTCTGGTGAACTCCATGCCCAAGAGGGTTAAGGCAGTGCTGGAAAATAATGGTGGCCACACAAAATATTGACACATTGGGCCCAATTTGGACGTTTTCACTTAGGGATGTACTCATCAGACATGAATGGCTGTGTGTTGAGTTATGCCATGATGACATCACAGAGCTGGTGTATGTTAGAGACCTTGCACTCCTCCACCTTCCATTTGAGGATGCCCCACAGATGCTCAATAGGGTTTAGGTCTGGAGATATGCTTGGCCAGTCCATCACCTTTATCCTCAGCTTCTTTAGCAAGGCAGTGTTCGTCTTGGAGGTGTGTTTGGGGTCATTATCATGCTGGAATACTGCCCTGTGGTTCAGTTTCTGAAGGTAGGGGATCATGCTCTGCTTCAGTATATCACAGTACACGTTGGCAATCATAGTTCCCTCAATGAACTGTAGCTCCCCAGTGCCAGCAGCACTCATGCAGCCCCAGACCATGACACTCCCATTACCATGCTTGACTGTAGGCAAGACATACTTGTCTTTGTACTCCTCACCTGGTTGCTGCCACACACGCTTGACACCATCTGAACCAAATACATTAATCTTGGTCTCATCAGACCACAGGACATGGATCCATGTCCTTAGTCTGCTTGTCTTCAGCAAACTGTTTGTGGGCTTTCTTGTGCATCATCTTTTTTTTTTTTTTTAAACAATATTTTTTAATTTTTGCTATAAATGTATTCATCAGTTTAGGCCAAAATGTATTCTACATTTTTTTTGGTAAATAAAATCCCAAAAAGCGTTTATTGATTGGTTTGCGCAAAAGTTATTGCATCTACAAACTGTGAGAATTGATTTATGGCATTTTTATTATTATTTTTTTACTGGTAATGGCGGCGATCTGCGATTTTGTCAGGACTGCGACATTGCGGCAGACAGATCGGACACTTTTGACACTTTTTTGGGGCCATTGACATTTATACAGCGATCAGAGCTAAAAATAGCCACTGATTACTGTATAAATGTAGAGGTAGAGAAGGGGTTAAACTGTAGGGGGCAATCAAGGGGTTACATGTGTTCCCTCATTGTGTTCTAACTGTGTGCGGGCTGGGCTGGCAGGCACATGACAGATCTAACTGATCCCGATCACTGGGATCAGTAGATCACTGTCATGTCCCCTGACAGAACATGAAAATGGCAGTGTTTACATTTGGAGGTTCCCCGTTCTGCCTCTGTATAAGGCGCTCGCAGGTCGCCAGCGGACATCGAGTCCGCCCCAACCCACAGCCACACTCACGCAGCGTGCGGTGTGCACGAGAGCATGCGCCTGCCCGCAACTGCGGCTGCGCGAATTGCCGGTTATATATGGCGATTCGCGCAGTGGAGCCACTTTGCCGCCGTTTATCTACGTGAGGCGGCCGGCAAGTGGTTAAAGAAGAACTCTAAGAAGTATAATTAGAAAAGACTTCAGTATGGCACTATCTACACTTACCCACAGCATTTGTATTGCATTTCCCATGGAATATGGCACAAACTGTTGTTGGATTTATGAACTATAGTTATCATCTATGTTTTGTATATCTGAAGAAATACTAGATATATAAAAACAATACAGCAGAAGTTTAGAACAACAATAGGGAGTAGGTGACCAAGAGCAGCTACTGTACCCTTGAAAAGAGAATAACATCCTAGAAGTAGCTCTTGGCCTGAAAAACTTGCAAAGTCTGAAGACCAAAAGAGAGTGGAGGGAGGGAGGGGGAGAGCCAATTGGGGAAACAGTAATCCACTCGCTCCACTCGACTAGGCAGACGTCTAGGTAGTGTAGCAGAAGTAGGATAGGAGGGGGGAAGGGGGAAAGCCTGTAGCTAGTGGTCATGCATGAAGAATTAATAGAATGGGGAGGGGAGGTGACTACTGAGGTAGATTGCTCAAAGTGGAAGGAAAGTGGAGGAGTGGTATAAAGGCTACTATATCCTTAAAGTATTATTGCTGGAGACGTGGATGCTAGGTATGAAAACTTTTTGGGTTGAAGGGATCATAGGGGAGAGGAGGGCCCCAACAGGGACAGACGGAGGAGTCCACTGGCCCCAACAACCCCCCATGCATAACAGGGTTCCCAGGGGGTCCCCTAGGCAACTGGTCACTCTTCATCAAAACCTCAATATGGATAGAATACATACAAAAACTATATAACAGTAGTAGGTAAATTATAATAAAATGAGTCCGTGGTTCTTATCCCAGATGTCTGAAGGAAGGTCTGGGGAGCCCAGCTAGGGGCAGATAGAGGTTTTACAGAAGTGGATGAAGGACCTAGATAGGTAGAGTTGTTGTAGAGGTAGTTGAGAAGGGTATCCAGGATTTGTATAGATATTTTCTGGCAGAGACGCTATACCAGAGGATAAGGCAGATGTTAGTTATGGAGAGGGGTAGGACCAGAAAGGGAAGATGATAATCCAGAAGGATGCAGGTATTTGAGAAGTTCATTGGTAGGTAGTGTGTTAGCAACAAAGTAGGACCATTTATTCCAAAAACTGGGGGGGGGGGGGGGGCCTATGAGATGATAGGTCAGTGTCCAGTTTTTCTTTGCGCAAAAGGTTCAGAAGTTCTAGTCTGACATTGAAGAATGTAGGTGGGGTGGTAGAAATCCATTTCCCCAATATGGCTCATCTTGCAGACATGAAGCACATCGATAGCCAGGCCTTATGTCTTTGAGTGATTTGGTGATGGTGATGGTTGAGAGGAAGTGCCATCCAAGAATCCGAAAAGTAGAGCAAAGATATCTTTGTGATGGCACAGGCCAGCAGCGTACCTTATGGCTTGGTGTATAAACAAGAAATGTTTGGCAGGAAGATCATAGTGTGAGAGTATTTGAGACACCTGGAGAGGAAGACCAGTGGATTCATCAAAAAGTTGTGCAAACCTAAGAAGCCCATGGAAGCCCAAACAGCGTAGCCTCCGTTCTGTTTACCAGGGAGATAAGTGAAGCTTTCTCTCCAAGCCACTACTGTGTCCAGAATTAATGGATTCTGTTTAAGGTCCAGTGGGAGGAATCTAAGAACGCTGTGAAGTAGGGCCGGCAGGCTGTATGGGCCTACTATTTGGGACTCCAAATCATGATTCGAGTACTGTGAGTTTTGTGAGAGCCAGTCTTGGTAGACACTCAATAGGCAAGAGAGATTATACGTCCTAACGTTTGGAAGATTAGCTCCACCTTCACTCCTGGGCAGGAAAAAAACTCACCATTTTGAAGAGGTGGCACCTGCCGAGGAGTGAGAGCGGAAGATACATCCACGTCTCCAGTTTTACTATGACCCTAGTAACCACTGGGGCATAGTTAAGATGGTAGAGAGAGGGTAGAGAGAGGAAGGGGACTTGCCAATCTTTACTCTGAGATAGGTGATACATTTTGGCTACTGTGAAGATTGAGGCATTTGGCCATGAAGGGGGCCTAATGTAGTATGGGGAAGGATCTTGCTCTTGGCAAAATGTATGCGTAGACCTGAACAGTGTCTAAAGCGAGTGAAAACTTATTGAATGTGGAGCATGTTGTTTTTGGGGGAGGAAGTACAGATAAGAATTTTGTCTGCAAATAGTGCCAGGCAAAGTTCTTGTTGCCCTATAGTAATGCCATGGAGATGTGGGTGAGAGAGCAAGTAACGAGATAGTGTTTCCAAGGCCAAGTTGAAAAGCAGTGGTAACAGGGGGCACCCTCGTCTTGTTCCCTTGTGAAGTCTTATATTGCCTGAGGTGTGTCCTGCTGTGACAATAGTGGCTGTAGCGGCCACGTACATGGATGAGACTAGGTGGAGAAAGGGACCTGTGAAGCTGAAGCGCTGAAGGACCATGGACAACCAGGCAAAGCTGGCATTGTCAAAAGCCTTCTAATGAGATTATGGCGTTGTCAGTGTCGGGGTTGGCTTTAGCGTATTCCAGGGCCGTGATAACCTTCCTGATGTTGGATAAAGCTGAGCGACCTTGTGTAAGCCTGCCTGAGCTAGGTGGATGAGAGATGGCATAATTTTGGCTAATCTGATGGCTATGACTTTGGAGAGTATTTTGGAGTCGAGATTAAGGAGGGATATGGGCATATAGAAGCTAGGTTCTGTAGGATCTTTGCCTTAGCTATTCATTTGATGTGTGCCTGATATCCAGAGGGGAGGTATTCACCTCCAGCTAATATTTTCTGGTAAACCTTGGCTAGAACTGGGACCGTCTTGCTCTCTGACATTTTATAGAATTCCGGGGTAAACCCGTCTGGGCCTGGTGATTTGCCATTGGCTAAAGAGGAAATGACTTTGGAGATCTCTTGTTTGGTTACTGGGGCATTTAGTTGGGACAAGAGTGAGGAGTCTACCTGAGGAAGGGGGACTTAGTTAAGAAAGCCCTGAGCTGTGGTTAAGTCTAGTGGGTCTTCACTGTAGAGCGTAGTGTAAAAGTGTTGCAGGATGTCGCTAATCTCACTAATATTCAAGGTCAGGTTGCCTTGGGCGTTTTTTAAGGACGGATATGTGCATAGGAGTGTAGACTAGAGTTGAGCGAACCTGAACTGTAAAGTTCGGGTCAGTACCGAACTTTGGGGTGTCCATGACCCGGACCCGAAATCGGACATTTGAAAAAAAGTTTGGGTTCGGGTTCTGGGATCGGGTATTTGATCGCGCATGTTGAATAGCTGCAGGGAAGCCAATCAATAAGCGTTTCACTGGTTTGCCCTTAGAAGCCATCACAGCCAAGCCTACTAATGGCATGGCTGTGATTGGCCAGTACATCATGTGACCCAGCCTCTGTATAAGCTGGAGTCACGTAGTGCTGCATGTCACATGCTCTCAGGCTGGTTTACGATGGTGCCGGCACTGTGAGGGACAGATTGCAGATATTAATAACATTTCATCCTGCATTACAGAACGATCTGATTGTGGACTAGGTAGAGATTACTACTACTGCTTTGAGGGACAGATTGCAGATCTCCTCCTGCATTACAGAACCATCTGATTCTGGAACTAGGTAGAGTCTACTACTTTGAGGGACAGATTATTGCTCTAAAATCATCTCCTAGTTCTATAGGGTCAGGTTCTTGCTGTTGCTGTAAGGGACAGATTATTGTTCTAAAATCTTTGCCTACTCCTTTAGGGTCAGGTTCCTGCTGTTGCTGTAAGGGACAGATTATTGTTCTAAAATCATCGCCTACTCCTATAGGGTCAGGTTCCTGCTGTTGCTGTAAGGGACAGATTATTGTTCTAAAAGCATCGCCTACTCCTATAGGGTCAGGTTCCTGCTGTTGCTGTAAGGGACAGATTATTGTTCTATAATAATCTCCTAATTCTAAAGGGAGAGGTTCCTGCTGTTGCTGTAAGGGACAGATTATTGTTCTAAAATCATCGCCTACTCCTATAGGGTCAGGTTCCTGCTGTTGCTGTAAGGGACAGATTATTGTTCTAAAATCATTGCCTACTCTTATAGGGTCAGGTTCCTGCTGGTGCTGTAAGGGACAGATTATTGTTCTATAATCAGCTCTTAGTTCTAAAGAGAGAGGTTCCTGCTGGTGCTGTAAGGGACATATTATTGTTCTATAATCATCTCCTAGTTCTAAAGGGAGAGGTTCCTGCTGTTGCCCTAAGGGACAGATTATTGTTCTAAAATCATTGCCTACTCCTATAGGGTCAGGTTCCTGCTGTTGCTGTAAGGGACAGATTATTGTTCTAAAATCATTGCCTACTCCTATAGGGTCAGGTTCCTGCTGGTGCTGTAAGGGACAGATTATTGTTCTATAATCATCTCCTAGTTCTAAAGGGAGAGGTCTGATGATGACGAAACACAGGTGCCAACTGCTGCAGCTTTCCTCAGTGTGCAGACTGACAAGGAGGGCAGTGGTGAAGGTTGGGTGGAAGATGATGTGGAGGAGGATGATGATGTCCTAGACCCCACATGGAATGAAGGTCATGCGAGTGACGTGTGCAGTTTGGAGGAAGAGGTGGTGGTCGCACAGAGGCACCAGCACAGCAAATGAGGAAGCAGGTTGCAAAAGCAGAGCGAGCGTCCCCTAGACAGTAGGCCTGCTACTACCCACCGCACCCAGGGACCTAGCACACCAAAGGCTGCTCAAAGGGGTTCCCCCGCGTGGCAGTTCTTCAGACAATGTGCTAACGACAAGACACGAGTGGTTTGCACGCTGTGCAATGATAGCCTGAGGCGAGGCCTAAATGTTCTAAACCTGAGCACAACCTGCATGATCAGGCAGCTAATTTCAAGGCACAAGCTGCATTGAAATAATTACCTCAAAATCCAAGAAAGGTCTCGGCCTCCTCCTGCTTCCTCTTCTGCTGCTGCCTCAGCCTCGTCCTCCACCTCTACAGTGCCAGTGTCACCTGCCACCCAGCAAACAGAGCATGGGACAGCAACGCCACCATGTCCGCCACCGTCCCCAAGCATTTCCACACGGTCCCATGGAAGCTTACAGCTCTCCATCTCCCAAACACTGGAGAGAAAGAGGAAGTACCCCCCTACCCACCCGCGATCCCTGGCCCTGAATGCCAGCATTTCAAAATTCCTGGCCTTTGAAATGCTGTCATTCCGTCTGGTGGACACGAACAGTTTTAAAAACCTGATGGTGGTAGCTGTCCCACAGTATGTGGTTCCCAGCCGCCACTACTTTTCCAGGCGTGCCATCCCTTCCCTGCACAAACAAGTCGGGGACAAGATCAAGTGTGCACTGCACAACGCCATCTGTGGCAAGGTCCACATAACCACTGATACATGAACCAGTAAGCACGAGCAGGGGCGCTCTATCTCGCTAACTGAACACTCGGCAAATGTAGTGGCGGGTGGGCCTGAGGCGGCTAGCCATTTGGCGCATGTTCTTCTGCCACCGAGGATTGCAGGTCATTTCTCTTTGCCTCCTGTTGCCTCCTCCTCCCACTGCGCTTCCTCCTCCTCTACCACCTCCTCATCCGCTCAGCGTAACACCTTCACCACCAACTTCAGCACATCCAGGGGGAAACGACAGCAGGCTGTTTTAAAACTGATATGTTTGGGGGATAAACCCCACACTGCACAGGAGCTGTGGACGGGCATTGAACAACAGACCGATGAGTGGTTGTTGCCACTGAGCCTCAAGCCCGGCCTGGTGGTGTGCGACAATGGGTGAAATCTCGTAGGGGCTCTGGGCCTAGCCGGTTTGACACACATCCCTTGCCTGGCGCTTGTGCTGAATTTGGTGGTTCAGAAATTTCTGAAAAACTACCCGGATATGTCAGAGCTGCTGCAGAAAGTGCGGGCCGTCTGTGCGCACATTCGGCGTTCTCACCCTGCTGCTGCTCGCCTGTCTGCGCTGCAGCGGAACTTCGGCCTTACCGCTCCCCGCCTCCTATGCGACGTGCCCACAAGGTGGAACTCCACCTTGCACATGCTGGAGAGACTGTGCGAGCAGCAGCAGGCGATAGTGGAGTTTCAGCTGCAGCACGCATGGGTCAGTCGCTCTGCGGAACAGCACCACTTCACCACCAACGAGTGGGCCTCCATGGGAGACCTGTGTACCGTATTGCGGTGTTTCCAGTACTCCACCAACATGGCCAGTGCCGATGACGCTGTTCTCAGCGTTACTATCCCACTTCTATGTCTCCTTGAAAAAACACTGTGGGCCACGATGGAAGAAGATGTGGCACAAAAGGATGAGGAGGAGGAGGAAGAGGGGTCATTTCCACGGTTAATCAGGCCAGTCATTCACAAGTGGCTCGAAGGGTGGGTTCCCGCACCAGAATAGGCCAGGTAAAAAATATTCAAGCCAGGGCACATTTCTGGAGGATGAGGACGAGGAAGATCATGAGGAGGAACCGCAGCAGGGTGGCACCCAACGCAGCTCGTGCGCATCACTGGAGCGTGGCTGGGGGGATACGGAGGACACAGATGATACACCTCCCACAGAGGACAGCTTGTCTTTGCCTCTGGGCAGCCTGGCACACATGGCCGACTACATGCTGCAGTGCCTGCACAACGACAGCCGAGTTGCCCACATTGTAACTTGTTCTGATTACTGGGTGGCCACCCTGCTGGATTCCCGTTACAAGGACAACGTTCCGTCCTTAATTCCCTCACTGGAGCGTGAGAGGAAGATGCGCGACTACAAGCGCACACTGGTAGACGCGCTGCTGAGGGCATTCCCAAATGACACCGGGGGCTCAGTGGAAGCACAAGGCAAGGCAGAGGAGGAGGAGGAAGAGGCCGCCAACGCAGCTGTGGCACCGCCAGCACCTCAGAAGGCAGGGTTAGCATGGCCGAAATGTGGCAAAGCTTTGTCAGCAGCCCGCCACAACAAACAGCACCACCAGCTGATAGGCAAGGTCTTAGCAGGAGGCAGCATTTAAGCAACATGGTGGAACAGTATGTGTGCACACGCCTACACGTACTGACTGATAGGTCTGCCCCATTCAACTTCTGGGTATCCAAATTGGGCACATGGCCTGAGCTTGCCCTTTATGCCTTGAAGGTGCTGGCCTGCCCTGCAGCCAGTGTATTGTCTGAACTTGTGTTTAGCATGGCAGGGGGTGTTATCACAGACAAGCGCAGCCGCCTGTCCACAGCCAACGTGGACAAGCTAACGTTTATTAAACTGAACCAGGCATGGATCCCACAAGACTTGTCTGTACCTTGTGCAGAATAGACATTTAGACCGGCCTCACACAGCCATTGGTATATTTGTTTTTTTGAATATGCCTCAATATTTTGGGGGCTACCCCAATTAGAAAAAAAAAACAAACAAACAACAAAAAGTGCCTCAATACAAAAAAAAACCATGTTGGCTACCTCCTCCTCCTCCTCCACCACGACCACTTCCACCTACATTGCCATGGTCACGGCCTAGTCAACCTCTAAGCTCCTACTCCACATCCACCCCCCCTTCCCATTTTTATTTTTTTTATTTGATTTTAAGTTATTTTCCCTATCCCCATTTTTTTGTAGGGCACTTGTCCTACTCTTACCCCCATTTTACTTCCTTTTGCATCCCTCTAGCACTTGCCAGGGCTTTTTTACAGCCATTTTTGTTCCGAAAAGTTTGAGTCCCCATTGACTTCAATGGGGTTCGGGCCGGGGTAAAGTTCGGGTCAAGTTCGGTACCGAACCCGAACTTTTTCGCGAAGTTCGGCCAGACCCGCCAAACCCGAACATCCAGGTGTCAGCTCAACTCTAGTGTAGACCGCTTTGCATAGCTTGGCAAGTGATTTGCCTGGCTTGTTACCAAATTTGTGGTATTTTAGGTCGAGGTGGGATTTATGGATGCATTCTTGTGCTTCAACCCATAGATCGAAATTGTGTTTGGCTTCTCGCCAACTATTTCTGTGTGTGAGTTGTCGTGCATCAGTTGGGATTGCGCCACCCCTAATCGGTTGCTCGCTTCTTGGTAGTTTTTGAGGACCGCCACAAAGGAAATAACTCTAACACCTATGACAGTCTTGCCCGCCTCCCATAGCAGGTTGGGATCATCGGTATGAATCATATTAGTGCCTTCGTAGTCTGACCGTGTCTTATGTAGTACATGCCTAAGTTCCTGGTTATGTGCGAGATAAGAAGGGAAATGCCATGTCTTTGCGGTGTTAGGTGGGACAGAGTCATGAAGACGCAAAGATATGGGGGCATGGTCAGAGATTGCTATCTCGTGAATGTGAGGTTCAGACGTGAGTGGGAGGAGTGCCGAGTTGCAGAATAAGTAGTCTATCCTGAAAAGGGTATGGAGTGGTGGGGAATAGAAAGTGAATTATTCCCCCTCAGTGTAGGCCAGTTTCCAGGTATCTGTAAGTTAAAGGACATCAGTAAAGGTAGCCAGAGGGGAAATAACAGGAGCAGATTGAGAGGAAAGTGTTGGATGGCCAAGTGACTTGTCCTCAGCAGCATGCATCACTGAGTTGAAAACCCCCCCCCCACCAGGAGAGAAAGATGAGTGAAGGAGGACAAGTGGGTGGCCATTGTGTGAAAGAAGGCTTTGTTAGGGGGGTTAGGGACGTAGATGTTGATGATAGCTATGTCCCTGTTGTACATACGCAAATGAACGGTCAGGAACCGACCGATTTTGTCATGTTTATGAATGCAGTGGAAATCCTCTGAGGAGAGGTGCGTATCCTGGAGGAGGGCAAAATCCATCTTGAGACATTTAAGTTGGCAAAGAATTGCCATTATTTTGTGTAGAGAACATAGCCGCTTGACATTCCAGGAGGTGATTATCATAGCGAATTCACGCTCCGAGGACAACTGATGGGAGAGTGTATGTGTGGAGTAGGTAGTAGCTTAGAAAGGAGTTGTGGTAGAGTATATCGAGATGCCTAGAGTAAGAGGGGGAAGGGAAGGAAAGGGAAGGGCTTAGTAGAGTGACTAGTACAGGTAGGGTGTAAGGGCGGGGGATGAGGGAGAAGTGGTGCGCTTCTCCAAAAACCTGAAAACTTAACAGAGAAAAAGAAGTCAGAACAGTAGTGGTAGTTAGGACTTCACTTATTTCCACACGTAGTCCACTAGTCATCTGGCAGCGTAACCGAAGACGGAGTAAGATTTGGGGACCAAAGGTCGCAGCTGGTGATGGGCCGAACTGAACGATTTGTAGGGTGAGGGAAACCTCACCTCTGCTGCAGTAGCAAAGCTCTCCTCATCTCCGGTAAGACTGGTAACAGAAAAAGAAGAAAAAGCAACAACAACATAACTAATCGGGAGATAATAACTGAAAATGCAAAATATACATTACAGAAACTGAGAGTAACATCCTTAAGAAGGGGTAACGCTTAATGTCTCAAGGAGAACTGGTGTTGACCGAGGATTTTACTAGCGCGGTTTGTAATGCTTGGGGTCTTTGGAGTACCTGATCCTCCCCGGAAGTTCTTTACGGGGGCTGCGCTGGTCTCTTGGAGCAGCATGGGGAGAACTAGCCTCCATTGACATTGGATCCTGTAGGACGTGGATATAGTTTTGAACATAGGAAAGCCCCTCCTCTGGGTGAGAGGAGTTCGAGTCCCCCGCCTGATCAGTAAGCCTTAGTACTGCGGGGTAGGCAAGGGTGAGCTTAACCCTTTTTAGGTAGAAGTCCAAGCAGATGGGTTGAAAGGCCTTTTGTCTGTGGGAAACCAATTTGTGGCCATCCAGTTGCAAAGTGTGGGCGTTTTTGAAGGTCATCTCCCCAGCAATTTAGGTCTGCGCTGTAGCCGTCTTTTGGCTATAGCACAGATCTGTAGTGGTTAATATCGCTACCCTGTTCGAGTAGTTTAAATAGCGAGCAATGGCAGGGCATGGGTTACAGCAGTCATTTGACGGGGCCCCCATGTGGTGCGTTAGTTCCACAGTGCAGGGGGTGGTAATCCCCAGCGCTTCAGGGATGCGGGAGGAGTACTGAGCCATCAGAGATTCAGAGCTGTAAGATTCTGGGAGGCCTACAAAGCGCAGGTTGTTCCTGCGGGAACAATTTTCTAAATCATCGAATCTGTGCAGGATATACTGCTGTGTTTGGGAGGAGTGATGTGCTGCTGAGTGAGAGGTTTGAATTACCTCCTCTATCTCTGAGATGCGATGCTCTGCCTCAGCAATCCTGTCAGCATGTTCTCTGAGTTCTCTGCAGATCTGATCGATACCTGCTGAAACAGCTCTATCCACTGCTGCAGTTATTGTGGGTGATAGGGGAGCTGCTACAGCCTGGGCAATCCTGCTGTATTCCTCCTCTAATTTTGTGGGAGCTGAGCCGATGCTCTGAGCTGGGAGGTTCATAATGTGTGGAGTCGCGCCATCGGCCATTTTGGGTGGCTGTGTTTCCGCAGCCAGTGTGTCACCTGCGGTACCTGAGGCCACACCGGGGCCACCGTGGTGTAGATAGCGATCCATCCAACCCAGGGGGGTGTGGAGGGAGCTTGCTGTGCCGTTCCGCCATGAACCTGAGTGTCTAGGGCTGGTTTTTAAAGCTGTCCCCTCCGAAGCCGCTGTCTCGCGTTCCTCCTACATGTGGCACCGGAACCGGAAGTCATCATCTTTAGAAGATGCTTCCTTCTGGGACGACAGCCATGCAAACCAGTTGGTTACAGTGTGCAGTGTATGGAGCACTGACAAGCTGACACCCCATCCCTTCAACCTCTGCAGCAATGCTGGCAGCACTCCTATGTCTATTTCCCAAAGACAACCTTTGGATATGACGCTGAGCATGTGCACTAAACTTTTTTGATCGACCATGGTGAGGCCTGTTCTGAGCAGAACCTGTCCTGTTAAACCACTGTATGGTCTTGACATCGGCGAGGGAAAATGGCTAATTGGGCCTGATTTCGACATTTTCTTTTAGGGGTATACTCGCTTTTGTTGCTAGCGGTTTAGACATTAATGGCTGTGTGCTGAGTTATTTTGAGGGGACAGCAAATTTACACTGTTATACAAATTGTACACTCACTACTTTACATTGTAGCAAAGTGTCATTTCTTCAGTGTTTTCACATGAAAAGATATAATAAAATATTTACAAAAATGTGAGGGGTGTACTCACTTTTGTGAAATACTGTATATATACAGTCTAGTGTATATATATACCAGGTGGCCCCACCCTTACCTATATAAAGAGCTGTCAAACCAAAGACAAGCCAATTTGCAGATGCATTTTTCATTTTTGTTTTTCGGTCCATTGGCGCCCTGATTGATGATGGATGTACATTGCGGGACACTTTTTTTTTCTTAATAAAGGAATTGTACTAAACTGTCACCTGTGGTTTTTACTTTTTTGACACTTTTTTGGTGAATGGGTAGGGGTACAATGTATCCGATACCCATTCACATAGGGGGGAGCAGGATCTGGGGGCCCACAGACCCCAACAACCACAACCTAGGGAGGTCGGGAGGAGGCCCTTGTCCCCATCAACATGGGAACAAGGTGCTTTGGGGTGGGGGGAGCCCCCTCTGCCCCAAAGCACCCACCCCTCATGTTGAGGGAATGTGGCCTGGTACAGTTCAGACTGCATGCTCAGATAAGGATATGGTATGGATTTTGGGGGGACCCCCACATCAATTTTTTTTTCGAATTTTGGTGTGGAGTTCCCCTCCATACCAGACCCTAAGGGCTTGGCATGGACTGGGGGGGAGGGGGCTACGCTGTTCCTTTTCAGTTTTTTCCTTGATTTTTTTTCTATATTTTGTCGGGAGCCTGAAATACGTTACAAGTTTAAATGACATCTTTCCTTAAGAAATGTAATTTTGCTTTCCGCACTGTTCTACACATCACACAGATGCACCACTTTACAGGCAAACTAATGGGACCC
>BLSH010021574.1:1348448-1359520 GCA_018402905.1 Glandirana rugosa
TATATATATATATATGTCATACAAAATAAAAAAATAAAAACGGTAACTTATTTGACTCCAACAAACTAAAAAATATACTAAATGAATTTTATATTTATTTTCTAATTATGATTCAACTAATACCGAATAATAAAAAAATCGCCTCGTTTAAGAATAATCACGATCAAACTAGTATAAATTCTAATGACTCGACCTTCAGAAACAAAAGAAAAGTAACGTTTACAAAGATTTCGAAATTCCGTCATGATGATAATTCACGAATGTGACCTTGTATATTGAGTCTTTATCTCAACTCGCTTGAAGATCTTCAGGCCCAAGACGACCAAGCCGGCTTGAAGCCCTGGTCCGGGACAAAGTTCGGGTTCTGTCCGGACCCGAACCCGGACTTTGTCCCGAAGTTCGGCCGAACCAGCAGAACCCGGACTTCTAGAAGTTCGCTCAACTCTATTTCTGAGTTATATGTTCCAGTGTAAGCACTTAATAGTAGTACTGCCTTAAAGCTTTAGAAACATTTGCAATGAAAAGAAAACAAAGACTTCCAGCTCAGTAATCTTAAATATGATCAAACTAGCACTAATAAGAATTTGCTCCGCTAAAAAAATAATAAGCCATAATCAACTTAGTATTAATCTTTTATTTATATTTTAAGTAAATCATATAAAAAATCAAACAACCTCAGTTTATTCAATGGCAAAAATAAAAAAATAAAACATACTGTATATATATATATATATATATATATATATATATATATATATATACAGTAAAACCTTGGATTGAGAGTGACTTGGCCTGAGTGTGTTTTGCAAGACAAGCAAAATTTTATTTTAAGTTTTGACTTGATAAACAAGCGATGTCGTGATATATAAGTAGCGTCACATCACAACTGAGTATAAAAGAGAGGTGTCTCTAAGTGTAGCAATATGGTTACTTTTAATCAAGGTACAACATTTAGCAACTCCACTGGTAGATGATTAAAACAGGCACATCTAAGTATGCAGGCTTTCTAAATAAAGCCGTCCACATAGACCATCCTCCATATCGCCACCGCCATCAACGACATCCCTTCCACAATGCCCTCCACAAGCACTTCAAGCCTTGCTTTCAGATTGCTCTACTGCAGGGTAGTCTTCCTGGTCACGATTGCAGACTGACAGCGGTGAGAATTGGTGGATGGTCTATGTGGACAGCTTTACCCCAGGTGCCTGCATACTTAGATGTGCCTCTTTTAATCATCAACCATGCGAGTTGCTAAATGTTGTACCTTCATTAAATGTAACCATATTGTGACACTTAGAGGTGTCTCTCTTCTCTTTTATACTTTGTAGTTCCTGCTGGATTTTGCTTCTAACCTCCATTGTAGCAAAGTATCATTTCTTCAGTGTTGTCACATGAAAAAATATAATAAAATATTTACAAAAATGTGAGGGTTGTGCTCGCTTTTGTGAGATACTGTGTATATATATATATATATATATACAGTATATATAAAGTGATATTATTGGGCTCTTGATCACCAACCAGCCAACTATGTAAAAGAAAAGAGTCTTTTATTTTCCAAAACAAGCAAACAAAAATGGCTTTGTGGCTTTTCTTCGGGTTACAAAATCACACATAGTCCATGAACTTCTGACCAAAATGAAACTTCAGCTTACCATCAGTAAAACTTCTCCCTTAACAAGACTATAAAGTTTCTCTCTGTGTCAGGGGTCAAGAAAAAGGTCACCACAGCCAGCAGTGTCTCATTAATGAACAGCATACAGCTCTTCCTCAAAAGCATGTCCTCTCTCATGGACACCTGCTGACTGCTCCTGCCTTTTTCAGCCTTCACTCACAGGCAGGTTAACATTTACAGGTCTCTTGATGAAAGCAAGAATTGACCTTGCTGTAAAATCTGCTGCAGATGTGCTGAAAAGGGGTACAATGTACCCAATATTCACATAGGGGGGCTGGGATCTGGGTGCCCCTTATTAAAGGGGGCTTCTATATTCCGATAAGCTCCCCCACCCACAGACCCCCACAACCACAGCCCAGGGTTGTAGGGAAGAGGCTCTTGTCCCCATCAACATGGGGAAAAGGTGCTTTGGGGTGGGTGCACAGAGCCCCCCTGCCCCAAAGCACCCATACTCCCCATGTTGAGGGCATGTAGCCTGGTACGGTTCAGGAGTGGAGGCGCTCGTCTGTCCCCCCCATCCTGGCTGGCCAGGTTGCATGCTCAGATAAGGATCTTGTTTGGATTTTAGGGGGGTCCCTACGTCAATTTTTTTGGCATGGAGCTCCTCTTAAAATCCATACCAAATCCGACGGGCCTGGTATGGACTGGGGGGGGGCCCTACGCAAATTTTTTCAGTGATTTTTTTTTTTTGTATATTGCATACGTTTTACATGTATATCTGCTGTCATCAGCTTTATATATTCTTTAGAAAGTGCACATCGTGTTAAGAGATTTTCTCTTTCTGTTCAACACTGCAGTGAAGCCTGGGCATACAGCCAAGACAGCTAATTGGAGAAAAGGCACACACTCTCTCCTCATAGGTAGAGACTTTCAGATCTGTTTGTTGAATAGTTCAGGATATAGCACTCTGCTAATCTATTTATAGCTCCCACCCCAACACAAAACTCAGTCTGCTTTTATCATGGAGAACTTGTAAGAATTTATCAGGCTGATAACAGAATAATGGAGCAGGAGACAGCTATGAGACATAGTGCTTTGGAGAGAAATAACAAAACACTGCAGATATATGTGCCCAGCTCAAATTTCAGGAATTGGGTTTACATCTACTTTAATGCATTTCCTACATTAGGTAAAAAATGTTGGTGTAGGTGTACCGTCCCCTCACCCCCCTGTATTTTTACCTGAGCCCGATTTCTATCCAGTGCCAGTATGCTATCAATCAAATCCTGTGGTCAGACCAGAGAAGAGGAGGTTCAGGGCCACTCTGTGCAATACTATACCATTAAGTGTAACATGTTTATTATTTTTATTAAAAAAAAAAAAGCTTTACAACTACTTTAAGTTTAAGTTTATACATGTTTTCTCTTTTAGCACTGGACTAGCCATTGTGTTTGCAATGTAAAATTTTAACATTGGTTTGTTGCATTTTTAGGTACAGGTAAGATACATCATTATATACTTGGTATGTAACATAAACTCTATCAATATAATATAACAATATACACTAACCTTTGGCAGTGTAACCTAGTGTTCATTACAGTAGGTTTTATACTGATGTATGTGGTATATAACCTGAAAGCATATTTCACATTTCAGCTTACCAATTTCTAGATGTGGAGCCTGCATTCATTTTACTTTTTTAGACTTTTTTCCTTTAATTTTACCTTTTGATCCTGCCAGCAAGTCAGATATTTTTTAACTTCCTTAAAAAGACTAGACTGTCCGGTGGTAGAGTTTTGAGACTAACCTTGTACCACTGACATGGCCTTTTACAATGATAAGCTTTTTTAAATTTACATTAGGGGTGGGCCGAACACCCCCCAGTTTGGTTCGCACCAGAACACCGTGAACAGGCAAATAGTTCTAGCAGACATGCAAACCCTAAAAAAGTCTATGGGACACGAACATGAAATATCAAAAGTGCTCATTCTAAAGGCTTATATGCAAGTTATTGCCATACAAAGTGTATAGGGACACGGGTCCTGCCCTGGTGGACATGTATCAATGTATCAATGCAAAAAAATTTTTTTAAAACAATCGTTTTTTCAGGAGCAGTGATTTTAATGATGCTTAAAGTGAAACAATAAATGGCCATCCCAGTCCGCAGACCTGAATATCATTGAACATCTGTGGGGTGATTTGAAGTGGGCTGTCTATGCTCGGCAAACATCAAACCTAACTGAACTGGAGATGTTTTGTAAGGAGGAATGGTCCAAAATACATTCATCCAGAATCCAGACACTCATTGCAGGCTATAGGAAGCGTCTAAGGCTGTTATTTCTGCTAAAAAAGGCTCTACTAAATATTGATGTGATTTTTCTGTTGGGGTGCCCAAATTTATGCACCTGTCTAATTTCGTTTTGATGCATATTGCACATTTTCTGTTAATCCAATAAACCTCATTTCACTACTGAAATATTACTGTGTAATTCAGTTACCCGTATTTTTCGCACCATAAGACGCACCTGACCATAAGACGCACCTAGGTTTTAGAGGACGAAAACAAGAAAAAAAAAATTCTGATCCAAATGGTGTACTAAAATATTTACCAGTGCAGCCACATACCAGATGCATGAAATACAGCCACATACCAGATGCATGTAATACAGCATACACCAGATGCATGAAATACAGCCATATACCAGATCCATGAAATACAGCCATATACCAGATGCATGAAATACAGCCATATACCAGATGCATGAAATACAGCCACGTACCAGATGCATGAAATACAGCCACATACCAGATGCATGTGATACAACACATAGGAGTGTCCATGAAATACAGCCATACCTGTGTCCATCCTGACAGAGCAGAGAGGGAGATTCATATCTCCGGCCACCACCACGCTGTGATGATGTCATCACCCTGCACCTAGTGGAGCTCCACTCTGCAGCCAGATCCCATTCATAAATAAGACAGAGCAGCTCCAGCCGCCGCAGTACTTCATTTGGCCACTGGGGCCGAATGAAGCCCCAGTGGCCAAATGAAGTACTGCAGCTGCTCTGTCTTCTCACTGTGTGAGATCAGAGCAGAGCGCTCTATGCTGCAATACTTTCAGGTATTCGCACCATAAGACGCAGGGAGACTTTCCCTCACTTTTTGGGGGGAAAAAAGTGCGTCTTATGGTGCAAAAAATACGGTATTTGATAGATCAAAATTAAATTGCCAATCCAAACACCCAAATATTTATAAATAACAATCATGGAAATTGTCAGGGGTTCCTAAACGTGTGCATACAACTGTAGATGAAAAATCTATTTATAAAATGGCATAGGGTCTCCCCCAGTCCATACCAGGCCCTTCGGGTCTGGTATGAATTTTAAGGGTAACTCCATGCCAAAATTAAAAAAAAAATTGGCATGGGGTCCCCCCAAAATCCATATCAGACCCTTATCTGAGCAAGCAACCTGGCAGGTAAGGATAGAGGGGGGATGAGCAAGGTCCCCCTCCTGAACCATACCAGGCCACTTACCCTCAACATGGGGAGGGTGCTTTGGGGTGCCCCCCAAAGCACCTTGTCCCCATGTTCATGTAAATTGCGGGATGCTTTTTTTTCATTTTTAATAAAGGAATTGTCAAAAACTGTCTCCTGTGGTTTTTACTTTTTTGACACTTTTTTGGTGAATGGGTAGGGGTACAATGCACCCGATCTGTGGGCCCTGCCAGGGCACATCCTGGGTTGTTGGGAAGAGGTTCTTGTCTCCATCAACATGGGGACAAGGTGCTTTGGGGGGCACTCTTCCAGGTTGCATGCTCGGACAAGGGTCTGGTATGGATTTTGGGGGGGCCCCATGTAAATTTTTTTAAAAATGTTGGTGTGGCGTTCTCCTTAAAATCTATACCAGATCCTATTATGGATTTTGGGGGGACCCCAAGCTGTTTTTTCCTTAATTCTGTCATAGGGCTCCCCTTAACCACTTAAAAACACTGTGTTATATACTGTACACTACACTGACTGCACTATATATTCTCCACTGTATTATATATATACTACATTGACTGCACTATATACTCTGCAATGCATTATATTTACTACACTGACTGCACTATATACTCTGAACTGTATTAAATGTACTACGCGGACTGCACTATATACTCTGAACTGTATTATATATACTACGCAGACTGCACTATATACTCTGAACTGTATTATATATACTACACTGACTAACTGCACACTACGCTAACTACCTGCCTAATCTCCATTCCTTTACTATATACGGCCACCGTGTAAGCAGCAGTGCCTTTGGCCAATCATGGCTCTCACAGCACATTGTGCTGTGATTGGCCAAAGCATGCAGGTCAGGTGCATGCTTTGGCTAATCAGCAGCCGTCAATACATGAGATCTCACAGTGCATTATGGGCCAGCTTGCTGTGAGTGCCCAATATGTTAATTTGTTCTGCGAACAAACACCGGATGTTCGAGTCAAACTTATGTTTGACTTATGTTCGACAGCCCAGGGTTGTCCCCATCAACATTAACAACCAAAAACACCCACCTCCCATGTTGAGGGCATGTGGCCTGGTATGGTTCAGAAAGGGGGAACTCACTTGCACCTCCGCTTTCCTGGCCTGCCAAGCTGTGTGCTTGCATTAAGAGTCTGGTATGGATTTTGGAGGGACCCCCACGCCGTTTTTTTAATTTTTGGTGTGGTATTCCCCTTAAAATCCATACCCAAAGGGCTTGGTATGCACTGAGGGGGACCCCATGCCGTTTTTTAAAAATGTTTTGTATTGTCGGGTGCCGGAAATAGCCTGCAACCAGGAAGTGCATTTAAATTCATTTTTTTTCTTTAGAAATGTCAGTTTTTCTGCAGCAGGTTCTATACACTGTAGAAATGCACCACTTTACAGGCAGACTAAGGGGACCCCTCCAGGCACTATATTTAACCAGTTTCCTACCGAGTCATATTAAAATGTTGGCAAGAACCACTTGTTGATCCGGGCCAACGTCATATGATGTCGGCCGCTTCTCGCCACTAATGCGGGCCCCTGGGGGCCTGCAGAGCGGCGATCGCGGATCGATCATGTGCCGGGGGGTCGTGTCCCCCCTGATCGGGGTAAAGAGCCAATAGATTTGGCTCCTTACCATGTGACCAGCTGTGTCCAATCACAGCTGACCACTTTGTTGCCATACATGGCCGCGGCTCATGTGCGTCCCCGCGGATGCGCATCGCGGCGATCAGGGACAAGGCTTGTCCCTTGGATACAGCTCGTCCCCGATCAGGGTAAATGAGCCAATGAAATGGCTCTTTACCACATGTCCGGCTGTGTCCAGCTGGTCATAAATGTAAACAGTTCACAGGTAATATGCTGTTACCTGGCCCTTCTCCTCACACACTGATCCAGTGTGAGGAAAGGAGAGCAGAACTGTGAGTTACCATTACTTGATCACTATTACTGTGCCCAGATTGTGCCCCACTCCCCTAAAGAGTACCTATCAATCCATCAGAGTACCTTTCAGACCATTAGAGTACCCTATCATCACATCAGAGTACCCGTCAGTCCCTCAGAGTACCCGCCATACCATCAGAGTACCCGCCATACCACCGAAGTACATTATCATCACATCAGAGTACCCGCCATACCATCATAGTACCTGCCAGTCCATCAGAGTACTTGCCATATCATCAGAGTACCTGCCATACCATCAGAGTATCTGTCAGTCCATCAGAGTATCTGCCAGTCCATCAGAGTACCTGCCAGGCCATCAGAGTACCTGTCCATCCATCAGAGTACCTGCCAGTCCATCAGAGTACCTGTCAGTCCAGCAGAGTAACCACCAGTCCATCAGAGTATCTGCCAGTCCATCAGAGTACCTGCCAGTCCATCTGAGTACCCTATCATCACATCAGAGCACCTGTCAGTCAATCAGAGTACCTGTCAGTCCATCAGAGTACCTGCCAGTCCATCAGAGTACCTGCCAGTCCCTCAGAGTACCTACCAGTCCATCAGAGTACCCACCAGTACATCAGAGTACCTGTCCGTCCATCAGAGTACCTGCCTGTCCATCAGAGTACCTGTCAGTCCAGCAGAGTAACCACCAGTCCATCAGAGTATCTGCCAGTCCATCAGAGTACCTGCCAGTCCATCTGAGTACCCTATCATCACATCAGAGCACCTGTCAGTCAATCAGAGTACCTGTCAGTCAATCAGAGTACCTGCCAGTCCATCAGAGTACCTGCCAGTCCATCAGAGTACCCGCCAGTCCATCAGAGTACCTGCCAGTCCATCAGAGTACCCACCAGTACATCATAGTACCCGACAGTCCATCAGAGTACCTGTCAGTCCATCAGAGTACCTGCCAGTCCATCTGAGTACCCTATCATCACATCAGAGCACCTGTCAGTCAATCAGAGTACCCGTCAGTCCATCAAAGTACCTGCCAGTCCATCAGAGTACCTGCCAGTCCATCAGAGTACCCGCCAGTCCATCAGAGTACCTACCAGTCCATCAGAGTACCCACCAGTACATCATAGTACCCGACAGTCCATCAGAGTACCCGCCAGTCCATCAGAGTACCTGCTAGTCCATCAGAGTACCCTATCGTCACAGCAGAGCACCTGTCAATCCATCAGAGTACCTGTCAGTCCATCTGAGTACCCTATCATCACATCAGAGCACCTATCAGTCCATCAGAGTACCTGTCAGTCCATCAGAGTGCTTGACGAGCAGTCCAGTGTAACGTGTCATACAGCCACCATGTCCAAAAGGATATACACTGCAGAAGAACCATACAAAATGCTATGCCTGACCGATGAGAGCAGCGGGGAGCTCTCATCGACCAGTGACAGTTCCAATTACGATTCTGATTTGGAATACCAGCCCATCGAAGCAAGTGTGTCATTGTCTGAATTTGAGGAGGAAGTAGTCCATCGGAAAAGAAGACGGTTTGAAGACGAGGCAGCTACCAGCAGCACCAGAGACCCTAATTGCCAATCGGCAAATGCCAACGGTGCTAGACCAGAAGAAGAGAGGCCCAGTACAAGCACTGGAATTTCACATCAAAGAATTAGGGCCCAAACCCAGCTTACAGATTCTTTGGCAAACCCACAGTGGCTGCCTTCTAGCACAGGGTCACCCACAATCCCCCCTTTTAGGGCACAGCTAGGCTTGCAGGCCAATATGGAAGGTTTTTCCGAAATTGATTTTTTTAACCTGTTTTTTGCTAATGAACTATTGCAAAGCATCATGGACCAGACAAACCTTTATGCCCAACAACACATTCGGAACAACCCCAACTCTTTCTATGCCCGTCCTTTTGAATGGAGACGCCCAACCATGCAGGAGCTTAAAATATTTTTTGGCCTTACATTCAACATGGGGATTACAAAGAAAAACGAACTGCACGCATATTGGTCGACCCACCCCTTCCACCATATGCCAATTTTTTCATCTGTCATGACCAGGTCTCGTTATGACATGATAATGCGGACCTACATTTCAGCAATAACTCGCAGTCCCCCCCCCCCCCCGAAATCATCCCGACTTTGATAGATTGTTTAACCACTTCCATACAGGACACTTACACCCCCTTCCTTGCCAGAACAATTTTCAGCTTTCAGCACTCTCATATTTTAAATGACAATTACTCAGTCATGCTACACTGTACCCAAACAACATTTTTATCATTTTTTTCTCACAAATAGAGCTTTATTTTGGTGGTATCTAATCACTGCTGGGTTTTTTATTTTTTTCAATATAAGCGAAAAAGTAGCGAAAATTAAAAAAAAAAAACACTTTTTTTTAGTTTGTATTGAAAAATTTTGCAAAAAAGTAATTTTTCTTCATAAATTTGGGCCATAATTTATACTGCTACATATCTTTGGTAAAATAACCCAAATTAGTGGATATTATTTATTCTCTGTGAAAGTTATAGCATCTACAAGCTATGGTGCCAATCATTGAAAATTGATCACACCTGATGTATTGTATCTAATTTCATTAGACCCTAACAAGCCAGGAAAGTACAAATAACCCCCAAATGACCCCTTTTTGGAAAGTAGACATCCCAAGGTATTTAGTAAGGGGCATGGTGAGTTTTTTTAAGTTGTATTTTTTTCCCATAATTCAACAAGTTATTTCTCACACACAGCATATGCATAATTGCAATGACACCCCAAAATACATTCTGCTACTCCTGAGTATGGCGATATCCCATGTGTGAGACTTTTACACAGCCTGGCCACATACAAAGGCCCAACATTGAAGTAGCACCTTTAGGCTTTCTACGAGCATAAATTACACATCTCATTTCTCAGCCACCTATTACATTTTTGAAGGCCCTGGAGCAACAGGACAATGGAATTGCCCACAAAATGATGCCATTTTGGAAAGCAAACACCCCAAGGTATATTCTATGAGGCATTATGAGTCTTTTGTATGGTTAAGTCTTTGAAAAACGTGGAAAGAAGATAAAAACTCTTTTATTTTTACACAAAATGGTCAATTTATAAGATATTTCTAACACATAGCATGTACATAGCAAAAATTACACCCCAAAATACATTCTGCTGCTCGTCCCGAGTATGGCGATACCACATGTGTGAGACTTTTACACAGCCTGGCCACATAGAGAGGTCCAACATGCAGGGAGCACCATCAAGCGTTCTAGGAGCATAAATTACACATAAAATATACTAATGACCTATTACACTTTTGAAGGTCCTGGAGCACAGTGGAATTACCCACAAAATGACCCCATTTTGAAAAGCAAACACCCCAACCTATATTCCATGAGGCATTATGAGTCTTCGGAAAACGTGGAAAGAAAATGAAAACTTATTTTTTTTTACACAAAGTTGTCAATTTATATGATATTTCTAACACATAGCTGTACATAGCAAAAATGACCCCCCAAAATATATTCTGCTACTCGTCCTGAGTATGGCGATACCACATGTGTGAGACTTTTACACAGCCCGGCCACATAGAGAGGTCCAGCATTGAAGTAGTACCTTCAGGCGTTCCAGAAGCATAAATTACACATCTAATTTCATTCCTACCTATCACACTTTTGAAGGTCCTGGAGCACCAGGACAGTGGAATTACCCACAAAATTACCCCATTTTGGAAAGCAAACTACCCAATGTATATTTTATGAGGCATGGGCTGCAGATACATACTCGGGTACTCTTATGGGCTGCAGATAGGTACTCGGGTACTCTGATGGGCTGGTAAAAGGTACTCGGGTACTCTGATGGGCTGGTAAAAAGTTCTCGGGTACTCTGATGGGCTGGTGACAGGTACTCGGGTACTCAGATGGTCTGGTGCCAGGTACTTGGGTACTCAGATGGGCTGGTTACAGGTACGTGGGTACTCAGATGGGCTAGTGACAGGCACTCAGGTACTCAGATGGGCTAGTGACAGGTACTAGGGTACGCAGATGGG
>BLSH010021574.1:1380145-1392042 GCA_018402905.1 Glandirana rugosa
AACGTGGGTTTAACTAGTTTAGCGAGTTGAACCATGTAAGTCGGACGGGTATATACCAAACTTATAGAAGGACAACTTGGTCGACTCTAAACTTGGCAGAAACAAAATGATAAAAACTTTGTTTGGGTACAGCGTTGCACGACCGCGCAATTGTCATTCAAAGCGCAACAGCACTGAAAACTGAAAATTGGTCTGGTAGTAAAGTGTTCTAAGTGCATAATATTGAAGTGGTTAAAAAAAGAAAAAACTAGACTTTACAAGCACTTTAAAAGTGGAGCATGGGGCCTGATAGCAAAAGCATATCCATCTAAATCTGCTAGTACATCCAACACTAACCTCTCCCCAGTTAACAATGCTGCTGTCCAAAGGTGTTTCTATTGCTTCTCCATTAAGAGTGGTGACACCTTAAGGCCAGCCATAGACGGTTCAAATCTCAGCTGGTTCAACAGGAAGATATTCAAACCATATATGGGCAGGCTGAATGTACCAAGTTGAGCGATTTGATCAATTTGGGTGCAACCAGGCTGCCAGATTTTATATGTGATGATCGCTATCCATTTATGGATTGGTAAGCTGCAATATATTCAATTTTGTTTCTGGGTTACCACTTTAATGCCACTCATACACAGTTTTACTAAGGCACTGTTCAAGCTGATATTATGAATATCATACCTCATTAAGACAAGGAAGTAAAGCTCTGGTAGTAGATTACAATCTTAATATTATTACAGAAACAATGACATTTTAAATAGTGATGATCTCTGAGAGAAGTGTTAGTAGAGCTGGCCACACATGCAAAGATCAGGTTATCTGACTCAATGTAGGCTCACAAAGTCTAAATGGAGTTTTGCAGAGTCCAATTTTTAAAATATTTGGCTGCAGAAGGTTAGGGACAAACAAGTTAAAGCTGAAGATTTAGATTTTTTTTAATAAATACCTTGGTCCCTGTGTAAGCTGCAAATTGCTGTAGTAGTGACTGCTACTACAGTGATCGTAGCAGTCTTCATTGTTCACTGTTGAGGCACTGAAATTCTGCAGTACTACAGAGGCTCACTCACTTGGCACTTCCACCAACAGTGAAAGCCTTGTATTTTTTTTCAATAAATACAAAGCATTCTACTTTATGTATGATGTGTAAAGGTGGGCAGTGACATCACAATCTTCACCTCATGCAATCAGACCTTGTCTTGTAATAATTAAAAAAATACAAGGCATTCTCTAAATGGTGGCAGTGCCTAGTGAGCCAGTGAACCCTTGTTGTTACTATACAAAATTGCAGCCGGTTGGCACTGGATCCAGATGACCGCTGCTGTCACTATAGTAGGAGGAACTACTACAGTGATTTGCAGCTTACACCGGAAATGGTCAGGTATGAGATTCTTACTGTACATTGAATAGAACAGTTTTGGAAGACATAGGACTTTTAAGGTGCCATAATAAACTAGATACGGTTTCTTGGATAAAACCCCATAATTTTATTTGCATACATTAAAATTCATAAAAATAATTACATAGTATCATATTACAACTGTACAGGCGCACATGCTCAACATGTTTCACCTTAATTAGGCTTCTTCAGGAGACTGACAGGTGCTGTATTGAAGTGAGTACTATAAATAGAGAAAATACACAGTAAAATAAAGACACATTAAAGTATCAATACATTTAAATAGTTGCATAGATTGAGAAAGTACAATAAATAATACAATATATTTAATTAGCCAAAAGAGATCTATGGAAAATTTCAAAATGTTCCAAGCTCAATAGTGCATGAAATGCAGAGGTAGATTACAACACTTCAGAACTTAGTTCAAGGCACCGGGCCCACTGGACAAGATATGACCATAGAGGGACAATTATCTGTAAAATTTATATAGTATAAACCAAAATTGTTTTGAATAAGAAAGTATCATACACTCTTCATAGCCATCATCACCATGAGAGTGTGTATATATATATATATATATATAATTACCTGGTATTCACCCATGTAATCCGAAATAGGATTGACAAAAAACCCCAGGAGTACTAAACTGGGGAAAGAGGAAAGAGGAAAACACCCAGACCAGGCTAAAAAAAATTATCTTTCCACTGGAATGACTAGGGTCTCCAATAGAATAGATGGATTTAAGATCCTGAAGAGAATCCAATGATGGATAGACAGGACTCCTCTCATTTAGATTACTTTAAGAAAGTGGATATCTGTACATTGGTTGAAGCTTGACCAATGTATCTACACATTAGCATTGATACCTAAACTGAAGGTTTAAATGCAATCATTAAGCACCTATTACTAAAATTCAGGGGAAAAGAAAATCAAGAACATTTATACAATATCCATCTGTATGTGCAGATTTGGTTATCCTGTTCTGAGATTTTTGGTGTATTTCAATGCCTCCACATGTCGATTATAAGTAAAAGGGGTCTAAGGACCTGTCTTTGCTAATAATGAATGCATGTATGAGCATTTTCACAACTCTCAGAAACATCTTAAAAAAATGTTTGCACAATACTGATATCACACAAATACATTGTAAAATTACAAATATATAGAAAGACATATTTTGTTAAGACTTTCTACAATGTCTGCTACTGCCACTCAACATACAGATATTATATTGTAACAATGTAAAAATATAAATTGGTTATATTTTTTTCCATATATTTTTGTAGCTTTATTTCAATTCATAATATACATTTTAATTATTACCACTTTTTTTCTAACAGGAAAAGATGATTGAAATCCAGATTCACTACAGATGTACAATAGACAAAGCCAGGCTTCCTAAGTTTCACCATAGGCAATCTGCTGGAAGCTTAACTCCTGTATTCTATCATGTATGGTATGTTTCAAACTTTTAGATCTCTATCAATTTCCCTTATTGGATTAATGTACTTTGCTTTTTCGATGAATACATTTTCCTGTTTTGTTTATTATTTGCAGATGGACTATTGTTCCAAAGAACCATATCTCATTTAATAGAAAGATGAAAGATACTTTAGTAATAAATGAAGAGTTTAATGAATGAAAGTATGTTATGCAATATTAAATATTTTAAACTGTATGCATGAATAGTACCTCTATCTATCTATCTATCTATCTATCTATCTATCTATCTATCTATCTATCTATCTATCTATCTATCTATCTATCTATCTCTATATCTATCTATATATCTATCTATCATTTATGGATGGTAAATGGATCCATAATTTTAAAGGCTTATTTTAAAGCTTCCAACTCTAGTCCTAATTGCTGCTAACAAGTCAAGTTGGCTTGCATAGGTTGAACATAATTAGGGCCTGTATGGTATGTAAACCGTTTTATATTGTCAACTTGTCAAAAGTGAACAGGTGTGGAAAAAGACTGTTTCCATGAACTCTCTTTCCTGTACTTCACATAGCATGTTTTCCACCAACTCAGGACTACTAATCTTAATTCAGGGTGGGCACAATCAACAATATATTCTGGATGTCAGATTTAGGAAAGCAGCTAATTTACGTATTAGCATGTAAGTGGAGGAAAAAAATAGAGAATAATTAAGTAGATGTAGTAAATAAAGTACTTAGTGCAGAGCATATATAAGTAGACAAAGTCTGCATGGACAAATGGGTTTACTTTACTTATTTATAGCGTATCTATGGTCAACATTTAAAATGATTATATTCATTTCCACAATTAACGTTAATTAGTTCTAGCCTGCTCCTATTATTCTGAATGTTTTTGAAGTTTGTAAACTCACTTTGTGAAGATCCCCCACATATATGCAGAATAGGTACTGCTGTGTCATTTTTCACAGAGACTCCCTTCTGAACTGCAGAGGTGCAGAGAGGAGGAGTTTCAGGCGGCAAACATTTTATATGAATCACAACACATCATTACTGCTTGCAGGCAACAATGTACCATGGAATTTGTAGTCCTTAGAAATCAAAAGTAAACAGCAGAGGAGGAGCTGCAAAGTATGTAGGGAATCCAATAAGTCGTGGAAAGAGATGGCCAGCAGACAGGCGGTACAAAGAAAATGAAAGCAGTTTTTTCAAGTGAGCTTAAACTGGATTGTCATAAATAACTATTGTTTGTACAGTATTGTTATTACAATGCTGATGTTATAAAATGCAAAGTTATTCCATGACCAAAGAACTTCTCTAAAAGTTCTAATTAAAATATCAGTAGTCTTCTACCTTGTATGATTGAATGCAGACATTTGCAGTTCAAGTGGCACTAACCTAAGTTAATAAATATTTAAGATTTGGGACTTCCTAGGTCCCTACTCCAGGCATCGTGCAATTGTAAAGAGTAGAAGGTGAAAAGCTTGAAGGAAATTCAGGAGGTTGTTGAAAGAGAGGGCCAGTAGACAGGTAGCACTCACAACATGAAAAAAGCTTTCGCAAATAAACGTATATTGGATCATCAATAATACCTATTGTTTGCATTGATATTACGATTCTGATGTTACAATTACCACAGAGCACAGCTTTGGATCAAGCCCACACATTTGCCACCATAGGAAGCCACTTCCTATGATGGCACACAGATAAGAAGAGGAGCCCAGAGCTCCAGCGGGGGACTGGAGAAGAGGGGGATTGGGGCTGCAAAACCATTGCACAAAGCATGTGAGTATGATAAGTTTTTTTTTAAAAAAACACTGACACTTTTTTGAACAAAACACTGACAGTGACACGTTTTTTTTTCACTAAGTAAAGATGCAAGCTTTGGGGAATTCTTAGGTCCTTTCCTCAGGTTTCATACAATTGTATGAAGCCTGAGCAAGGGAACCAGGAAAATCTAAAGGGGTTACATTAAGACCCCTTTCACACCAGAGGCGCTTTACAGGTGTTTCTTTCGCTAAAAACAGCATCTGTAAAGTGCCTCTAAACTTTCTCCTAATGCACCCCAGTGTGAAAGCCTGAGTGCTTTCACACAGGGACAGTGCGCTTGCAGGATTAAATCTTCTGCAAGCCGCATCTATGGGGCGGTGTGGGAGCGATGTATACACCGCTCCTCCAGCGCTCCTGCCCATTGAAATGAATGGGCAATGCTCCCCAAGCAGCTGCACACCGCTGCGGGAGCACCGATAGCCTGTACTTTTAACCCCTTTTTAACCCCTTGTGGGGGGGTTAAAAGCGCACCGCTGCTGCCCAAACAGCGGTGCCAAAGCATCGCTAAAAGCACCGCAAACTAGCGGTGTTTTACCGCCAACGCTCTGACGGTACAGGTGTGAAAGAAGCCTTATAATCATGAGTTAATTATATGTTAGTCAATAAAATGTATCAGTTAAACTTTCTAATTAAAATAGCAAAGAGATAACACAGTAATCATACTTGCTTTTAAAATACCCTACTTACTGAAGTGGTTACTTACTGAAGTAACTTAAAAATAACAATTCACTATAACATTTTTTTCTGTCTGCCTTGACTGTTTATATTGAGGACTAAATTACAAACCTAGGCACTGTTGTTATTACAGCTAGTCTTTTTTATGGATGAACGAAATGGGCAAAGTTTTTGGTTCACAGGAGTTTCAGCAAACCCAGCAAAAACTTGTTAAAGCCAAACCCACTGAAGTCTGTGAGAGCTGAATCTTGTTATTTTTGTAGGGCCAGTTTGCAAACTTTTGATAAACAATCGCATTGAGAGCTGGGCACTGCCATGAGAGGCATGTGCCAATGCAAAAAAAAATGATGTTCATAATGTTAATGCAGCTTTAAGGACATTTAAAATACACAAATCCTTTAAATAACATGCTTTGTGGATGACTTAACTTGTAATTTGAGGGAAAGGTACTTTTTAAATTGTAATGAGTCCTGTAAAAGTGTTTTTAATGCTTCATTTCAATGCTTTAGTGCTGTTGAAAGGCAGCCACGTCTAGGACTAAGCTCCTTGGTGCAGTTACCATACTGCACTCTACATTCCAGTACCTATGGACAGATGATTTGGTACCCATTTATGCCCTGTTGTCCCCTTCTACTGGACGATTCTCCCTCCCCCCGCCCAATGTGACCAAGATGGGTGGTGGACCATTTGCCTTTGGCTAATTGAGCATATTCGCACATTAATTGCTTTGTCCCTACTTGGGACACATCGCTTCGAGCTTACCTTCTCCATCTGTTGCTGACGCTGAGCGGCGATGATCACAAGCAGCATGCTCATGAGTTGTACCATAAGATTTCCCCTTTGTCTAGTGTTCGGCTCAGCCCTTATATGTATGGCATGATTTAGCTATTCTCAGGAAGAATTTTTCATATAAAACCTTAAATATTATCAACCCTTATATTACAACTGTGTGCAGGACTATCCTCCCTCTCCTTTTCATCTCATAAGGACTATATGGTGCCTACCTGGCCTGCTCAGCCTAAATGAACCCCAACTGTAAACATCCCTGAAGAAGAGCCTGTCAGCTGCCTCGAAACGCGTTGGATGTTCTTGCAGCCTTTCTCCAACTGTGGGGGTTCCCCTATCACCAGACTTTTAGCACAACAGTTTACTGTCATGGTTTTTGTCTTGTCTTGTTCCGTTATGTCTTGTCCATGTGAATGCCTATGTTATTAGTGCCTTCAATTGGGCCATGTGGCCTATTTTTAACATTTAAACTTTCACAATAAACTTTTTATCCATCCCTGGTGTCTATATATCCCCTATCCGTGTATGCCTCAAAGTTCCTTTCTTTGGAGGGTCCTTTTCCTATTTTGGTTTACTTTGGGATGTTGGCATACTTTCAGAGTTACCTCCACTTCTGCTTTCTGTCTTAATGCTTCAAATGGTAGTTGCAGATGACTTGTTAGTTCTATTAGCTTAATACTAGCATCAGCTATGTGCTTCAGACTTACAGCCAAGCTTTCATACAGTGATGATAGTGGGTCATTCCCACTCCACCTCATTCATTCCAAAACATCTTGTATTCTGTTCACTGAATACAAGGCATCCTATAAATGGATGAGAGAAAAGGAGGAGCAAGTAAACCACAGGACCTCTTCTTATCCATGCAGCACCATTTGTCAACTAACCAGGGGATTGGTTTTGTACTTAGCATCTGTATTGCTACTGTCTCCAAATAACAAATCTCACTGACTACTGATTGTAAACCTGTTATCCCCATCACCGTATTAATATTCCAGCAGCATATAAAAGCAAACAGTCACTACCAGCACTATGAGGTCTTCCTTAGTGTAGAGTCACAAGGACAATAGCGATCCCACAGAACTAAGTGGATGCTGCCCTCTTCAGATGGGGTAGTGCGATAGATACTACAGAAAACAAAATTAAATAGCAGACACACACACCTAGTGCATTACCAAAAATAGTTAATCAAAAAATGAAATAAAAAATGGATACTCACAAGATGCCAAATAATTATAGGCCATAAAACCACAATGCTGAACAGGGTGGACACGAATGTGCCATATTCACATCATGGGGTATACAGCTGATGCATTTAGGGGGCGTAAAGAGCAAGGGCAGCGCTGAGAACCTGTCATTTGTGATAAGAGTTGTGGGGATCAGCATTGTCCAGGGTTGCTCATCCTGACTGACGTGGATTTACATTGCACTACTATGTGTGCATGAGAAAACAATATCCTCCTTTACTTTCACTGCCCCTGTACAGTCCAGTGGTGATAACCTTTTTCTGCAGCGTAGGGTTAAGTGAGTATTTCCCTCACCCTCTCTTTCCTTACCCAACTAACATAAACAGCTTTAAGAGGAGCATTGGAACTTCATACTCTTCCTGTCACTGATAATGCAGCCAGAGCAAGTATATATCTATTAAGCTGGAGTATATACATGTGGAAGAATGCAATCTAAAGATATATATGCACCATATAAAACTTCATAGATGTAATACAAGTAAACGCAACAATTAAATTATTATTAGTCTTAAACATAATCTGATATTTCCCCTTTTTAAGAACCAATTTTAGCCTTACAAACTAAAGAACATTTTTTAATGGTATTGTCTGAAATATAAACAGTATTTTTTTTCCTTAAATTTGTACAAACTATTGAATAATAATAATTAAATAAATAATTCCTATGGAACAATGTTTTTTTTCAAAGTTCAAAATGCTATCCAAGCAAAAAAGAAAACATTGTGTGAAACATGCAGAATTTTCCAAAAAGTACTCAATACAAAGCACACAGGTGACACTTGGATAGCATTGATATATCTTGTAAATTAGCATGGCTTAACCAGAGTAGATATTTTCATTGCTCTATAATAAAAACTAAATGCTTTTATAGTCCCATGATCCTTTGTAGTCATTATTTTAAAGCACTGCCTAAACCTGTAAAGTTTCCTTTTGAGCGCCTGCAAGTTGATTAGATCTATTTCAGCTTAGTCGTGGTAATAGGCTCCTCTCTGTGAAACTGCTTAGCCTCTGCTCCCCTGGCAGCTGGAGAAACTGGAATTAATCAGGTCTGCTGGGGACTTCTTCAGCATCTCCGCAGGCCAGAGTCTCTGGAATCATTTACTACAAAATCTTACTGTCAACTCATTGTCACTTGGGCTTTTGATTATACCTTCTTTCAGGGAAATGGAAATGGCTGGCAGATTACCTTTATGTTAAATTTTTACTGGTTACTTTTACTGGGTGACTGTTAAATCTTTTGTGCTTTGTTACATTGTACATAAATGAAAAGTTTAGATTTTTATATGTGCGTATGATAAGGTAGGCTTAAAAATACTTAGGCCATGAACATTGCATCACACTACACATAGTTATAATATAATATGTGAATGGCTGTAGATTTGGAAACCCAGCAGGGAGGGCAGTATTAAGTCAAATGGGTAATAAAAAAGGGAATGTTTTATAGTAATATGATTAATTGAAACTATTTTACATAAAGTTTATGCTTACCCCTTTGTAGTGGCTGCCTTCATTTCCTTATTTCCCCATCAGTAGACCTAGCTATCCTTTACAATGTTGCTGACTTTTACTGTTAATTCCTAGCCATATATTACAAAAAATGCAAATACTGTACCCACACAAGGCTTGATTTAATACCATATACTGTATGTGTGTATGATTGGGCATGAGTACACACGATTCTATTCACTGGTACCTGGAAAATTTTTGGTTTGTTTTCTGTGGTGCATTTATAGGATCAAGGGGCAAAAAGCCACATTTTTTTGCATGTAAAATGTGCACCATTATCTAGGATTCCTTTGTATACATTGAACATCAGTTTACAATCTTTTGCATAGTTTCAGCTTTTTCATATCTCCCAACCATAAAAGTGAGAATAGCTTTTATGTTTAGGGCAGGTAAAGGTACAGTATGTGTGATACATTCTAATATACATACCAACGTATTCACCCAAACTCTTTTCTTTATAAAACTATATCAGCTAGAAAACGACATCTACCCTTTGGGCTGCCTTTGGCTAACAAATGTGCTCAATGACTAACAATGGCTAACAAGTTCCCTTTGACATTGACGAAAACCACAATAAAAAACAAACAAACTTGACATTTTACTACAGTAGGAGAAGGTAGCATATGATGTATGAGGACATAAATTGTTTAAGAAGGCATAGAAATGACAAGGCATAGGTTTTATGTGATTGGTTTGAAAAAGAAATAAAACTCAGCTGAAATATAATGTCTGATCTTTCAAACAAGCATGTGACAAACATTTAATATTACAGTGTAGGCTTCAGGCTTAACACAAAATGGAGAAAAGGGATGGAATGAAAATTGCAATCTACACAAAATTAAGAAACTGGTGTTAACAATGGATTTATTTTAAAGATGGCAGCAAAGTGACCTTTCTGTCCAAAGTGTGATTCATGCCTGTTTCATAAGAGGTTAGGTAACACATTTTGCATATGTTATAGAACAAATTCCCTATATTTAATGTTATTATTATTATCATCATCAAGGTTGGATTTTTCAATAGGAGGCCTCTGCCTATATACGGTAAAAAGATTTTGGTTTTCCTTCTGCAGCAGAAGTAGGATTGTTGGATTTCAGATAAAAGATGTAATATTTTCTTGTTCAAATAGTTTTATTGAAAATACAAAAAGTGGAACAGATTACAGATACCACGGCTTTGAAAACCAGATAAGATGAGGGGAAATAGCCTGCTAACATACCGAGGAGGGTTGCAAACAGTTTGCTAATAACAATAACAAAAGAAGATGGGCATATTCCATAGAAGACCTGCGTAAGGACAGTGTAGAAATCCTCAATTACAAGGAGGTGCGGGTTATAGCGGGTTTCCCAGGTTCAGTAGGTCTTACCATATAATGGTTCTGGTCAATGTGCAAAAGACACCCCTTTGGTGGCTGGAGGTCAGACGCGGAATGGCTGCACCCTACAGTGGGCGGTTGGGTTTAGCAGTTCAAATTGGGATGGTTGATTTGGATGGTAATTCCCGTGCATAAGGGAAAGGACTGTGGTATCATCCGTAAGAAGAAAGAAATAGGGAAAAGGGATAAAGGAAAGAATGAGCCGGTATGGAGAGGGGGGAAAAGAAAAGAGTCAACGAAAGGGAAAGCAGGAGGGCAAGGACAGGGTCACTGGGGGGAAGGGGAGAACTGGGAGAGCCTGGTGCCAATGGACAGTCAAGGCCTAAAAGGAGATGAGCTAAGGGAGGAGGAGGGTATTATCAAAATTTGGTGGGAGGAAATGGCCCACACAGGGTTGCCAGAGATGCTCATATGTGGAAACTCTGTCAAGGACAACCGCTTTCACATTGGCATGAATCATTGCTCTGGTGACTCTATGCTTGACTTCAATGATATGTAGGTTGGGAGTTTTCCAAGCCTTTGCAATTGTTTGTTTTGCAGCAGTAGCAACCTGCAAGAGCAATTTGAACTGGAGTCTGGATATTTCTGGGGGTTTAATGTTGAGCAGTGGAGCAAACCACATTTTTCTTGGTTTGGTAGGGCAGCGATTATCAAAATGAACATACTCCCACGCATCTTATATATCCTGCAGACTTTACCTATCACAATCCCTCCATCCTTCTTCCTAAATATTAGAAAACTGTGCACGACTTTCTTATGGCTAGGTAAAAAACCTAGAATTAGCTACACCCAATTAACTCTCCCGAAACTCAAAGGTGGCTTAGGCATCCCAGACTTCAAACTATATTACTGGGCTTGCCACTTGCAACGCATAGTTGACTGGACTATACACAGCACAATCAAAGACTGGGTGACACTAGAAAAAGCCACTTCTAAAATGCCCATACACCTTACACCATGGATCAGTACCCACCACATACCTCAAGAAATGAAAAATCATCCCACGATCGGGCCCGCACTAAACAGCTTTAAAAAAGCAGCAAAAGATAGAGATATATCAGTAGCTCCAGGCCCTATGACTCCAATACTCAACAATCCAGATTTTCCCATAGGACTCCAGGACCAATTTATCACAGGTCTAGATCCAGATTTCACACTGCAGGCCCATCATATAACCTCTAAGGGGATCATCTTGTCATTGGATAGCATAAAACTAGTGTTGAGCGAACCCGGACTGTAACATTCGGGTCCGTACCGAACTTTCGGGTGTCCGTGGCACGGAGCCGGACCCGGACATTTCAAAAATCGTTCGGGTTCGGTCCGGGGTTCTGCTATTTTACTCCACGTGTTGAGAAGCTGCAGGGCAGCCAATCAACAAGCGTTTCACTGGTTTGCCCTTAGAAGCCATCACAGCCATGCCTACTAATGGCATGGCTGTGATTGGCCAGTGCATCATGTGACCCAGCCTCTTTATAAGCTGGAGTCACAGTGCTGCAGTCACATGCACCTTGGGTTAGTGTAGGGAAAGGAAGCTGAAAGCTTGAGGGAGAGATTTGAGACATTTTAAGACCTGATCCTGCGTCCTGAGATAGATTACTTTACTACTGCTGTCTGTGCTGTTGCTCTGAGGACAGATAGCAGAAATTAGAGAT
>BLSH010021574.1:1395361-1408947 GCA_018402905.1 Glandirana rugosa
CTTACCTATTTCACAGATTAGACCTTTATAAAGGTCTTTAACTAACAATACTCCCCGGTGAAAACAAAATACATCTCAACTCGCTTGGAGACCTTCAAGCCCTAGACGACCAGGCAGGCTTGAAGCCCTGTTTCAGGCCCAGGCCTACCTGTTGCTTGGGGTAACTTTAGTTACCCCTGGGCTTGAAAATCCGTGTTTTTACCGACATTGTTTCAGGACCTTTCGGGATCTCCCGACGTTTTCCTTCATTTTACCCCCTTTCCCATCCCGTTCACGGGATGTTTTTTTACCCCTGTCCCTTTATACTTTTCAGACACAGTTTGAAGATGATCCACATTCACCTCCATTTTTGCTTTTTTTATGTTTTTATTTTTTTAAAAATACTTAAAGTTATTTCCCTGTCCCCATTTTTTTGTAGGGCACTTGCCCTACCCTTTCCCCCATTTTACTTCCTTTTGCAGCCCTCTAGGGCTTTCCAGGACTTTGTTACAGCCATTTTTGTGCCTAAAAGTTCGGGTCCCCATTGATTTCAATGGGGTTCGTTGTCCATCCGGACCCGGACTTTGTCCCGAAGTTCGGACGGACCAGCAGATCCCGAACTTCCAGAGGTTCGCTCAACTCTACATAAAACAAAAGTGGCCCCTCATAACAATCAATTTCTGGAAATATTTCCAGATTAGACACTTTATCCATTCCATCCAAAAAGTGTGTGATCTCTCACAACCCCGGTCACAGTTTGACAACCTATGTAACAGCAAACACCCCTTACAACATACAATCTCTACCATATACTCATTATTTTGGTCACATACACCTGGCAACACCAGGAAATTTTGTGCGGCAAGGAACAAAGATTTAAATTTAGACATTTCTGAAGAGCAATGGACTCAGATCTATGAACACTCACATAAAGGTTCCATCAACGTGGCCATACAAGAGAACAATTTTAAACTTCTTACCCGGTGGTATCGAACACCTACCACACTTCATCAATTTAACCCCAACATTTCTAACATCTGCTGGAGATTTAAACAAAGCTTAGGCAGCCTCTTGCATATCTGGTGGCAGTGCACGGTAATCTCTCCCTTTTGGGAAAAGATACACACGCAGATCAATCTCATAACCGCCCAAAACTTACAACTAAAGCCAGAACAATTCCTGCTCCACCTACAACAAACTAACACTAGTACCTATCGTAAATCGCTTACCATCAACCTGATCAATGCTGCCAAACTTTGTATACCAAGACTCTGGGGAACCTCTAAAGTACCCTCCCTTCAAGACTGGTACAAACAAATTGATAAAATTGAGGCAATGGAGGAACTAATTGCCATATCTAATGATATCCCTGCAAAACATGCCAACACTTGGGCAAATTGGTACCTATTTAAACACACAAATGAATACTTGACAAGCAACAACACTAATATAACTTAATTTCTTATACAAACAAATGTCTTTCCAGCTTATGATACCCTTCTATTGATGCTATCATTGAGTAGAAAACCCTGCCCAACACCACCGCAACTTACCTAATCCACCCATTCTCCAGCCCCCCTCCCCCCCTTTTTTCTTTTTTTTCCCTCCCCATTCCCTTTTCACTCACCCCCTCTTCTCTTCATATATACACGTGCCCCAGAGACCACATGTGCTGGTCACATGTAACTCGTGGACCAATATAATGGAAGTGCTACGCCATAACACGATACTGAAGCAATTAACGAACTATCCCTACACACTACCCCACTAACTTTCCAAAGCTCTACTATACTGATAATATACCCAGCTGTTCAGTTATATGCTTTGTGATAATGTCATAATAGGCGTATATGACCTTATAACTTACTTCGTCCTCCCATTTATTATGATTTCCTTTTACGATTATCTCTTCCTGTTTTGCATTTGCAATGCCTTGCGTGTTAACTTTGGCTTGATTGTAAACTCATTTAATTCTCAATAAAAATTTTCTTGGAAAAAAAAAAAAAAAAATGTTGAGCAGGGCGGTCGATGGGTTTGGAAGTATAGGTATGCTTACTAGGGTAGAGATAATTTTAAAGATGTCCTTCAAGAATGCTTGGGCTATTGGGTAGCTCCAACATATATGAAGGTGGGCACCCTTGTCTATACAGCCCCAAAAACATGAAGGAGGGTAGGAGGGCAAATACCAGCGCATTAAGACCATATAATTTGCTTCAGTTGCCACTACATTCTGAGAAGCAGATTTCCTAGCTAACCAGATCTCCGACCAATCTTTTGCTTCCACGTGGAGGTCTGAATCAGATTTCCACTTGGTGACATAACGAAGGCAAGTGAGGGTGGGAGGGTCTAATAGTCGGGCATAAAGAAGGGAGATAACTCCGCGTGCATGTGGGTCCTTATTACACGTGTGTTCAAAGGGAGTCATGGCTGGTAGGGAGGAATCTGTACGCAAGCATGGGGTAAAAAAATGATTGAGTTGGAGAAAGCGAAATATTTCAGAGCTAGGGAGGCCAGAGGTCTCACATAAAGTAGGAAATGTCTTAAAAGCATCGGGAGTGGTGAATGAGTAGGCGCGGATGAGTCCAGCATTAGACCAATTGTGAAAGGAGGAAGGTGAGGACCATGCTGGATAGAAGGCTGGGTTACATAAGAATGACAGAAGTGAGCTGTGGCGGGATTGGTGTTTGTATTTAAATTTGAGAGTGTCCCAAATCTGTAGGGAATGGTGCATCACTGGCTTTTTAACTGTTTTACGGACTATCGTTCATAGTCAGAGTAAATTGGTCGCCGAAAGACGATCACAATCTACTGATTCTAGGGACACCCATAGGTGGATCTCTTGTGTGGCGTGATCACTGGTGAGTTGGGCCAGTTAGGCTGCTTGGTAATATTTAGCGAAGTAAGGTAAGCCTAGTCCTCCCTGAAGTTTAGGGAGGTATAAAATTGTCTTGGTAACACAGGGTCTGGTTTTGGACCATACATAGGCTAGGACTCTGCGCTGCAAGATCTGAAGGAAGCACGTGGGGATAGAGATTGCTGGAACTCTGAAGAGGTAAAGGATTTTGGGGAGTATCACCATTTTATTTACCGCAATACCTCCCAGCCATGCTAAGGGGAGGGTGGACCAGGACAACATAAAACTGGTTAGATGGGCAAGCATGGGGGTTAGTTTTCCGGGAAGAGTTCCGAGGGGTCAGCTGTCAGTTTGATGCCGAGGTAGGGAATATGATGGGGGGACCATGTGTATGGGAGGACCTGTTGAAGTTGTGAAAGAGGCAGGCAGGGAGACATTAAAAGCTTTTGATTTCTGGGGATTTACTACGAGTCCTGAGATGGATGCGAATTGGTCTAGTGTAGAGAGGAGGTTAGGGGAGGAGGTTAGAGGGAATGTGAGAAACAGGAGGATGTCATCCATAAACAGGCAGAGTTTATGGTGGTGGCAATGGCAAGCGTGAACAAGAGAGGGGATAGGGGGCAGCCTTGCCTTGTCCCACAGCGCGCATTGAAGGAGAGAATTTTGGTTAGTAACTTGATGTCTATATTTAATAGGGAGATAGGGCGGCAATTTGTCCAGGATGAGTCATTGGATCGGGGCTTGGGTATCATGGATATGGTTGCATTAAGAGAATCTGTGGAAAAGAATGTTCCTTTAAGATGGAATTGTAGGCTCCAGACAGGAGAGGTGTAAGGAGGTCTATAAAATGTTTATAGTATGAGGCTGTAAAGCCATCTGGGTCTGGGTGTTTGTTCTTTTTAAGGGGTTTCATTGCAGTTCGAATTTCGAGCTCAATGATGGGCTGGTCTAGTGTCGACTGCTGGGAGGCCAATAAAGATGGCAGTTGAAGGTCAGAGAAGAAATCTGATGCACTGGATTCATTGAGACGGGCAGAGGCCAAATAGGGTTTAGAGAGGTGTTTTCGGAAAGTCTCCAAGACTTTTACTGGGTTGCTAGTGTAGGTGTCAGTGGAAGTTTTCAAATGTATTGGCTTACGTGGGAGGTCTTGGTTGCACAGTGACAGGGCTAAGAAAGTGTCAGGCTTATTTGCCTTGATGTAAATTTTGTGTCTGGAACGATGGAGGGATTTCTCAGCCGACTCAGTCAAGAATAAATCTAGCTCAAGTTTTGCCTTCTCTGGTGCTTGCCTGTGGGCCGGTGTAGGGTTATCTTGAAATGTAGAATGAGCCCGAAGGAAGACTGTCTCAAGTGTCTGGTAAAGAACCTGACGCTCTTTTGTGCAATGCAAGGCCAAACTGATTAAGGTCCCACAAACTACTGATTTATGGGCTTCCCAAATTATTAGGGGGGTAACATCATCTGTAATATTATGTGAGACATAGGGTCATTTACTATAGCGCTGCCGCAAAATAGCAGCAAAATTACAGCGATTTGCGGTAAAATTACTGCGATTCGTGGTAAATAGCGCTAAAACGGTATTCACAATAGCGCTGATGGGAAATAACGGCCAAAATGGAATTCACTATGGCTCCCAGGTCACAGATAACGGCCAACTCCTTACTCCAGTCCAGGCCTGGAGTAGTGCAAATAGAAATAATGTTTAGACCATGATCTGATCCCCTAAATTGTACTAAAATGTGCGGTATATTGTTTAAAGATAATCTGCTTTTAAACTGTGTGAAAAAGTGATTTCTACACTGAAATATCTTAAAAAGTCTGAGAAGAATTAAATTCCCCATCTCTTTACTCCTAGGCACAGAGCACAGCTGAGCACAACTGAGCATGCAATGCAGACACAAAACAACTCTCAAAATAACTCTCATGGAGTAATTACTTGAGTAGTTAGTAAATACCAAAATTAAAGTTATTTTACACACATTTTTTGGGAGTGAAGAGGAGAGTTATTTTGCCAAGTGCAAGTTCCAGCCATTTATTCTAATGGTACAATTGTTACTTTATCAAATAAATCCATTTCATGTTGAGAAGAAATGTATCTTTCTCTCAAAGAAATTGTCCTGGCAACAATGCTGCAATTTTTTTTTTCTTTAATTCAATAGTTTTTATTGAAATTTACAAAGGGTTAACAAAAGTTGTAATGGTACACTCAATGCCACGATGATAAACATTATCCTATAGATACATATAGGAAGAGTGTACAAAACTGTTGTACTGATATATAGGTACAGTATAGGAAATAAAGAAATAAAAGGATATAGAATACAAAAGTAAATAGAAAATATGTAGAAACTTACATAGTCCCCGTTTGAGCCTTATATTGTACTACTTGTATGCGCCACAGCCTCTTCCTTAATGTTTTCAGAAGGGTTCTTGGTACCTGGTCCCAGTTCAGTAGGACGCACCATCTCCCAGACACCCCTAATTAGGAGCATGCTGTGACAAGGAGTCTGGCCCTCCTCAGGTACACCCTTATATGGTCCAATTGCTGTGAGGCATACACGTAACATCCACATTTCAATAGGTTGTTTAGTCGCACCAACTACCCCATATACCAAGGTTTTCCATCCTACCACCTATTTGCTTTCAGATAACAGGAAATGAAACGTTTGGGATTAAGAATATGGCCATATCTCCCACTCCTTCTGGAATTTGCCTAATGATAAGGAGTTAATGGCTAGTGCTTGTTCAAGTATCTTATGGGTGTTAACCATGCGTTTTATATCTGATATGTTTGGTACTTGTGATGTTTTCCACCTTTGTAGTATCGAGGATCTAGTTGCTATTAGTATGTGCGTGATCACTGGCCAGAAATTTTTGGGGTATAAGTCAATCCCCACATTTAGGATAGCTAATGCCGGTTTGGGATTTGTCAGTATGCCTGCACATTGTGCCATGATTTTAAAAATTTGATTCCATAGACTTGTTAGCGCTGGACACTCCCACAGGGCTTGTAGTAGATTCCCTACTTGTCCGCAATTCCTCCAACATAGCGAGGAACTTGTGGAATAGAATTTTGCTATCCTGAAGGGTGTGTAATACCACCTGTTCCAAATCTTAAGGGACATTTTCCAGTGTGCTTCACAGTGAGATGAGTAGCATATGGAATGTATAGCTTTTTTTCCATTGCTCTGGGGTAATTGGGTATTTGAGATCTATTTCCCACTTTTGCGTGGGGACATTTTTTGAAAATCTGAGTTATTTTGGAGTATAACATAGATTAGAGAAATTCTGGGGGGTTTCTTGTTTGAGAGCTGAAAATGATCCCATACCACTGAATTTGTTAGAAGTTCCTCTAGGGGGTGTTTGGATAGGAATGTGAGCATTCTTGTAATTGTATATGCGTCTTTTTGTTGAAGGCCATGTTGCCTTATTATGGTGTCGATGGGTTTCAATGAGCCCCTGTCATATAATTGGGATATTGTATTGAGGCCTTTTGTGGTTAGGTGAGCTGTGAGGAGCATGGTAATTTTAGCCTTTAGCACTGAGATGGGTATTTCTGTGTTCTGGGCAATGTCAAAAGAGTCATGGGTAAGATTTAGAATTCTCCATGCTTTAAGTGTCGCTTGTAGTGGAATAGGAAAGGGATCTAATTTCCAGGCTATCCACAAATCCGTGACAAGCAACCAGAAGAGATCTTTTGTAGGGGATAATGCTGATTCTATTTCCTGCCAGAGAGGTGATTCTTCTTTACTTAACCAGTGTTTAATAGCAGCTAGTTGTGTTGCTCTATAGTAGTTACTGATATTCGGTATGCCTGCTCCTCCCAGGGACTTATGGCAGAATAGGGATTTTTTTTGCGCATCTAGGTCTTTTCACATTCCAGATGAATTTAGACATCATGGCATCCATTTTTTTATATATTTGTTAGGGAGTGGGGTTCCTAAAGAGATATAGCAGCTGGGGAAGGGTGTTCATTTTGAAGGCAGCTATCCTGCCTCCCCATGAGAGCTCTACCTTTGATATTCTATCCAAGTCATTCAAAATTTTTGATATTAGAGGGGTCATATTGGTAGGGTTTAGTTGAGATATTTTGGGGGTTAAGCGTATGCCTAAATATTGAAGTTTTTTTGTGCTCCATGGGTAAGGGAGTTTGGACTGAATGAGGTGTTTAGTCTCCTGGGGGATCCCTAAATCTAAAATTATGGACTTCGATGTATTGACCTTATAGTAGGAAATATTGCTGAATTGTTGTAGGATTTGATGTGTGGATTTTAAAGATTGCAGTGGTTTCGTGAGCATTAAAATGATGTCATCTGCAAATAAATTTAATTTGTGTTGTTGGTCCTGTTATTAGTGGATGTGATCTGATAGCTTCCACCATTGGCTCAATTATCAAATTAAAAATTGTTGGGGAGAGTGGGCATCCTTGCCTCGTCCCATTGGAAATATCAAAAGGCTTGGAAATTGCCCCTGTGGTGTACATCTGCGCTGATGGGTGTGAGTACAGGGAGGTTATGGCTGATTTAATGTGTCCCGAAAACCCAAATTTTGATAATACTTCAGACATGTATTGCCAATGCACCCTGTCGAACGCCTTCTCTGCATCCAAAGCTAGAAGCAGAGAAGGCGTTCTAGTCCTTTCAGCATGATGGATTACATCAATAACCCGTCTGGTTGCATCTGCAGTTTGGCGGCCCATCACAAACCCCGTTTGGTCTCTCTTAATCAATAAAGGTAGAACCCTCATAATTCTTTTAGCAAGTAATTTCGCAAATATTTTGACATCACAGTTTAATAAAGATATTGATCGAAAATTACCTGGTGTCGTTGGTTCTTTTCCTGGTTTAGGAAGAGTGATGACGTATGCTTTCAACATCTCCGGGGGTAATGAGGAGGTGTGGGTAGCTTTGGTAAGGGCCTTTAAGAGGTGTGGAATCAATTCATCTTTAAATAGTTTATAATATTCATTGGGAAGGCCGTCTGGACCCGGGGATTTCCCATTTGGTAGGGAAGCTATGATTTTCGATAGTTAGGGAGGATTGATGGGTTCAGGGTTTGGAGCTGGTCTTCTGTGACCTGGGGTAACGAAATTGTGTCTAGGAATTTTTGAATGTTTGATGTTAAAGGCTGGGGAGTGTCTGTGTCCACTTTTAGATCATACAGGGACTCATAATATTCAGCAAATTTATCTGCAATCTCTTGAGGATGAGTTATTTTGCCCTTATGAGTGGGATGAATTAAAAATTGTATTCTCGCTTTTGCTTGTTTTATTTTTATTCTATTGGCTAAATATTTCCCCATTTTATTGGCTTGTGAGTATGTGGTGAGTTTAAGTTTACGTAGGTGATGGTCATATTTTTCCAGTAGGAGGGTTCGAAGGGAGGTTCTAAGATTGTGTAATTCCTCAGATATCACTGGGCTGGGGGACTTTTTGTTTTGGGACTCTAATCTATTAATTTCTGATATTGTATCTTCTACTTTTTTGTTAAATTCTCTTTTGGCTCTGGAGTTTTGCTGGATACATATACCCCTTATGAACGCCTTGTGTGCATTCCATATTGACCATGGGTCGGTTGCTGATGGGACATTTGTGTGGAAAAATTTGCGGAGATGTTGAGAGACATACTTGTACTTAGGGTTCTGTATAGTTTTGAGGTTACACCTCCATATAGATGCTCAGTCCTTCGGTCCCTGTTCCTCCAGTGAGAGCAGTATCGCTGCGTGATCTGACCAAGTAATATTCTCTACACTGGAGGAAGAAGACCTCTGGGGGAGCCAAAGGTCTGTTAAATACATGTCTATGCAAGAGTATGTGCCATGTCTAGAGGTGTAGAATGTATAGTCCCTTTCCATTGCGTGGTGACATCTCCACACATCATATAGCTCTTCTTTGTGCAGTAAAGGCCCCAGTGAGGATTTTCTCCCCTTGGGGTCAGAAGAGGAGTCCAGCTCTGGGTTGGTTGTTAGATTGAAATCCCCACATATCATTAGATGCCCATAGTTGCACTTGGATATTGCTGCCAAAAGTCTGTGGAAGAATCTCAGTTGATGAGTGTTAGGTGCATACACCGTAACTATTGTGAGTGGAATGTCATTGATCTCGCATATTAGGATAAGGTATCTTCCCTTCACGTCTCTTATTGCGTCCTTCATATTGAAATTTGAGAGAGTGTTTGAGAGCTATCATTACACCCTTGTTTTTGCGTGGTCCATTTGCCATAAATATGTGTGGGTACTCCTTGTGTGTGCATTTCGGGTGTTTCATCTCTTGGAAGTGAGTTTCCTGCACGCTGACAATGTCTGCGCTTGTGGAGGTAGCTTACTTCCATAGAGAAAACCTTTTCGCCGGATGGTTGAGCCCATTGGCGTTTATTGATAGGCACTTAATAGTCATTATGTGATATTAGAGTTCATAGGTGTGCCGTAGAGGGTTAGCTTGTGGGGTATAAGTGCGTTGTCCTTCCATTGGTGCTTCGGGTTCGCCTTGATTTCTTTACCATTGTGGACTTGGGGACTTAAACTGTCAAGAAATAACCAAAAGTTAACATAAAAAGAGGATCTTAACATAGATCCGAGAACAGAACTAACTGCTGTGTTTCCTTTAGGGGCCATTGGATGTGAAATACTCCTTTGGCCTGGGACATAATGTCGTCAATAAATGTAGTCTTGGATGGTCTATACCTCCTTCTGTTGACTTGTTTTTGGCTGGCCTTTTACGAGACACAATTTGGCACTCTTCTTCCAGTACCGTCGGGTGAGGTGTATGTGCTTGCATGGGGTGCGTCATGGGAGGCAAAATTCCCCATTTTCTCAATGCTTGGAGACCTTCCTCCATGAATGAGATTAAGGATGTGCTACCGTTGTGTGTTACTGATAGAGTAGCTGGGTATTTACAGCGGTGTGTGACATTGTGATTCCTCAATGCTTTGGTGACTGTCGCTAGGTTTTTCCTTCTCTGTAACGTGTGCTTTGACGGATCAGGTCGCATTTGTAGGCCTGCAAATTCCCCTGGTAGATCTGAATGCCATTGTGATTGTCTCTTTAGATTTGTAATAGTGCATCCTTAAGATAACATCTCTGGGTACGTCTGAGGCCAAAAATGAGGGTTTAGGGAGTCTATGAATTCTGTCTATTAACAAATCTGCTGCAGAGAGGGGCTATCTTAGTGAACAGCTATGTCACATATCTCTGTAAATGATCCTGGGGTATGCTTTCTGGAATGCCTTGTATTTTAAGGTTATTCCTTCTTGCCCGGTCTTCTATATCTGATATTTTAGCTTTAAGCCACTCTATCTCCTCTGTATGGCTGCTGTGCGTGTCCACCATGGAGTTGAAGGAAGTGGTGATCTGTTCTATGGACGATTCTGTGTGTGCCACCCTCTCCCCCAGATCATGCAGCTCATGCTGGAACTGCTTCACACACTCTTTGATGTCTGTCTGTAGTGATGCTCTGAGTGATATCAGCATTCCTTTTAGAGTTATGTCTGAAATTAGTTGTCCCAGGGCAGGGAAATAGTCTATGGGATCTGGAGTGGTGTACTGTGTGTGGCTTGCAGTGGGGGATGTGCGGCTTACCTCCATGCTGTTCTCTACCTCCTGCTGGTCTCTGCGGGGCCTGGATTTTGCCGGGCTTTGGGTGGAGGGAGACGAGGAGCCTGAGGAATCCCCACTTTCTGGGTTTCCCACTTGCCGTGCTGCCTGAGGGATGCTGCCATTGTTCTTTGTCTCTCCCATGGCTCCACGTGTCTTCTGGAGCCGCGAGTCTCCGCCATTTTGTGCAGGCTGTCCGGCGCTGGGGTGGAAGAAGCTAGCGAGCTTCTTCACTTGTGTGCCTTCTTTCTTCTTTTGGGTCATTCTCCACGTCCTCCGCTGTGTATCGGAGCTCTGTAAGCCCTCGTGCGGCTTCTGAGGTGCTGACCATCGCTGTTTGTCCCGGGTGGCTGAGCGGAGCTGCTAGGTCATGCGGCCATCTTCTCAGCCGGTCGCCATGCCCCCCACAATGTTGCAAATTTGATAATCTATTTTGTTTTTAAGAATGCTAGAATGTGAAATCTCTTCATGTTTTGTAAATAATTTTTTTCTTGGTCACTTTCACATGCTGCTGTCCATGTCACAAAAATATTTAGCACAGATGTCTTTACAAACCACAAACAATACCATTGCTTATGGAAATTTCAAATTAGTGCCATTTTTTGTGTACCAACATCAGAAATAAAAATGTCATTACTAAGTCCCATCTTGGTTTCTTTCTCTGTGTCTCTACCCTCTTCTCCACTCTAGGCAGAGGTCTCTGAGCACAGGTCAATAGGTCTTTTGATCCTGCCTCCTCCTTTCTCTTAGTCTCTTGCACATCCATCTCATCTGCCCAATCCTCTACTCTCTCATCTGTATATTCATTCTCCTGCTCTGCCTCCACCTGCTTTACCAATGCATCCACATCTCCACCTACCTCCCCGCCCACCTCCTCCCCAATCTCTCCTGCCTCATGCAGGTGGGGACGGCATTAGCCCCTTCCTCCTCTGCTGCCACATTAATATTCACTTCATTTGTACCCATATTGCTTTGCAGCTTCTCTCCGACACCTTCCTTGGAGCTACTCGTGGGTTTTTTTTCATCTAGGGAGGCTAGCACCCCTGTACCCTCAGTGCTGGCTGCCTGCACACCCCCTTCATCCGCACCTTCTGTCTCTTGCTCCTCCAGTGCTCGGCTCACATTCTGCCCTGTAGACCGCCAACTCTGCACCACCGCTGCATATGTGAACATATTCTTTCCCACTATTCTGACGATAGTTTTTAACCATGTGCTCCCCAGAACCACACAAATCACATTTTTTCTCTTTACAATCTGCTGCATTGTGCCCTGATTTCAGACACACTCTACAGCAGTGTTTAGAAGGACAGTCCTCCTGTATGTGACCATACTGAAAGCACCCCCCTGCAAAATCGGGTTTGTCCAGGATAATACACGGTGCACCACTCCCCTGCAATGGTGACTGACGGGGGAGGGTGACAAACCACACAGTAGCCTGTTTTATCACGTTTCATGCATACTTTAAACCATAGTTTTTCCCTGTACATCCCATACTGATTGTACAGTCTCTCCCCATAGTTTGCTCCCAAACAATACCAAAACAGAAAATGTCTCACCAATGCTGGCTCCAAAAAAGGGTTGTAACAATGCACAATCATGGTCTTTACTCCTGGATCAAACAGCAGAAATTCATCCATCTTCTTAGTTAACATATTTCCTCCCAGCTCTGCCTTCACCCAATACGTCTGATACACAAAGTTTTAATGTAAGTGTTTTTAACTGTTTGGGGCAATAAAGATCAATTTTGAGATACTGCACCATGAGTCTTTCCCCTCTGTTATCCTTCTATATGACGATGAGATGAGATGATGCTGGGAATTGGGACTCCAGTCTGAGGATTCAAACCATCTGATGTTATATGCCGTGGTGGATTTCTCTTGCCAGAGAGCGTTCCTGACCCCTGTAATAAGGGTCCCGGGTTTCTGGTAAGAGACAGTGTGTTTGGTGTTGGTGACGGGCTAATTCGATCTCCCTACTCTATCTGGAAAGTGGAATTATGGACTGAATATCAAATAATTTGAATTTGTAGCGCTGTACCTTATACTTTTATTCTTTGAATATTGTTTGGATTTGCAATATTGTGTCAGCGGCTTGTGCTTTGTCATTGCTATTTTTGTTCTTTATGCGCAGCAGGATATTTATTAGCTTACAGTGGACAGTTTTAGTTTCACCGTCCATAACTGCACACACATTTCATAAAATGACTAAACACCCACATGACATTATTAGCTGCAAAATTACAGAAAGATAATTAACAAACATTCTAACAAAGCATTACAACATAATATTAAAAAAGGCACATATTAAACCAAGAACATTGGTGAGTATTTTCTCCTACAAGAATGCATGGTAAGACAAACAATACACACCCCAATCGGACAGCATGGTAAAATGAAGCCACTTTTGATGGTCAAAATGCACAATAATTTCAGCAAACAGCTCTAGTAAAACATTTGTCAATAGCAAAATATCATTCCTTCTCCCACAAAATTTTTTTTCTTTTTGGTTTCAGTATTTGGACAACAGCACACATATACCCTCACATATACCCTCAGTACTTAGTGACGGTCTTCTCACACATCATACAACCACCAAAGTAACGAAAATACACTCAGTACAATTCTATAGCAGTAAGTTACATTCAGAAAAAAAACTCCTGCTATCCCTCCTCCAGTACCTTCTACTTCTCCCATCCCCTTCACCAGGGGCGTTGCTAGGTGGGAAAAAGACCAGGGGCTCTAGCCCGAAGAAATGCGGCGCGCGCAGCGCGCCGCGGCGAAAAATGGGCGTGGTCAAAATGAAATAGGGGCGTGGTTTAAAGGGGCGTGGCTCACACCTGAGATGAATAAGGGATGGGGGGAGGAAGAAAGAAAGAAAGAGATAGGGAGGGAAGGAAAGAGAAGAGAAGGAAGGAAGGAAAGAAGTCGGGATGGAGGGACAGCAGGCCCAGATTCTTCACCACAATAGCAATATGTGTATTCCAGGAAGTTTAACAATCAGCAGATAAAGATACTCCAAACGCTTCAATCATCCCGGCACCATGGTTGTTATGGTGTCAGGATGATTGAAGCCCATAATTTCTATTATTACATTGTAATATAAAATTAAATAGTTCAACTCACCATAATGCAGAATCAGTGGGAGCCCCGAGCGTCTCACTTGC
>BLSH010021574.1:1408957-1421402 GCA_018402905.1 Glandirana rugosa
GTCCCCGCAGCGGTCCCCCACCGATACCCCCGACCTCGGGGCTCAGAGTGCGGGAATCGGGGCTCGGAGGGCTCCCCGGGAATTACCGCCGTAGAGGGATAGCAGTGTTGCGGGCGGGCAGAGAGATGATGTCATCTCTGCTCGCCCGCCCCTCTCTCTCTCGGGTCTGACTGTAGCCGCACGGCGGCTGAAAGCAGCCGCTCGCGGCTCTGTGGAGCCGCCCGCTCGCGGCTCTATCAAGCCGCTCGCCTGCTCGCGGCTCTATCAAGCCGCTCGCATGCGGCTTCAGTCAGGTCTCCCGCCCGACGGGCGGGAGACCTGATGCCGCCATTAAGGGCCCCTCGGGAGGCTCGGGGCTAAGGGCGTGAGACTCGGGGCTCCAGCCCCCATAGCCACCCCCTGGCGACGCCCCTGCCCTTCACATCAAACATATACATATAGACAACATTATCAATACAATCCTGCAAAAAACACTATTCCCTCCATCAAGAAGCTCCTTTTTACTCCTTTAGCGTACTCCAGTCCCCTTCCCAGAGGGGATTCATTTTCCAACTACAGCATTTGCAGGAGAGCCTACAGGGCTCATTGGTGATGATGGTGCACTTGATGAATCGGACACTGTTAAATCCATACTCAGATTAGGCGTTTCACATCTGCCTCCACCCGGGCTCACACCCAGAGACAAGTCCCATAAATCCATACTCTGATTAGGTGCTTCACACCTGCCTCATCTGTAAACGCGGCAACTTTTGTGCAAACCAATCAATAAACGCTGATTGCGATTTTTTAAATAAAAAATATGAGGAAGAATATAAATCGGCCAAAACCGATGAAATAAAATGTTTTTTATATTTTTTTATTGGATTTGTATTTTAGCAAAAAGGAAGAAAAACTAGTTATTTTGCAAAATTGTTGCTCTTTTTTTATTTATAGCGGCGATCAGAAATGACGCAGAGGAGATCAAATATCACCTAAAGAAAGCTCTATTTGTGGGTAAAAAAGGACGCAAATTTTGTTTGGGTACAACGTGCATGACCATGCAATTGTCAGTTAAAGCAAGGCAGTGCCGAATCGCAAAAAGTGCTCTGGTCCTAAAGCGTGAAATCCTTCCAGGGCTGAAGTGATTAAAGGAATATTTCATGTTTTTTGTTTTTTATTTTCGCTTTAACCATTATTAAAACCACTGCTCCTGAAAAAAACTATTGATTTATAAACTTTTTTTTCTATTCATACATGTCCCCTAGGGCTAAGGCTGTTAAAATTAGAAAGAGGGGGTGGTAACATGGGCGTCCGCAGAACTTTTTTCAGGGGGGGCATCATTTTAAGGTCATCCATGCTCTGCTCCTTTTCGACAATGTCATTATCACATTATCACGATCAGAGACTGTAGACATAGTACAGGAGATGGTCAGAGACTGCAGACATGGTACAGGAGATGGTCAGAGACTGCAGACATAGTACAAGAAATGGTCAGAGACTGCAGACACAGTACAGGAGATGGTCAGAGACTGCAGACATAGTACAAGAGATGGTCAGAGACTGCGGCCATAGTACAGGAGATGGCCAGAGACTGCAGACACAGTACAGGAGATGGTCAGAGACTGCAGACATAGTACAGGAGATGGTCAGAGACTGGGGACATAGTACAGGAGATGGTCAGAGACTGCAGACATAGTACAGGAGATGGTCACAGACTAGGGACATAGTACAGGAGATGGTAAGAGACTGCAGACATAGTACAAGAGATGGTCGGAGACTGCAGACATAGTACAGGACAAGGTCAGAGACTGGGGACATAGTACAGGAGATGGTCAGAGACTGCAGATATAGTACAAGAGATGGTCAGAGACTGCAGACATAGTACAGGAGATGGTCAGAGACTGCAGACATAGTACAAGAGATGGTCAGAGACTGCAGACATAGTACAGGAGATGGTCAGAGACTGCAGACATAGTACAGGAGATGGTCACAGACTGGGGACACGGTACAGGAGACGGTCAGAGACTGCAGACATAGTACAGGAGATGGTCAGAGACTGTGGACATGGCACAAGAGACGATCAGAGACTGCATACATGGCTCAAGAGGATAAGGACCTAGTGGAACCCCCAATCCCATCCCTGATTCCAGGGGGGGGGGATTGCCCAACCTTGCCCCTACCTGCGGACGCCCATGGGTGGTAATGTTTTTTTTTATGGCAATGAACTTGCATACAAGCATTAAATGGAGGAATTCTGAAACCACAAGTTCAATATCATCTGACAATCAGCACTTAGAACATGTGATCTGAGAGGCATCTTCAAAGGGCAAATAGAGTTTGCATGTGTGTATATTTACTCCAAGTTTGTGAGAGTTGAAGTCGTAATTGCCTTTAATTGGGAGTTATTTTAAGGCACTGCTGGAGTAGATTTGGTAGGTATAGTAAATCAGGGCCATAGTCTTTGATAGCTGTAGCTACATCCAACTTGTAGGAGGGATGTGTTAGGAGGTTATCATTTAGGGACCAGGAATGGTCCTTTTCTTTGAGTATAAGAGTTTCTATAGAGGAGAGGACAGCATTGTGGTCTGACCATGGGATTGGAATAATTAGGGAGGACAATAGTGAGGGGGAGGACCTGATAGAGACGAAAATATGGTCTATACGTGAGAATGTTTTATGAGGGTGGGAATAGTGAGTGTATTGTCTCCTAGTTGGGTTGCTTTCTCACCAAGAGTCCAGGAGAGGGTGACGATGCAGTAATTGTTGGAAGGTGGGCTTCCCCAGGCTCGCAGAGGGGGAGAAAGGTGACTTATCTAAGAAAGGATATATAACCTGATTGAATTCTCCACATATGAGTAGGGTACCCTGTTTATGAGAGTCAACTACTTGGAACAGGTGCGAGAGGAAGGAGGCTGGGTTGCGGTTGGGAGCATAGTAAGAAACTACTGTCACTTCTACATCAAAAAGTAAGCCTGTCAATATAAGGTATCTGCCTTCTGGGTGTTTGATCTCTGCTCGGAGTGTGAAGGGTATTGAGCGATAAAACGCTATCAGGTCTATGCCTACGCTTGACATTAGCGGAGGCTGCATAGAACTATGGGTAAGAGGGTAAGAGGAGCCTAAATACTTGGGAGTAAGCGGGGATGTAAAGTGGGTCTCCTGGAGGCAAACCACATGCGCCTTATTAGAGACAAATGAGCAGAAGGTCTTGTGACATTTATGAGGAGAGTTTAGTCCCTGTTAATTAAGGGTGAGGATATTCAGGGAGGCCATGGTGGGAGATAGAGAAGTCTCCAGCTTGAGGGATAGCTACCAAGTAGGACCTTTATCCCCCAGCGAGGGGAGCGGGAGAAAACCTGAGGAGGTGGGGAAGAGAACAGAGAGGGAAAGGTACATGTAAGGAAGAGAGTTATTCTCATATGGGAGAGGAGAAAAGGAAAAGAGATAGGAGAGTCATCTTAATTTCCATCTAGGCAGGTTAAATGTACCTGCACAGAGGGGATCATGTTGTCTGTGGAAGGCCCAACAGGGGGAATTCCGCAGACAAGTGGGGGCAACAATGACAACCAGCAGGAGACTGGTCAGCCGCTAACAAAAGCTTAAGTGTAGTATACTTGCAGGTAGCCAGGTAAAATGTAACCGATTTTATCCGCGAGGATCAGTAAGGAAGGTTACTTAGTTCAGGTCACAGCTAGTGGGTGGGTGGGAAAGTGTGGGCAAGGGTAAGGGGGGTGGGGGGTTGAGCTCAAAAAGGATAGGGAGGGATAAACTGGCATGAGGTCAGGAGTAAGTACTTGAGGGATGCCCCAGGTGCCCAGTCAGTAATAACAAGAGAATCACATTACAAACAGCCTAACATATCTTATGCTAGAACTGGTCTTGGTTTCCAACTCTCCAGGGCAGGAATTGGTATAAAACGACAGGGAAAAGGGGAGTGGGGAAAGGAGGGGGTCAATAAGGTTATCAGCATGCAACAGTTCCGAAGAGGCTAGATCATGGTCTGAATGTATAGGGTGGTGTTGGTAATCGCTCTAGAGAGTTGTGAGCCAATGACTTAGTATAAATTAACAACCTAAAATGGGTTATACCATGAAGAGAACACCTTAGAGATGGTATAGTTACCAGCGTATTCAATATCTCAGGTTGAGAGTCAGAAATGGAATAGTATTCTTTCAGGAACACAAACATGAAGGTCTCCGGATGAACTGTAGTGAGATCAAACAACAAAAGGGTCCGTAAACAACCCATGGAAAATCAGTTCGCCCTGTAGGGCAAAATGGAAGATTGGTAACAGGATCCCTTTTATCCTCAGTCCAAAGAGTCTAGCTGAGCGTGGGACGGGGAAGAGAATCTGCCACACTACGAGGAGGCGGATGTCGAGGTGGTTGCTTTCTGCGGTGAGTAGGGGGCTGAGCGTCGACGGTGACTTTGTGGAGCCGGGGTTGATGGGGGGGAGACCAGATGAAAAACTTGAAGAAGATCTTGTAGTTCATCTGTAGTCTTGCGGGAGTGTTTGCGGCCTTGATGCGTGAAGCGGAGAACGAAGGGGAAACCCCAGGAGTAGGTCATACTATGACGTTGAAGAACCTGCAGGTGGGGCTTGAAGGTTCTCCGCTTGGAGATGGTGGTTTGGGAGAGGTCAGCAAAAATCTGATAGTCATGGCCCTGAAATGTGAGGGACTCCTTTTGACTTGCCGCATGGAGAAGCTGCTCCTTTGTGCCATAATAATGGAACTTGGCAACTATATCATATGGTGGGCCATCTGTCTTCCGCGGAGCGAGGGCTCTATGCGATCCATCTCAAGGCGTTCAATTGGAATGGATGGGACAAGTTCCTGGAATAAGGTGGTGATGCTAGACTGGAGGTCAGTCACCTTTCAGGGATCCCCCTGATTCTGATATTGGAGCGTCTGGCCCTGTTTTCGTAATCTTCCAGTTGTGCCTGTAAGGTGAGATTTTCTTCATGGAGTGCTTCAAGCTCATCAGCGTGATCGCTAAGATGGGTCTCTAGTTCATCGACCCGTTGCTCAAGGTCCGAGGTGCTCTGTTCCAGCTCTGTGATTTCTTAAGAGAGGTGCTCGGTAATCTGGTCATAGGTGTGCTTGAGGGCTTGATGCAACATGTGCTTAAATTGCTGCAGGATATCTGGCTGAGATAAATTGGGTTGGGAGGACAGAGGGGCGGCCAGGAGTTCCAGATGCTGCTGCTGTCTCTGTTTGTAGGAGCGCAGTGTGCCTGATCATGAGGGGACCAGCGGCGCCATCTTGGCGGAGGCCCGCGCCAGCACCTGACAGATGTTTTTTCTCTTAAGTTTCGTTTTGGAGCCGCCCATGACCATGGCGCGGCAATGGTAGCAGGAAGGGCCCACTGAGCCTGGCCAGCTTAGATCGTGGCTGAAAATCTCGCTGCGGAGAGGAGCTCTAGCTGGACATGTCCACAACGGTGAGTTTCGCACATGCGCCCCCCAAGAGTTGTAATATTTAATGCTGACAGGTTTTACCCCCCTTACTCTTGGCTCACCTCTACCTTGAGATATATTTACCTCTATGCAAGACTTCTGCCATGGAGTCATAAATGATAGCAGCCTTTACCTTGGTTGTGACTATTAAATTTTGATATCCGTCCTGTCTCTTTTTTATTTGAGACCTCCACTTTTTCTTGGAACTCCTATTTTCCTATAGATGTCTCCTTCATTTTATTATCACTTTTTTATTTTTCATTCCCTCTTTCCCTTAAGTATGCATTTAGACAATCATTATAAGTGGAAGTGCAGATCTTAACTTGGTATTACTTTCCTTATTGAATGTTTTTTTATAACTAGGCATTTATGTAATTGAATACTTTTGTTCAATACTTGAAATTGTGAAATTTACACTGACTCCATGCTCTGCACTATATTTTCTTTGTTACAACTCAAGAAACATCTAAAGTAAAAAAAAATGTTATCCTTCATCAGTAATGATAAAGTAATCAAATATAAGCTTACTTAAACATTGTCAACATATTGGAATTTAGTTTAGAACCAGTAAGGCAAGGAAATATAAAGTGTTTAATAGGTAATCCCAGAAAAAGCTGTGTGCCTACAGGCTAAAGTTATGAAAACTGGTCCTTATTGACCCATAACTATAATAGGTAGTCTTAAAGTGATTGTAAAGCTTCATTTTTAAAAAAATAACAAACATGTTATATAAGGGACAGCATGAATGAACAGGTGGTTGAACAGATTTTTATAACATTTTGGTTATAAGAAACTGCACAGTAAAGTAAAAAGAGCCTACAGTCCCAACTGTTGGCTGGTTAAAAGACTATATTATATACATATACACTATTTCATATTTTGCTCAACTAACTTTTTTTTAAGCATGTATTTAATCAGTCCTGACTGTAATAAATAAAAAAACATGTGTACAAAATTACTATAATTTCCCTTAAATAAATATTATAATGCTAAACTAGTAGAGCAGAAATATATTTCAACTGCATACAGGTGTAAATAATAGGGTGTGGGGTACAAGAGTCAATTTACAAGTAGAGTTGGGCGAACAATTCGAGCTGGGCAAAAGTTCAGCCTGAACATTGCCTGTTCACCTGTTCGGCGAACACCCGAATTTGCGGGGCTCGGAAGCTGGCCGCTGTGTCCTCAACAATGGATGAGTCAACAGCTGTCAATGGGCTATCCTGCTGACAGCTGAATGAAAAAAAAAACAATGCAGGCAATAGAAAAAAGTGAAAAAAAAAATAGCGCAGGGGTCCCCCCAAGCCATACCAGGCCTTTCGGGTCTGGTATCAATTTTGAACCCACACCAAAAAAAAAATGGCATGGAGTCCCCCCAAAATCCATACCCTTATGTGAGCATGCAGCCCAACAGGTCAGGAAAGTGAGTGCCCCCCTCCTGAACCATACCAAGCCACATGCCCTCAACATAGGGGGAGCTTTGGGGTTGGGTGGGCTCTGCCCCCACTCCAAATCACCTTGCCTCTATGTTGATCGGTACAAGGGTCTATTCCCGACAACCCTGGGTGGTGGCTGTGGGGGTCCGCAGGCAGGGGGCTTATCAGAATCTGGAATATCCCTTTAACAATGGGGTCCCCAGATCCTGCCCCCCAATGTGAATGGGCATGAGGTACATGGTATTCCTACTCATTCACCATAAAAAAGTGTCAAAAATAAATAAGGGCAGGAGGTTCCACTATTAAAAAAATAAAAAAACAAGGTCACCCAATGTAGATCCATTGTCAATCATGATGCCCGCCACACCACTGAACCCCAAAAAAGAAGAAAAAAAACTTCCTGCTCTGCCTGCAACACAGGTTAGCCGAGTATGCACCCGTCTGTAATGGCACAAGGGGGTGGTGCCCCCCTGCCCCAAAGCACCCTCCCCTGCTGAGGGCATGTGACCTGACTTGGTTTATGAGGGGGGATGCTAGCCCCCCCTTTCTTGACCTGCCGGTCTGCATGCTCTGATAAGGGTCTGGTATGGACTTTGGGGGGGCCCACACTGCACAGATGCTCCACTTTCCAGGCAGACTAAGGGGACCCCCCCAAGTACTATATTTAAAGGAATTTTTCATTTTTATTGTTTCACTTTAAGCATAATTAAAATCACTACTCCTATAAAGACAATATTTTTTTTTTCAAAAATGGCATTGATACATGTCCCCCAGGGCAGTACCCAGGCCCCCATACCCTTTTTTTGAGCAAACACTTGCATATAAGCCTTCAAAATGGGCACTTTTGATTTTTCAAGTTCGGGTCCCATAGACTTTAATAGGGATCACGGTCCGGGTCTGAACTTTTGCAATCTTTGAGAATTTTGCTGCGAACTGAACGGGGGTTGTTCAAACCAAGTCTATTTACAAGTAAAATCAATTATTTTGAACAATTCTGAATTACATTATACTTACAGAAAAATGGGAGATGGGGAATAACCCCAACCAAGGTGAACTTTAAGGGCACACCACGAAACAACACAAATTCCGTTAAATTAACATGCATTTATTGGAGGTTACATAAAAAAGAGCCAAAGCTTAACCACTTCAGCCCTGGAAGAATTTCCCATGTTAGGACCAGAGCACTTTTTGCGATTCGGCACTGCGTGGCTTTAACTGACAATTGCGCAATTGTGCGACGTTGTACCCAGACGAAATTTGTGTCCTTTTTTCCCACAAATAGAGCTTTCTTTTGGTGGTATTTGATCACCTCTGTGTCATTTATGATCACTGCTATAAACAAAAGAAGAACGACAATTTTGCAAAAAACCCAAATTTCTTACTTTTTGCTAAAATACAAATCCAAAAAAAAATATAAAAAACATTTTTTTCATCGGTTTTGGCCTATTTATATTCTTCCTCATATTTTTGGTAAAAAAAAAAATCGCAATCGATTTTTAGCGGTACTGCGATATTGCAGCGGACATTTCGGACCATTTTGACACTTTTTGGGACCAATGACATTTATACAGCGATCAGAAATTTAAATGTCATTGGCAGTGAAGGGGTTAACCTGCAGGGGGAGATCTAGGGATTAAGTGTGTTCCCTGGGCGTGTTCTAACTGTGGGGGGACTGGGCTACCATGGGCATAAGAGATCTAACTGATCCCAGTGACAGGAATCAGTAGATCTCCTATGCCCCCACTAACAGAGCGGGGAACCGTCGTGTTTACATTGGCGGTTCCCCATTCTTTGGCTGTGGCCGCTTATCGCGGCTCGCCGGCATACATCGGGTCCGCTCAAGCCGCGTGTACACTCCTCAGGAGTACGGTGCGCGCGCCCCTTAGCGGCCACTCGCAGATTGCCGCTTTTTTACGGTGATTCACGCTAAGCGTCCACACTGCCGCAGTGAATATACGGTAGGCGGTGTGGAACCGGTTAAAATTGTAGGAGGTTACAAAACTATGAGCGAATTTCATCATTTTGTAACGTCCTACAATTTTAAGCTTTGGCTCTTTTTTATGTAACCTCTGTAGGGGCCACAGAGATAGTAAACTAGCCAGATTAGTTCAGACTTCCCACTGGCCAAATGCAGACAGAGCTCTTCCTGTGGAATGCAAGGTGGTAAAGTGCCATGCTTAAAGATTTTACTGTTCACACAGTATTCTCCCGGGGAGGTATTCATAATCATGATTATATTACTGTATTACAACAATAAAACTGATGTATAAAAACTGGACCAAGGTAATCTTCTTAAAACTACTGGTTTTTGGCTTTCTAACCTCCTTAGATAAAAAAAAAACTGACTCTGATCCTCATAACAGGCAACTGCTTACTCAATGTAACTAGACATATATACAGTGAGCACATGTAAATCCTAACTGAATAACATTTCGTTGACTAAAGCACTGGGTATCATAACAATTTTTTCACAGGTTTTTCACTCTCCGTGGCCGTGCTGCTGATTTCCTGTAGTTTTTTTGAAGCCACTTCCAGACTACTTACATGTCTTCCAACGATTGATTTCATATTTTTTTACAAGACAGATTTCCTTCTGGTGACAACAGTAGAACATGCTTGTGAAATGTGTGTTAAAATGACCACCTGTAGTCTCCGTAGGGAACCTGTGTGACAGTGTGACAACACAGGACCACTATTGTGAGACAGGAATATAGGGTTCTGACAACAACCAAATTAATACACCCCCTAAGGGCTGATCAATGTGGTAATCAGCGCTAAACGGATGCCAATCATAGAATAAACCACTCCAATAAAGGAATAGATATGGCAGCCTCAGCTGCTGCTAATAATAAATATAAATACCACCACAAGTATCAGTATAATCAAATTAAACTGAATATAGCAGCGCTAAAACATCACTCTAAATTATGCCGGCATTAAAATCATGAATGAAACAAAAAAATAAAAAGTCCAAAGTGCTCTACAAGTCCCTTGGCAAATGTATCTGTGTAGTCTTCAGAGCTTTACCCTTAGAGACACCACCACCACACCTTGTGAGATATAGGGCTTTCCCCCATATGGAGGGACATGTTACAGGGAGACAGCCCTATATTCCTGTCTCACAATAGTGGTCCTGTGTTTCACCCTGTCACATGAGCTCCCTTTGGAGGGACACGGGGGCCTAATGAAGAAATGTAATGTAACCAGAATTGGGCTTTAAATCAATACCTGGTGGTCCTGCTATGAAAGTCTTTGTGTTTGGGCACTTCACCCTATATTCCTAAGCTTCAGAGCTTTATCCTTAGAGACACCACCACCACACCGCATGAGACATGGGGCTTTCTCCCTATATGGAGGGACTCACCAGATGATAATGAATATAACACCCATAATCATATATCTTTAGATGCCTCCAAAGCGTTGTAGCTTGTTGCAATAAGCTCTTCACTCCTTATAACCACATGCAGCATCCACCATCAACACTTAAAAGTTCCTTCAATAAATGAGGCTTACAGTGCGTTATCCTTCAACAATTTATATCAACAATACACAGATATCACGCCCCCCACTGGGGTGCACACTTACAATAAAACTTACAATAAAACCTTTAAAACAAGCGTGATGTAAACAACAGTGTATATGACACAGCCAGGAAACTGTCCCTCTCACCACCTGCAGTATCAAATGACCAGCGATGTTCCCGGGCGCCCTCAGACGATGTGATGACGAAACATGTCAGTGCATGACCACGCCGCTACTCTGACACACAGACGGCAGGACGGCCCTTCACCCGGGAACATCGCTGGTCGTTTGATACTACAGGCGGTGAGAGGGACAGTTTCCTGGCTGTGTCATATACACTGATGTTTACATCACGCTTGTTTTAAAGGTTTTAATGTAAGTGAACAGCTTATAGTAACAAACTACAACGCTTTGGAGGCATCTAAAGATATATGATTATGGCCATTATATTCATTATCATCTGGTGAGTCCCTCCATATAGGGGGAAAGCCCCATGTCTCAGGCGGTGTGGTGGTGGTGTCTCTAAGGATAAAGCTCTGAAGCTTAGGAATATAGGGTTGTCACAATATAACATGAAGTGCCCAAACACAAAGATTTTCATAGCAGGACCACCAAGTATTATTTTAACCACTTGCCTACTGCCCACCGTCATATGACGGCGGAGCGGTAAGCCTCTCGTTCTAGGACGACGTCATATGACGTCGTCCCTTTAAGCCGGGATTGCGCGTGATCGGGCGCACGCATACTGGCTCTGTCGGTGTCGGTGTGTCCCCAGGACACACCGCATCACTGACAGGGGTGAACAGCCATTGGTTGTGGCTGTTCAACATTCGTCATGGCTGATCACAAATGGCACGTCCGTCGTTCGCACAGCACGTGCTCGCGATTGGGAGCGCGCTGCGCGTGCGCGTTGGTGGCGGCGTGTTCCCAGGGAACACTGCCTGTCACTGACACTGGTATCAGCTGCCGTCAGGCGGCTGTTACCTTGTGATCGGCTGTGATCTACTTCACAGCCGATCACATCCAATGTAAATAGAGCGGTAACTCACTGTTACCAGCTCTTCTCTCCTCACACAGTGTCCAGTGTGAGGAGAGAAGAACTGGAATCAGTGAGTTACTGATCTGTACAGTAAAAGCACACACTGTCACATCCCCCTGCCCCCCCAATGCACCTGTCACCCAACAGTCACCCCATCTGCCCCCCATAAAGTGTACCTGTCATCATAAAGTGCACCTGTCACCCATCACCCGTCAGTGATCATGGCCTGTCAACCGTCAGTGACCGTGGCCTGTCACCCGTCACCCATCAGCAACCGTGGCCTGTCACCCATCACCCATCAGTCATGTGGCGTGTCACCCATAACCCATCAGCGACCGTGGCGTGACACCCGTCACTGACCGTGGCCTGTCACCCATCACCCATCAGTGACCGTGGTGTGTCACCCGTCACCCATCAGTGACCATGGCGTGTCACCCATCAGTGACCGTGGCTTCTCACCCAGCCAGTGACCATGACCAGTCACCCATCAGTGACCACCACCAGACACCCGTCACCCATCAGTGACCACCACCAGTCACCCATCACCCATCAGTGACCACCGCTAGTCACCCGTCACCCATCAGTGACCACCGCCAGTCACCCGTCACCCATCAGTGACCACCGCCAGTCACCTGTCGCGCATCTGTGACCACCGCCAGTCACCTGTCACACATTAGTGATCACCGCCAGACACCGGTCACCCATCAGTGACCACCGCCAGACACCCATCACCCATCAGTAACCACCGCCAGACATGCGGCACCCATCAGTGACCACTGCAAGTCACCCATCAGTGACCACCACCAGTCACCCATCAGTGACCACCGCCAGTCACCTGTATCCCATAAGTAACCTCCACCAGTCACCCGTCACCCATCAGTGACCACCACCAGACACCCATCACCCATCAGTGACCACTACCAGACACCCGCCACTCATCAGTGATCACAGCCAGTCACCCATCACCCATCAGTGACCACAGCCAGTCACCCGTCAGTGACCACCACCAGTCAC
>BLSH010021649.1:16759-32029 GCA_018402905.1 Glandirana rugosa
ACAGGCACCGTGCCTGGGCCTGTAAAGTTTTTAGCAAGCCCAAGCCAGGCCCCAAGACGATAAAATGAGGTGCACAACTCTTCGACGTCCCGTCGGTTAGTTGTTCGCAAAGCGGACCGAACCCGAACGATTTTTGAAATGTCCGGGTCCGTGCCACGGACACCCGAAAGTTCGGTACGGACCCGAACGTTACAGTCCGGGTTCGCTCAACACTACTCTTGAGTTAATGCAACGCTCCTTTTGGTGGCCTAAAATGAGGCAGGACTGTAAAACGTACATCAACTCCTGTACAGTGTGTCAGCGAAGTAAGGGGTCCAATTCCAAGTCTTGGGGTCTGTTGAGACCACTGCCTATTCCCGACCAACCTTAGAAAGAGATCTCCATGGACTTTATTGTGGAACTACCTCCCTCGCAAGGGTTCACTACTATCTTAGTAGTGGTGGATCACCTCTCAAAGATGGCACATATCCTGCCCATGCTTGGCACACCATCTGCCTTGGACACAGCTAATATTTTTATCAAAGAGATCATCAGACTCCATGGAATACCCAATAGTATTGTGTCTGATCGAGGTGTCCAATTTACCTCCAGATTCTGGAAGGATTTATGCAAGATCTTGTCCATCAAAGTTTGCCTCTCCTCTGCTTACCATCCAATGGTCAGACTGAAAGAACCAACCAGACTTTGGAACAGTACCTCCGTTGTTTCTGTACCTTTTCCCAGGATGATTGGGTCTCGCTACTTCCTTGCGCAGAATTTGCCTGCAATAACTCTGTACATACAGCCACAAACCAGTCTCCGTTCTGGGCTAATTATGGGTTCCACCCTTCCTTTCTGCCCAACGTAATCCCTGAAACTTCAGTGCCTGCAGTACAAGACCATATTGGGTTCATCCAGACCAATTACCGTCGGCTTCAGGAGGGCATGCAACAAGCCAAGAATCAGTACAGAAGGAGTTATGACAAGGGAAGAAGAGACAACCCTGCGTTCAAGACAGGGGATAAAGTGTGGTTATGCACTTTGAACCTTTGGCTGACATGTCCCTCACGGAAGCTTGGGCCTAAATTCATTGGGCCTTTTGAAGTGAAAAAGGTAATCAACCCAGTGGCCTTCGAGCTTGCACTACCTAATTCCTACAAGTTCCATCCAGTTTTTCATGCCTCTCTATTGAAACCAGTGGTCCCCAGTCATTTTTCAGGAAGAGATGAGCAGCCTCCACCACCAGTACTGGTTGAAGGAGAACCGGAATTCGAAGTCGAAACCATCTTGGACTGTAGGAGAAGGGGTAGACAGATACAGTACCTCATTAAATGGAAGGGGTATCCCCCAGAAGATAATTCTTGGGAACCATCTGGTAATATACATGCCCCACGGTTGATACAAGCTTTCCATAGGAGCCATCCAGAGAAGACAGCTAGTTTGGGCACCCGGAGGTTGCCCCTTGGGGGGGGCACTGTCATGGGCAGCGCGTACCAGTACGAACGCATCAGCGCGTTCCGGTACGAACAGTCGTTCCGGTACAAACGATCGGAAGGAGATCCCAGGTGCGCATGAGCGCACGCAAAGGAAAGAAACGGCACACATACAGGCGGAATAGGCGTGTACGCAGCGTCCAATAGGATTCCTTGGGGCACTATGAAAGGCTGCTCATTCTTCCCCTTAATTGCTGGATCGTCTTCAGCTCTCCTGAGTTCCTGACCTTGCTCTCCTGTGATTCTGCTTGATTCCTGTTACCGGGCTTGGCTCTTGGACTTCCCCTCTCTCCTGTGTTGACCCTTGGCTTGCTCCTGGACTTTTTCCTGCCTTATTTCCAGTTTATGACCTTGGCTTTTTTAACGGACTCTGCTACCTTCCTGATTCCTGGTGTGTGACCCTTGGCCTGGCTTACGGATCCGCCTTCTCCTTCCTTCCTGCACCTGATTGGCAACCTGCATTGGGACTGTTCCTGCCCTGCACGTGCTTCCTGGAGCAACCCTGCCGACCACCTGCCTGGTGCCCGTCCAGTGACCGTTGCCTTGTCTTACCGGCCTTCATGGATATCACTGCTGTTTCCAGCTGACAAGCCATCCTGCACGCTTCTTCCATCTGCTCCGGTGACCTGTGCTTCTTTGCGCACTGTACCCTCTGTCTCCACTTCAGAGGTACTCTGCGTTCAGCCGCAAGGGGAGCCTCTCTCGACAACTCAGCGCACTTTCTGAGTTCTCACCCTGCTGCTGCTCGCCTGTCTGTGCTGCAGCAGAACTTCGGCCTTCCCGCTCACCGCCTCCTATGCGATGTGCCCACAAGGTGGAATTCCACCTTGCACATGCTGGAGAGACTGTGCGAGCAGCAGCAGGCAATAGTGGAGTTTCAGCTGCAGCACGCACGGGTCAGTCGCTCTGTGGAACAGCACCACTTCACCACCAATGAGTGGGCCTCCATGTGAGACCTGTGTACCATATTGCGGTGTTTTGAGTACTCCACCAACATGGCCAGTGCCGATGACGCTGTTCTCAGCGTTACTATCCCACTTCTATGTCTCCTTGAAAAAACACTTCGGGCGATGATGGAAGAGGATGTGGCACAGGAGGAAGAGGAGGAGGAAGAGGGGTCATTTCCACGGTTATCAGGCCAGTCATTCACAAGTGGCTCGGAGGGTGGGTTCCTGCACCAGCATAGGTCAGGTAAAACATTTTCAAGCCAGGGCACAGTTCTGGAGGATGAGGAGGAGGAGGAGGAGGATGTTCACAGCAGGGTGGCACCCAATGCAGCTGGTGGGCATCACTGGAGCGTGGCTGGGGGGATACGGAGGACACAGATGATACACCTCCCACAGAGGACAGCTTGTCTTTGCCTCTGGGCAGCCTGGCACACATGAGCGACTACATGCTGTAGTGCCTGCTCAACCACAGCCGAGTTGCCCCCATTTTAACTTGTGCTGATTACTGGGTGGCCACCCTGCTGGATCCCCGTTACAAGGACAACGTGCCGTCCTTAATTCCCTCACTGGAGCGTGATCGGAAGATGCGCGACTACAAGTGCACGCTGGTAGACGCGCTGCTGAGGGCATTCCCAAATGACACAGGGGGCTCCTTGGAAGCACAAGGCGAAGGCGGAGGAGGAGGAAGAGGTCGCCAACGCAGCTGTGGCACCGCCAGCACCTCAGAAGTCAGGGTTAGCATGGCCAAAATGTGAAAAAGCTTTGCCAGCAGCACGCCACAACAAACAGCACCACCAGCTGATAGGCAACGTCTTAGCAGGAGGCAGCATTTCAGGAACATGGTGGAACAGTATGTGTGCACACGCCTACACGTACTGACTGATGGGTCTCCCCATTCAACTTCTGGGTCTCCAAATCGGGCACATGGCCTGAGCTTGCCCTTAATGCCTTGGAGGTGCTGGCCTGCCATGCAGCCAGTGTATTGTCTGAATGTGTGTTTAGCACGGCAGGGGGCGTTATCACAGACAAGCGCAGCCGCCTGTGCACAGCCAACATGGACAAGCTAACGTTTATTAAAATTAACCAGGCATGGATCCCACAAGACTTGTCTGTACCTTGTGCAGAATAGCCATTTAGACCGGCCTTACACAGCCATTGGTATACTTGTTTTTTTTTAATATGTCTCAATATTTTGGGGTCAACCCAAATTAGAAAAAAAACAAACAAACAAACAAAAAACAGTGTTGGCTACCTCCACCACCACTTCCACCTACATTGCCACGGTCACAGCCTAGTCAACCTCTAGGCTCCTACTCCACATCCACCTCCTCCTCCCATTTTTATTTTTTTTATGTGATTTTAAGTTATTTCCCTATCCACATTTGTTTGCAGGGCACTTGTCCTACTCTTACCCCCATTTTGCTTCCTTTTACAGCCCTCTAGCCCTTTCCAGGACTTTTTTACAGCCATTTTTGTGCCCAAAAGTTCGGGTCACCTTTGACTTCAATGGGGTTTGGGGTCAAGTTTGGATTAAGTTCGGTACCGAACCCGAACTTTTCCGCAAACATCCAGGTGTCCGCTCAACTCTACTCCCAATTCATCTTGGCTGGCATCTACGTGAAGCTCATAGGGCTTAGAGGGGTCGGCATACGCTAGAACTGGAGCCTCTGTTAGACTGGCCTTTAATTGTCTATATGCTTCCTCATACAAGGGAGTTCACTGCTCACAGATGTATTTCTTCTTCCCTCTTTGGCCTATCTTCTTATCTTTCAATTTCCCATCCTCTTCCCGAGGCCACCTGCAACAATTCATTAAGAGGCTTTGCTATCTTGGCAAAATTAGCCACAAATCTCTGATAGTATGAGCAGAACCCTAAGAATGATCGCAATTCCATCACAGTCTCTGGCCGGGGCTATGCAGTGACCGCTTCCAGCTTCCTCGGGTCGGTGGCTACTTCATTGGCCGACACCACATCCCCCAGGTAAGTAGCCAAAGTACGATAGAACTGACACTTCTCCAGGGGCAACTTCAACACTTCTTCATGGAGCCTCTCAAACACTTTTTCCAGCCGTGCCTCATGCTCTTCCAAGGTTCTTCCAAACACTATTATGTCATCCAGATACACCAGGACTTTCACTAAATTCATGTCTCCCAATGTCCTCTCCATCAAGCTTTGAAAAGTGGCTGGAGCGCCAGTCAATCCTTGTGCCATTCTGTTAAACTTGTACAACCCCAGAGGACATATGAAGGCGGTCTTCTCCTCTGCACACATGGGTATCTGATAGTACCCACTCTTCATGTCCAGCACACTAAACCATTTGGCTCCTGCCAGTCACTGCAAGGCGTCCTCAATCCTCGGAGTGGTGTATTGGTCAGGAATGGTTCTCCGGTTGAGGGTTCTGTAGTCTATGCACATTCTTAGAGTTCCATTTTTCTTTCTCACCACTAGTATTGGAGAAGCGTATGGACTTCTGGACTCCTGAATCACTCCAGACCTTTTTAATTCTGCCAACTGCTCCCTCAAATCTTCCAGATCACTGAGAGGATTTCCTCTGGGCTCTTTCTCTGAATGGCTTCTCTTCCTGTAGACGTATCCGATGATAGGCACTCTTGGCACATGCCACGTCAAAGTCATCACTAGCAAAGATCTTTTCCCACCGATGTAGTTGAGACTTCATCCTCTCTTCCACACAGGAGGCATACCAGCAGCACACTCTTCCATCTCTTTTCTTAGACTTTGCAGACTCTTCCCCTTCTGCTCCTCTTCAGGTGTCACTGGGATGTCTGCACTCACCTGACCCACAGACATCCTGGTCTTCAGAGTCACAGGATGGTCAGAAACATTTTGCAGGCCAATAGACACTCTTCTTATTTCTCAGTAGAGCTTTTGTGGGTACTATCTCAGGAACCATGACCAAGCCTACATCATGACCAAGCCTACAGCCTACAGCTTCAGTTTGTGCATCTGTCTCCAACACCACAAAGGACCCAGGATGATCCCAGGTCAGCTTTACAATAACCTTCAAACAGGTGATTTCCCCAGGCTGAAGTATGGTCTCTCTCATGTCCAATTTCCACAAACGACCTACCCCACGGGTTGGAGCTTTCTTCTCCTGAATCACTTGTTGACAAGCTTGATACAGTGTGGGATGAATTTTCTGTTATAGCCCCATCTTCTCAGATCACTTTCTCCAGTAATCTTCATACCAGATCAGTATTAGTCCCGATTATCATGGAATTGTGCTCTGCCCCAGCTGGTCGGGGGCACACCACAGCCAGGGTATCAAAGGTCACCACCCTCCCAGTGGCAGATGGCCCGAAGGAGATTCTGATGGGAATATAACAGTCATAGGGAAATCGGTTGGTCCCCAGTCCCCAAATTTCCAACTCTTCCAGCTTGATCAAGGGGATATGCTCCAGGTACTGATCATAAAAGTCTCTGCAAAGAAGGGTGACTTGGGCCCCAGTATCTAACAGAGCTTGAGTGTAAATACCTTCCACTTGCATCGAGACAATAGGAGATGGCCCTACTAACTTCTCTGGTATGATTGCTTTCTTTGTCCCACCAAAATTCCTTATCCAACCGCTTTGGGAGAATCTAACTCTGGCCCTAGATACTGACCCAGTATTGACTCCCTGCGCCTGGCCCTCAGACCCCGGTGACGGGTTAGGCATTATCTCCTTCTTGGGGCTTCTCTTCTTAGGACTTGTCCTGCTTCAGCTTGGCTTCTTGGAGCTCAGATTCTTTGGGTTCCCAGTTGGCTCCTTCACAGAGACCGTCTGAAGTTTCCCACCTTCTGAGTAGCCAATATCTGTTGTAATGCCTTAAATAATTCTGCCATGAAATTAAATTCTTCTCTCTGTGGGCACTGCTGCTTGAAGTGACCAGACTCCCCACACTTGAAGCCCTTTCTAGGGTCATTCCCATCCGCCTGAGTAACACTTTGAACTTCCATGACTCTCAACAGGGTTTGTTGTAATTGAATCTGAGCTTGGGCCACCTGTGCTAGTAGTTTGACTGGAGACTCTTCAGGGGATGGCGTAAGAAGTCTAGTGCTTTCTCCCCACTCAGAACTCTCCTGGTTATCAGCCTCAAGTTACTATGACTCGATTTGAACTTGTTGGGCTGACACCTTTCCAGCTTTTGGGGTAACATTCACCCCTCCTAAAGATCCTTGGTTCTTCTTATCCAGCAAGGCCTCCTCTTCCTCGTTCCTTGTAAAATTCTCTCCCATCTTATTTGGTCACCTTCTTTTGGGTCAATTCCTTTCTTTAGGATGATTTGATGCAAGACACGATCCACCCTAACAAAATAAGCGGATAGCTTCTCCCCCCTCTGCTGGTGGGTATGTTCAAACTTGTACATCAAATCCGGAATCTTCTCCACTCTGCCATAAACTGCACACAGCGCTTCAATATAGTCCATGGCCACACACTCTGGCTTTCCTCTCTTTAAACTTCTGATCACATCCACAGCAGGACTCCTCAGACTTTCACTTATTTACCTTTTCACAGCTTCAGGCACATTCCAGTTTTTCACTGCTTGAATAGCCTGATCCATACAACTGTCAAAGTCTTCCTCCCCTGCTGGAGTGGGTTTGTGGCCAGAGAAAAATTGCAGTTTTTGATAACCTTGATGAGCTGTAATGCCATTGCTCTAAATCAGATTTTCTACTAGCCATCCCATGTCCAGGTAAAAGGGTGCGGGTGGCATCCCTTTAATGGCAGTCTCAGCTTCCTTCTCCTCTATGTCTGACTTCACTCAGGCACATTGATATTCCTCCTGTTCTGACCCTTCCTCTATCTTCAGGGGTATACTATGAGCTTCCAATCCTTCTGTCAGGAGACTTACTGGAACACTTTCCCTCCATTCTACCAGAGTATAGGTATTATCCTCCTCATAATCTGTCCTCAGATCTACGACATAGGACCCCTGGTTTGGAAAGGCCCCTCTCAACATCAGTCTTATGTCTCGTTCAGACCACCCCACTCCGGGCAACTTTAATGCGCTGGACAACGCTAACCGACTCCCTTCCTCTTGAGCCCACTTAGTGGCGACAACTGAGTCCATCTGGTTTCCGGGGAGTTCTTCAGATTTTCTGAGGTTCACCGTAGGGAAATCCCAGATGAGCCCCCAAATGTAGCACTGCCCCTTGAGGGTTGCTTAAAGAATCAATTCTCCCTTGAGCTTCCCCGTTCTGAGAGTCCTCTACCACCCCTGTTCCATTAATACTGACACTCTTTCAGTAATGGAGACCACATCACAGTTTGAGTTTAAAGTGTTTACTCTACTCTTATTTTATACGAAATGATGACCTTCAGGTGATCAAAAAATTGGCCACAGCTTCACAAAGTAACCGGTTAAGAGAACTTATTGACTTAGAAATCACAAATTTTCACACACAAGTTATCCTTTATCAATCTGAGGAATAAAAGGAGCAGTTACTTCAATAGCTTTCACCACTCCCTGTACTCCCCCAGCAAAGGTAATAAATGAAACCGTATAACTCCTCCAAATGAGTTTAAGCAACCACCTGTGGGTTCACTGAGAACAATATAGTTCAATAATGTTTGGTGATAATCAATGTAAAATAATGAACATCAAGAGGCATGGCCAGGATGAGCTGGTAGATGGCTGCCTAAGACTGGAGCTCTCGTCAATGGAGGATCTTTACGGACCACACAGAGGCACAAGCACCCGCCCGGATGTCCACACAGCATGGGGACATCATCAGGCACCAACTTAGCATCGAGGTCCTGATCCCCTCAGGACATGTCGGGCGGAATCACACAAACAATCCCCGAACTGTTCCGCTCCCAGCCTGGCAACATGGCGCGGGCTCACGGTCCTTCACAGCCTGCAGGCCGCTACACAGGGGAAACGAGCACAGCATACAACCCATCCCACAATGGGGGAATCATTCTGGCACCGTGCCAGCAGCCCAGCCTGAGTGACCTACACTCGGTGACATCAAAGAGACTCTGACAGCAGGCATGACAGCAGCCATAGCCGACCTCAAAATCGACATACAAGCGATCTCAAGCTGGGTCATGGAGATGGAGAAGGTGACTACCCAACATTCTAATGCAATTAGAAGGGTACACCACACGCTTAATACACACACTCTCCAACTCGGCGACCTCAATCGTCACATGGAGGATCTCGAAAACCATGGCAGACGCCATAACCTACAGCTGAGAGGGCTCCCTGAGACCATCGACGCAGAGCAACTACAGCAAACAGTAATTGGAATCTTCAACAGTCTGCTTGACCGACCACCGGCCACCCCAATTAGGATGGAATGCATCCTTTGTGCCTTAAGGCTGTGTGGCAGAGAGACAGACCCACCCAGAGATGTAGTGTGCTGTTTTATAGACTTCCAACTAAAAGAGGAGATCTATGCTTTTCTCAGAAACAGGACACAGCTCTCCTTCCAGGGTACAGAAATACGCCTATTCCAATATCTGTCCAATATCACCCTGCAAAGATGCAGAGAACTGTGTCCCCTACTTGAGGTACTCTGCACAAATGGGATCACCTACCTACCCAATCTTGGGATTGGTGAACAGGTTCTCTCCAATAGCTGGGTCCTACAGGGCTCTTCCCACAGTCCAACAGGATGCTCTGCTGTCCCTCCCCATCCTCCCACCCCACCCTGACCCTCTTATCAAATAACCACCCCCCCAAGCCTAGATCCAAACCACCGCATTCCCTACCCCGTGGCAACATCCACTCTGCCACCCTTCCGATCACCTTAAGTGTCCCACGGACAACACCCACAGCGGCAAGAACACACTAATTTATTTGAGAGGTAGGCAAAAACGAACACATCAGATGCCGCAAAGCCTGACAACCCCCAAACCAAATGTGTTCCCTAGCAGAACAGGTATCCCTTACACACGTAATGACATTCTCCTCATTAGGAAAACAACCAACCTTAATTTCTCACAATGTAAAGGGACTCAACACACCCGAAAAAAGAATGCTACTTCTCAGCAAATTGAAAAAGATCAGACCCGCCTTCATATTTCTCCAAGAAACGCACTTCAAATCTAACTCAATACCGACACTATATGATATACAATGCCCCACGGTGTACCACGCCTCGAGCCCACTTCACAAAGCTAAGGGAGCCTCCATCCTATTGCATAAACATGCAGAATTCAAATTAGAACATTAGCACGCTGACCCCAATGGAAGATTTCTATTCTGACAGGCCTCTGGAAACAGAAACAAGTGACATTGGCCAATGTCTACTTTCCCCACACAGAACATCTCACTTTCTGCCGACAAATAGTGGAAGAACTTAAAAGTTTCGCCAAAGGATGTGTCTTATTGGGGGGGAGACTTCAACGTCCCTATCGACCCCCTCCTGGACACCTCCAACGGCAAATTGACTTTTACTTATAGAATCCTGAAAAGCATTAAAACTCAATTGAACTCCCTTGCATTAGTGGACTTGTGGCGTCTAATGCACCCCAGAGGTAGAGATTACACCTTCTACTCGAAAGTACATAAGAAACACTATCGGATCGATTATATTTTTATAACCCAAAGAGATATCCCACTACTACATTCAGCAGACATAGGTATCCAAACATACTCAGATCATGCACCAGTATCAATCTCATTGAATATCCGCGACCCTGCTCCTAAGTCGTGTAGCTGGCAACTAAACCCCACTATTTTAATGGACCCAACCACATTCCAACAAATATCCAACAACATAAAATCATACTTTGACCTGAACACCACGGAAGAGCTGTCACCTCTCATGATATGGGAGGCACACAAGTGCGTTATAAGGGGAGAACTTAAGCTTAAGCACATATTAGAAAAAAGAACACAACAAAACAACAGTGGCTCTCATCCAAAAAAATCACAGCTCTGGAAACACAACATAAAAAATCGCAAGTGGAAAAAGTAGCCAATGAGCTCTATGACTCGTGAGAGCAGCTCCATGCAATACTCAACCTGAAAGCTAAACGAATCCTCTTCCTCAAAAAAGGCTTCTATTACTAGCACGGTAATAAAAACAGAAAATTCCTAGTGAGGGCATTAAAAACTCTTTCACATTCCAACACAATCTTAGGCATCAAAGATAGTAACAATGAGATTGTACATCATAGCCAACACATTTCAGAAATACTACACATGGCTATACAACCTACCATCCGCAAGCAAACCACCAGGATCCACACACAACAGAAACACGACCCTGAAAAAATTTCTAAAAGAAAGCAGCCTACCAACTCTATCCCCAGAGGAAGCTTCATAGCGCATTATTATAAAGCATTTATGGACCTGGTACAAACACCCCTTCTAAAAGCACTTAATCACCTAAAACAACCACAAATCATACCTGACTCCTTCACAGTGGCACATATTACCTTGATCCCAAAACCAGGCAAAGACCTCAACGAATGCTCGAACTATATACATATATCACGCCTGAACATTGACACCAAAATTCTAGCAAAAATATTGGTCAACCGCATAAGAGACATGTTACTGAAACTTATAGGACCAGAACAGGTTGGGTTCATGCCGGGGTGCGAAGCCCTTGACAATGTCACTAAAGCATTGAATCAAATCCGCAGAGCCAAGCAGGGAGACTTTGAGAGCCTTCTCCTATCTACAGATGCAGAGAAGGCCTTCGACAGACTAGCTTAGGATTACCTGCGATAAAACTTGTCTACACATTGCCCTACAAACTCATATGCGAACGTGGATAGCAGCCCTATATCAGAAGCCACAAGCACGAATCAAAATAAATAGCTCCCTCTGAGATCTGGTTCACATTCACAATGGCACGAGACAGGGCTGCCCCCTCTCACCACTATTGTTTATTCTGACCCTAGAACCCTTCATTCGCCTTATGAATAACAACCCAGATATTAGCGGATTCAAGGTAAAGACGAAAGCCTACAAAGTAGCAGCCTACACGGATGACCTACTTTTTTTCTCATGAAACCACATATTTCCATCCCTCAACCTCTCCCTCTCTAGTGACACGCTAAACCAGACAGGTTCCAATTGTTCATTTAAATGGCAAATGTCGGCCCTCAAATATCTAGGTATTCATCTCACCCTGTCAATCAATCACATCTATGACATTAACTTTAAGAAGCTACTGCATAACATACAACTAGACCTGAAGCACTAGTCCCCCAGACCATTTTCATGGTTTGGCAGAGCAGCAATACTCAAAATGATGGTTCTACCTCGAGTATTATACTATTTCCACACCCTCTCCATCATACTTCCAAAAGTTTTCTTCAAACAATTGAACCACATTGTAAACAACTTTATTTGGTCAAGTCGAAGACCCCGTATAAGCCTGCAAATGCTTACCAAAACAAAAAACACAGGAGGAATCAACCTCCCCAACTTCAAACACTACTACTTCGCTGATTGGGTAGGGCTAGAAAAGGACTTGTCACCACTCCCGTTAAAATTTCTCCCGTGGATCCCGCTAGGGAAACTACCACACACACATAAAATAGACCCCCTGGGAGGCGCCACAATAAGGGTTTTTCATGACATCACTAAAGTTCTTAACATCTCTTCCGCTCCAAGCCCCTTAACACCGATATCATCGAACCCAGCCTTCCCACCAGGCCTGGAAAAAACCTAATACCTCCCATTAAGGACAATCTCCCATTACTAGTGACCCATTGTCTGAACAATGACAGTATCCTGCCATATGAGTCCCTCACCGCTAGGCTAGAGACGCCACAACATCTTTCATTCTGGACCTATCACCAGCTACACAACTTTTTGTCCTCTATGGACAAGAAAACGATACACAGACAACTGACTCCCCTCAAATCCGTATGCCTTACGGGCGGATAAAGTAGACAAAACCACCTCCCTCCTTTATACCTGGCTACAAGTTGCCGACAACACGGAATCACACAAACATCAAAAAGCATGGCAAAATGCATTCCAAAACGACAATTACCGACGAACAATGGCTGAGAGCAAACATCTTTGCATACAAGTGCTTAATTAGTGTCAGAATACAAGAGGTGTCTTATAAACTCCTCACACAATGGCACTACACTCCCTCCAGACTATGGAAGTCGTTCCCATCATCCTCTGGCCTATGTTGGAGATGTGGCCAATTCACTAGAATGACAATGCATATCTGGTGGGAGTGCACGAAAATCACCCCCTTCTGGGAAAAAGTGAAAGAACTGATAATACACATCACTTACACAAACATTACTCTGGATCAAGCTTGCTGTCTACTGCACATCACCAAAGGCTCTATGAAACAATACAAAAAGTCCCTAACCAGACACCTACTAAACGCCGCCAAATTTCTAATCCCCAGACACTGGAAATCCCCTCACACACGTTCTACCGGGGAATGGCTACAAGAAATAGATACCATCTATCACATGGAATAAACAACAGCAATAGCCAGAGAAAACACTGAAGGGTTCCACAAGCTGTGGACCCCATGTATCATATTCAAATACTCGGACCATTTCCCACATCTATCGACTGTCTGAAGGTACACACCTACTTATTTAGCCTCGCTGAATCACGCTGTAGCCAAATTCCCAGATCTTTCTGGCACACATAAGACAATACTTCGAACAACAGGAAGACAAGCACCCAATTGACCTGTGATATACCCTCAGTCCCATAAAACAGCAAAGGAGATAAATTAAACTCCCACAACACCCACACTGAAGTTGTATCAGATATATGACTGGAGCTTGGTGTACTCCCTGGCCCAGGCTACACATGTGCTCCCAATAGGGGTACCCAGGATGGGTGGGCTGCATCCTCCGCCTGGGTGTTATTGTATTACTGAATTATTGTATTGAAAAAGTTAAAGTTAAATATACACAACTTGGGACTGCTTCAATGCAGGTACCTTTAAGTTACCTTTCTACGTAATTGTTTCTCACCAAGAACATTGTAACCCCGTATGTGATTGATACTGCTTTGATTGTCATTTCCATGTATCACTGAAATTTAATAATAAAAATTATTGTAAAAAAAAAAAAAATCACTGATCCCCGCCATTATTAGTAAAAAAAAATAAATAAATAATAAAAATGCCATAAATAATGAACATCATACCGGATTAGGTGAACTGGAGGTTAATTGATACCACTCAGAGGAATGCAGTTCAAATGGTACTAATCTATAGCATGCAGGTATACAATATAATTAAATGGCAGTTTTACTCAGTATTATGTAATCATATTAAGCAACAGTAATTATCTACGTAACCCCTCCTGTTCTAACTTAGAGTGTTCTTAGGAGATATAATACCAAGTGAACAGCCCTGAGTATATAACTGGGGGGTGGATAAATAGGTGTGGTTGCAGCAACCTTGTCTTGAAAAGCTCTGTAGATCTTCTGCCGGTAATTTGTAAATGAAAGTTAGGTACCTGAGAACACTGTGTCCTACTAATCCTTGAGATGAGGCACAAAAAGGTTAAAGTGCATTGAATTAAATAATTTTCCAGTGATCACTGACTCACAGAGCAAACTGGTCGCTAACAGCAATCCAGTGTATAATAACTGTAATTCAGGATGCGTTAAAAAAATGCTGCACAAACAGTATTAAAACACTCTTATAGGTGGTCTAGGCTGGCTCACCCAACCAAGGGACTGTAAACCAACAGTCTGGCTGCTCTGATGAAGATGATGTTAATGCTGGAACCGCTGGTACACACTTGTTCTTTGCTCTTGGGAAGAAAAATGGCTTCCACTGCACCCCCAGCAGCTCTCCCAAATCAACAGATGTGACTGCTGCTATGACTGCTGCTGCTCCGGACCGGACTCAGATGAGGATAGGCCGGTCCCGCTGATTGCCCACTGGAATGCTGGGGTACCGCAGCTAGCTGCAACACTTGCAGAGGATTCAGTCCCCTGGATCCCTGTATATAGGCCGCAGGCCTATCTCCTGTTATAAAGGGACATAGGGTCCACATTACTGATCGATCACACTGTCCCAAGAGACTGCTCCCAGCTCCTCCTCCCACTTAAATAAGTTCTTCCACAAAGAACTGCTTCTCCCAGGAGCATTCACTGCAGCACAGTCCGATGGGAAATGGAGTCCTTCCATATCAGAGTCTGCTGACTGTTTCTTCTTGCCACACTACAAATCCCACAAAGCATCACTCTCCCATACAAATCCAGTCTTGTTCTGCAAGTTAACACTAGAAGGAATCCTCTATAATATTCAAGGGGCACAAATGTCTCTATGCCAGAGGAGTATTTCTGGACTCCTGGCTATAGCAGGATTTGGGCTGCAGCAGTTCCAAAGGGGTCAAGAGTAGTGTTGAGCGAACCCGGACTGTAACGTTCGGGTCCGTACCGAACTTTAGGGTGTCCGTGGCACGGACCCGGACCCGGACATTTCAAAAATCGTTCGGGTTCGGTCCGGGGTTCTGCTATTTTACTCCACGTGTTGAGAAGCTGCAGGGCAGCCAATCAACAAGCGTTTCACTGGTTTGCCCTTAGAAGCCATCACAGCCATGCCTACTAATGGCATGGCTGTGATTGGCCGGTGCATCATGTGACCCAGCCTCTTTATAAGCTGGAGTCACAGTGCTGCAGTCACATGCTCCTTGGGTTAGTATAGGGAAAGGTAGCTGACGGCGTGAGGGACAGATTTTAGCCATTTTAAGACCTGATCCTGCATCCTGAGATAGATTACTTTACTACTGCTGTCTGTGCTGTTGCTCTGAGGACAGATAGCAGAAATTAGAGATTTCACATACCGCTGCTTTGAGTTGCAGATCAAGCTCTGCATAGAACAACGATCGCTACGATCGTGCTCTACGATCAGATTGTTGGGGGAATTTGAGATTTCAAATAC
>BLSH010021649.1:46025-68468 GCA_018402905.1 Glandirana rugosa
TGACGCAGCGAAATTGACTTTTAACGCGCCAGCACGCTGCAACATGGGTTTGTTTTAAACGCAGGAAAAAAGGACGCAAATTTTGTTTGGGTACAACGTCGCACGACCGCGCAATTTTCAGTTAAAGCGACGCAGTGCCGAATCGCAAAAGGGCTCCTAAAGCTGGAAATCCTTCCGGGGCTGAAGTGGTTAATATTCTGGAATGCCGTCTGCTGCTGGGGAGTGACTGCCAACTTCTCATCCTGAGCCTCCAATGCAGATACTGGAGATCGACTACAGATGGCTGCTAGACTCTGCTCAGCAGCAGGGCTTGGCTCCCTTTGTCTGGGACTATCGGGAAGTACCAGCTGACAGCTCTGAAATCCCAGTTGAAGTGTCGGCAATGTTGGAGTAACAGTGTGCTTTGCCTGCTTCCAGCTATGGAAGCAGAGCTCTTATGGCAGATACAGCAAGTGCTGACTCACCTTGATTAACCTGTTTCTGCACAGGATGAGCTTGATGGAGGAATACGTCCATCCAGCAGCCGGAAAGGTACAGGAGATCATTTCCCCAGCTACAGTTAAAGGATCAGGGAGGAGAGGAAGCTGTCCTCACTCCCCAGCCACAGATCCCAGAGAGCATGAATTTAATTGCCTTTTCACTGCAGAATGTAACATTTACTGAAATTTCTACTGAAGTGCTGGCATCGGGGCAGAGTGTTGCCAATCTCCGCCCAGCACCTTCAGTGGCTCTGGGATTCCAGGGAGAAGGGATGGTGAACCTCTATTCCCCACCACCAGCTCCAGAGACTGGGGATTCAAAATACTTTTCTGCTGAGGAGGAACAACCTGGTGAGCCTCCAGCAGAAGAGCTAGCATCAGGGCTGAACATCCATTAGCAACAATTAGCTTCAGCGTTCCTGAGAGAAGAGGCAGCCGGTATTTCTCCCACACCACTGACAGGGACATGTAAGAAAAAACAGGGAGGAGGGAGGCGCCGACCTGACTGTAGTATTAAAATGATGACTTTAATAGCGTAAGATTAAAAACACTTACAAGATGATGGAAGATACATGCTCATCAAGGTAAAGTGCAGTCCTGGCATTCCACATGGCTCTGCGGGTCCCACCGCTGTTCCAGATAGCTGGAAAGAATAGGGCAGCTGGCTGGAATGGATCACAATGTTTCTCCAGGAACCAAGAAGCTCCATGCTGGCCAGCATGGACCGAGGAACAGGAAGTAATGTCACCGCCATCTGATTGGACAAGGGCAGGACTGCAGTGTAAAAGGCTACACGCTCGGAGCTAGCTGCTCCTTTTATTGGCCTGCTGCCCTTTAGAGGAGGACAGCTATATATACACAAGGGAGAGCATGTTGGTGCAGCCCTGGAACTAGAATGACCATCAAGCCAATCATTAATTAATTAAGGAAATAATAAAATGTTGCAAGGAGCGGGGGAAGATTGACTCAAAAGTGTCTCTTTGGTGGGGCGTATAAACTGGTACACATGGTTGTATTTGAATCATAAAAAATCCTCTATATGTATATATATCCTGTTTGTGGGGGGTGGAAAGAAAATGGGTGCGTGAAATATTACAACAAGGTGTATGTGTCTAACTCCTCATTGAGTTCCCTTGGCGAGAGGGAATTTATCCAGAACGTCTCCTGCTGACAGAGCAGTTTAAAATGCTCTGCAGCAGGCAAACTTCTGGTGATGCCCTCTATGACCCACACCTTCAAGCCTTCGGTGGACTTTTGATGTTCAGTCAGAAAATGTCTTGGCACACTGTGCTTATCACACCCCTGTTCGATGAACCGCCTGTGTCTGTCAAACCGTTGGTGAAGGGGATGGATGGTTCTACCAACATAAAAAGGGACAGGTTAGACAGTATACTACATGATCACTGGAGCAATTATGAAACTCTTTTATAGGGTAAGTTTTTCCTTTTGTAGAGAATTTTTTTGTCCATGCTGGACAAATTTAAACACCATGCATAGATTTTTCTTGCATTAAAACATGGCCACTAGTGGAATCAGGGGGGTGTGGATGGTGGAATCTGACTTGGGTTTGCAGATCTTACTTGGTGCAATTCGGGTCTTGATATTTTTGGCTTTGCGGTAAGAAACTTTGGGTTTGGATGTTAGGGTGGAACCCAGAAAAGGATCTTCCAGCAGGATGGGCCAGTTTTTGATGAGGATATTTTCCATTTGTTTATAGCGGTCATGAAAAGGGGTGGTGAACCTTGTTGGCTGGGACTCTTCTGATGTGTTGAGTTTGGATGTCGGTTTAACCTGATACTGATGGAAAGCATCCTCTACAAGAGCAGGGGGATATCCCTTGTCCAGAAATTTTGGGTCAAGAGTTGGCCTTGTGTCTGGTAGTCCTCCTCTCTGGTACAATTGTGTTGGATCCTGTGGAACTGGCTCTTGGGTATATTATTCTTCCATCTAGGGTGGTGGCAACTCTGGTAGTGTATGTACGAGTTTCCTGCAGTGGGCTTCACGTAGTTGGTGGCATCTATACGTGTGCCACATCGGTGTAACGCCTGTAAAAAAGGGATTGTTGTGAGCGATGTGGTAGAGTTCCCAGTATTCCATCCTTAGATTTGCGTAGCTTAGGGCGAAGTTTGCCCCCATGGTAGTGCCTTGGGTTTTTAAATAGAACTGGTCTTCAAATTCAGAGTAATTATATTTGAGACAAAAAGTTGTTGCTTCAAGTATAAAGTGGACTTGTCATGGGTTGATGAATGGATTGGTGGACAGGAATGTGTTCTACTGCCATCAGACCTACATCATGGGGGAATGGATGTATAAAGAGAGGTGACAACCCGGGATGCCCACGTGGGTTCCCAGGAGTAGAATGCTAACATTTCCAATAGATGTGTACCGTCTCTGATGTATGATAGAAGATTCTGTGCCAGAGGTAGTAAAAAGCGATCCACATACATAGAAAAGCCACTAGTGACACTTTCCATTGAGGTAACGATGGGCCATCCTGGTGGTTTATTAACGTCTTTATGTATTTTTGGCAGTTGTTAAAAGTACAGAGTTTTGTAAAATCTTTTGATGAGAAAAGAAAACTTTGGTTTGGAAATAATTTCTTCCTGGAGGGCTCTATTGGCTAGTGAGGTAGCTTCCTAGGAAAAGTGGGGCAGAGGATCCTGAGAGGATCTGACAGCAGTCTCAGGGATTCCTTTATGTAATAGTTTTATTTTGAATTACTATGCCTCCCCCTTGTCTGCGGCTTTGATGATGATGTCCTTGTTGTTGGCCTAATGCTGTTCGTTCAGCCTTGGATAGGTTCGATGCTTTCTTGGGGGTTGGTATGGCACATCTTGATGAGATCTGCATACACAACCTGATAGAAGGTTGTATTTAGGGACCTTTTTGTGTACCGGGTTGAATATTGATTTTGGTTTGAAGTGGGTATGTTGACCTGGGGGTGGGTTAATAATGAGTGAGCCATTCCAATTCTGAGAATTGGCTCTCATTATAGAGTTCTGCCAGGTCATTAATGATAGGAAGATCATTGAGATCTAGCAGTGAAGTATCCTGGTGTGGAGGTTCTTTGCTATCTTCTGAGGGAGGCGGGTTTTTGGAAGATTGTATATTGTAAAATCTCTTCACTGTGAGATCCCTGATGAATTTGTTTAGATCCTTGAATAATGTGAAAGGGTTGGGATGGGTGGTATGTGCAAAGATAAGACCCTTGCTGAGGAGGAATGTGTCTTGTGGCGACAAGGTGTGTGAGGAGTGGTTGAAGATTTTTACAGTCTCCGCATTTTTCTTTTGGGGTGTCTCCCTCTGCCTACGTGTTTTCTTTTTATAATGCTGGATGGGGGCAAAGATCTAAAAAATCATCTGGATTTGGAGAGGCGGGATGGGTGACCTCAGGATCCGGTACAGGGTATGAGTGGCATGAGGTCTCAGATCTGGTGTTGGTAGTTTCACTGGTGGTGGCACCAATGCTTGGACAGGGTGATATTATGCTGGAGTCTGGTTTGACCACAGGTGTTGTAGCTGATTCTGTAGCTGAACTGGGAATGGCACATGCCATGTTAGAGGGTAGAATGGAGCTTGTTGTGGCCGGATTGGTGGAGCGGGGGGTGCTTACATGGTTTCGTAAGACATTTCAGTTTGGGGTGAGTTTGGGGGACAGGTATTAGATATCAATGGAGGCTGGGCTCTGGGTCCTGGGATGGGTGCAGGAGTGGATGGGATGGGCAACAGAGTCTCTGGTCAGAACCGGCCAAGTAAAGGTCAGGATGTAACCTGGGGGGAGGGTGTTTGGATTTTGAATGCATGGCACAGCCCCATTTCCTGTGCGTGTTCCAGCAACAACTCCATCTCCATCAGTATTGCAGGCAAGCAAGCAAGCACAGTAATAAATAAATAAGGAATTACACTGATGTACACTGATCGACTGCACCAATGAGATGGGGACCAGTGTGGGACATGGCTTGTACTTGTTTATGGAATGCTGGAAGCAGACTAAAACTCGTATATGGATACATAAATGTAGATCCATGTACATATTCATATCTGTCCGCATGCAAGTTTAGAAATGTATTGACCCCCTGGATTAGTGATAACTGATATATGATATCTAAATCTATACTTAACAGTTGTATAGAGCAAGACTGGCTCATCAGGTCCCAGTGACATACATTGCATACATGCTTTATAAATTTGCATATGCATGTTTTGTGTAATACTCAATGTGGGCTGGCTTGGTGTTATCTCTTGTTCAAATGCATGATATTTGTAAGGGCTTGACCAAAGGGTTGGTCTGACATGCCCACATTCGAAAACTAGTCATGACATTCTGATATATAAAAGAGGTGCAGACTACAGTCCTGTTTGCTCTGAGGAAGAGGCTGGTCCTTGAAATTGTTAGCCTACTGGATCTTTATTTTCTCACCACATAATATCACGCAGTGAGAATTGGATGATGTTGTACTATGTGATGACCTTGATACATTTGGTATCGTGTGAGTAGGGATGGGCGAACGGTTCGGCCGAACTTTCACTGTTCGGTGAACATCCGAACAAACGGGACGTTCGACCGTTTGTTTGGCCCCCCGGACCGACCAAAATGCAATGCGGCACTGAAAAATGCATTGCAGGCCCTGATTGGCTGAAGCAGTGAAAGTTTCAGCCAATCAGGGCACGTAGCACTGTCAGAGTTATGATTGGACACTGTCATAATTACTTTATCCAATCATGGCTCAATACCGCCCCACAGTATAAAAGTATTCTCTCAATGGCAGCCATTTTCAGTGTGATTTCAGCTGGAGAGAGATAGAACAGTTCTCTGTTCAGTGCTATTAGTTAGTTAGTGTGCTAAACGGTACTATTTTACTTTAGTTTTTAGTGTAGAATATTAGTTTAGTGTCAGTCTAGGGATAGTGTGAGTGTAGTTAGGAGGACCATCATTCAGCTTTGCATAGTGTGCAGCTAGAGTAGGGACAGCTCAGATAGTTTCAGTGTAGTGTAGTGTAGTGAGACTGTGTCATTCATACATACATTAGTGTATATGTAGATTAGGGACAGCTCAGATAGTTTCAGTGTAGTGAGACTGTCAGTAATCTTTATATAAGTGTATAGCTGGAGTAGGGACAGTTCTGATAGTTTTAGTGTAGTTAGACCGTGCCAGTCATCTTTACATTAGTGTATAGCTAGAGTAGGGACAGTTCAGATAGTGTCAGTGTAGTGATGGTTGAACACCGTATATTTGGTTGCATTACTGCCAGTTGAACGCCATTTACTTCTGTGTGTGTTACTGCCAGTTGAACGCCATTTACTTCTGTGTGCGTTACTACCATTTTAACGCCATACAGTTCTAACTGCGTTACTGCCAGTTTAATGCCTTGCAGTTCTAAGTGTGTTACTGCCAGTTTAACACCTTATAGTTCTAACTGCATTACTGCCAGTTTAACACCATATAGTTCTAAGTGCATTACTGCCAGTTTAACGCCATTTACTTCTGTGTGCGTTACTTCCAGTATAACGCCATATAGTTCTAAGTGCGTTACTGTCAGTTTAATGCCATATAGTTCTAAGTGCATTACTGCCAGTTTAACGGCATATAGTTCTAAGTGCATTACTGCCAGTTAAACGCCATTTACCTCTGTGTGCGTTACTGCCAGTTTAACGTCATTTACTTCTGTCTGCGTTACTGCCAGTTTAATGCCATATAGTTCTAAGTGCATTACTGCCAGTTTAATGCCATTTACGTCTGTGTGCGTTACTGCCAGTTTAACGCCATATAGTTCTAAGTGCGTTACTGCTAGTTTGACGCCATATAATTTTGTGCGTTACTGCAAGTTTAACGCCATATAGTTTTCTGCGTCACTATACGTTTGGCGCATTATAATGGCAGTATATTACAGTGTATCTGTGGAGTGTGTCTATGTACTGTAAGTATTCAAATTAAAGTGCACCAAACACCACTTCACGTTGATTAAAGTGCATCTAAATACATGTTTCTACTTCTTTATAAGATTTGCAAATAAGCACCGCCCCCTCTCTCCAAATAATGTCTGGAGGACAAGAAGGAGAGGAAGACGTTCCCTTGACACTGTAAGGGGGCCAGCAACAAATGTATCCACCGGCAAAAGGTGGACGCAGTGGTCAATCCTCAGGAAGGGCATCATTTCCTCTGTTTAATGAGTTTGCCCGTGCTATTCAGTCAGAGCATGCAGGGGAGGTGGTGGACTGGCTTACTAAACCTTCCTCATCATCCTCTGTCACACAAGTAGAGACAAGTCTGCAGTCCCCTGCAGTTGCCAGAGTGGTTAAACCTGCCTCCTTGTCTGCATATATTCCTGCCATAGCCCCAATATCAGCCATGGAGGAGGAGTCAGCTGAGTTATTTGACCACAGTGTCAGCCACTTGCTCCTTGATGATGCCCAGCCATTACTGAATTCAGATGTTGGTTCTGAGGTTGAGGATAACAGGAACATGAGCCTAGAGCGAGGGGAGAACACTGGTAGACAAATTGGCATTCATGTTCCCCCAGCCACAGCGTATTGCCAAGTTGTCTCCAGTGGTAATGATGATGATGAGGATGATGATGAGGTCACTGATGCGACTTGGGTGCCATATAGAGCAGAGGAGGAAACTGAAGGTGAGGCGGCACAACCCCAAGGAGGCCCACATCAAGAAGAGTACAGAGCAAACATCCTATTCCATCAAATTCTGCAGTTGTTCTCTTTCAGCCCACTCCCCAAAGCTCAGCTTGTTGGGCCTTTTTCAGCACACCTGCAGCAGCACTGTTGCTATCTGTAAACTGTGTCTCAAGCACATCAAACTTGGCAAAAACAACAGCCATTTGGGTAACACATGCTTAACAAGGCATTTAACGTCCAACCACTCAGCCCATTGGCAAGAGCACCTAAAAGCCACACAAAAGGGGCACAAATCTGTCCCTCCTCCTCCTCCTCACCCACTTCAGTCTGCCCCTGCTATACCGAGTCATTACCTCTGAGCAGCCTGCACTGACAGGGATGATGGTATAGCACAGGGTGTCCCAAGTCCTAGCAGCATATGTGCCAGCAGCACACCACCAGCTGTAGACTGTAGGCAGCAAATTTCTCTGCCTCATCTGCTGCAGCGGAAAAAAAATACAGTTCCTGCCACCCACATGCCCAGTGTCTAAATGCAAGCTTGTCAAAGTTGTTGGCTCTCCAACTTTTGCCTTTCAGCCTGGTGGATTCTGCCCCCTTCCGTGAATTTGCACAATGTGCTGTACCACAATGGTTCCCAGTCACTACTTCTTTTCATGTAAGGCTGTTTCATCTCTCTACCATCACGTGGAAGGGAATGTTCTGGCATCGTTGGGCAAGGCAGTCAGCCCTAAAATACACCTTACTGCTGACACATGGTCCAGCAAGCATGGGCAGGGACGATATATTTCGTTCACAGCACAATGGGGAACACTGCTTGCAACTCTAAGGGATGCAGGACAGGGCCAGTGCTGCAGCTTGTTGTGTCCCCATGTCTCCATACAGCTAGTGGTGGTGATGATGCCAGACCTGTGAGCTCTACTCCTTCCTCCTCCACTGCCACCTCCATGCCCTCCTCTGCAGAATTGTCCTATGAACATCAGGTACCCGCTAAGCGTTCAAAGGGCTATTCCATGAGTCAGGCTAAAAGGTGCCATGCAGTGCTTCAGCTGGTGTGTCTAGGGGACAGGAACCACACCGGACCAGAGATTCTTGCAGCTCTGCAGGGACAGGCCCAGAGATGGTTCACACCACGCCAGTTGGAGCCAGAAATGGTGGTGTATGATAATGGCTCAAACCTCTTGTCCGCCCTTAGACAGGGAAAGTTGACACATGTGCCATGCCTGGCACATGTCCTTAATTTGGTGGTGCAGCATTTTCTAAATACGTACCCAGGGTTGCAAGATGTTCTAAAGCTGGCCAGAAGAGTCTGAAGCCATTTCAGGCGGCCATACACAGCCAGTGCTCGGTTGGCTGAAATTCAGTGGGAATTCCACCTGCCCATAAACCGCCTGATTTGACACATGCCCAGCAGGTGGAACTCTACTTTAGCAATGCTGCAGTGGTTATACATGCAGCAGAGGACCGTCAACAAGTACCTGTGCAAATACGGCACGACGACAGGCTCAGGCCGCCTCTGCTTTTTTTCCCCATGTCAATAGCTGATCGTTAAGGATGCATGCACTGCGCTGTCACCATTTGAGGAGGCCACAAGGATGGTGAGCATGCATCAGTGACACAATCCCTGTTGTGTTCCTGCTGGAGCAGACTCTGCGTGGCATTATGGACAGGGCACTGGAGGCAGAGCAGCAGGAGGAAGAGGAGGACTTCCTTTCATCTCAAGGCCCACTTTATCCAGACACCATCATTACTATGTCCCAGAACACACAAGAGGAGAGAGGGGAGGAGGATGAGGAGGAGGATTCTGGCATTTTCGCAGGCTTCGAAGAAGAGGAAGACATGCGTCAATCATGGCTTTCCAACCCCAGGACCCTTGGGAGTAGTACGTGGCTGGGAGGAGGAAGTTCCAGATGCTGTCATCCTGAGTGACCACGAGGAGTCTGCTTCTCAAGCCTCTGCAAATTTGAGGCGCATGGGCAACCTCATGCTTCAAAGCCTGTGAAAGGACCCAAGAATACGTGGCATAAAGGAGAATGACCATTACTGGTTGGCAACCCTCCTTGACCACCGTTATGAGGCGAAGGTCTCGGAACTCATCCTGTCCCCACAGAGAGTACAGAAGATAAAATCACTTGAGGACACGTTAAAAAGGATTTTATTGAGCGTTTTTCCAGACTCCAGTAGGTCACAATGTCATGGAAAACGTTTTTTTTTTAGTCTTCTGTTGGTCAAGAGAGGAGCATTGGAGAAAGCGTCCGCCTCAGTGAGGCATTTCGTAATTTTTTTAGTCCTCGCCGCCCAGGCCTGTCAGCTTCCACATCCCACATGCAGCATCTGCATCACATGATGGACCTCTGGGCCAAAACAGAGATGGAGAGCTTTCCAGCTGACGATCCACTGGCTTACTGGGTCATGAGAATAGACCACTGGCCAGAACTTGCCCAGTATGCTATTGAGTTGTTGGGCTTCCCTGCATCCAGTGTGCTTTCAGAATGGGAATTCGGTGCTCCAAGAGGCTTCATGACTGATTATAGAACGCGTCTGTCCACAGACTCCGTGGACCATTTGACCTTCATAAAAATGAATCAGTCATGGATTACCAGCTATGAAGACCCTGATACCGATGTTACCGATTGAGTTTTTTTGGGACGTGGAATCTCTGCAGGACTTTGAGGCTGGACAAAGCTGGCGCCCTCTTACCCTCCTCTCCCTCTACAGTTGTTATTAGGTAACCAGGACCTAATCTTTTTTGAGGAGCTGCCTCCATTCACCATACTTCTAAGTTTTTTTACCTATTCCAACACACTAGCACCGTAGCTCCCTCCTTCTTCGAGGCTGCCTAGCTTTGAGGGTGTTCAATAATTTCATATGGAACAATGTTTTTGATATAGGTTTAATGGGTACAATTAACCCCCAAAGATCATTTTTTCAGCACCTGTTTGACAGGTGCATATCATTGCAATTTGTTTACAGAAAGGCCAATCCTTGCCTTCATGAAGAACACCTCTATCGGGTTATAGTGTGAAGGCACTACCGACATCCAAAGCCCAATTTTTACACACCCGTTACTTCTATCCAAAGTTAAAGTGACACCAGAATTTATCAAAAAAATCTCTAATCTTGTTCCCAGTGCACTACATTGTGGACTCATACACACTGGCTTCCCAGCTGTTGCTGAGCAAAATAAAGGCAGCTTGCAGGGAAAATGTAATTTTTTTGGCTTTATATATGCAATTATTGCTGCAGCAGATTCTAGACATGGTACAGATCTGCCACTTTACATGTAGACTAAGGGGACCCCCCAGGCACTATATTGGAAGGAATTTTAAATTTTTATGCTTTCACGTTAAAAATCAAAAAAAATCACTGCTCATTTAAAAATTACGTTTTTCCAAAACTTTTTCTTCATTGATACATGTCCACCAGGGCAGGACCCGGACCCCTATAACCATTGTATGCCCAATTAATTGCATATAAGCCTTCAAAATGGGCTCTTTTGATTTTCGAAGTTCGGGTCCCATTAACATTAATGGAGTTCATTATTCGCGTCCGCACTTTCGCGGTGTTCGGACGTTCTGGAGCGAACCGAACAGGGGTCCGTTCGCCCATCCCTACTTTTGAGTATAATACTTACCATTTTTATTAATAAAGCAATGTTTTGGGGATAATGCTAATAATTTGTGTGCCCTCTCTTTATTTTTGTGGTTCCAATTGTCCAGACTCCCCCAGTCTTAAGAGGGCAGCAAGCTGAGGTATATCCATACCAGCCAGGATGGAAGTATAGCCTACTTAAATTGTGTGGACCCACTCCTAAGTGCAGTAGGTTTTTGTGTTTGTAACTATCTGTGAACCACCTCTGGGTCTGCCTCTGCAGAGCTGAAAAAAAATCTCTGCCCCGGTTTGACTCCTGTCCCCTAGACAGACCAGTTGAATCACTGCATGGCATCTTTTAACCTGACTCATTGAATAGCCCCTTGAATGCTTAGGAGGGCATGGAGGAGGAGGGATGGAGCTGACAAATTTCACATCATCACCACCGTCTGTATGGCGATGTGGCGGCAAAACAAGCTGCAGCACTGAGCCCTTCCAAGTTGCAAGCAGAGTTACCCAGTGTGCTGTGAACAAAATATATCGTCCCTGACCACGCTTCCTGGACCACGTATCAGCAGTAACGTGGACCTTGGGGCTGACTTCCTTGCCCAATGATGCCACAACATTGTCTTCCATGTGACGGTACTTGAATGGCCTTACGAGCAAAGAAATATCGACTGGGAACCTGCCATTGTGGTACAGCCCATTTTACAAATTCACGGAAGGGGGCAGAATACACCAGATGGAAAGGCAGGAGTTTTAAAGCAAGCAGATTTGACATGCTGGGCATGTGGGTGGTGGTGACTATTTTTTTTTTCGCTGCAGGAGCTAGGGCAGAGAAATTTGCCTGCTATACTGCTGGTGATGTGCTGCTGGCAGATGTGTTGCAAGGACCTGTGACACCCTTCACTATACCATCATCCCAGTCAGTGGAAACTGCTGCAAGGTCAAGAAATATTGCAGGGGTAGACATGAAAGGTGAGGAGAATTGATGAGGAGCAGGATTGCATCCCTTTTGTGTACTCTTGTGGGCTGAGTGGTGGGAGGTTAAATGCCTCGTCAAGCATGTGGTACCCAAATGGCTGGTGTTTTTGTTACACTTGATCTGCTTGAGGCAAAGTTTGCAAATTGCAACAGTGCAATCGGCTATAACAGATAACAGCTCCACAATGTGATAGAGTAGGGTGGCTGCTCTCTACTCTTCCGTTATGGCTGTCTCATTGGCATTGTGCCTCACCCTCACTTTTCTCCTCTGCTCTATCCGGTACTCAAGTTGCGTCAGTGACCTCATCTTCATCATCCCTTCAATCCTCCTTATCACTGGAGTCAACTTGGCAATACGCTGTGGCTGGGGGAACATGACTGTCAATTTGTTGTTTAACAGTGTTCTCCTCTCTCTGTAGGCTCATGTTCCTACCTCCCTCAACCTCAGAACCAACTTTAGAAACAAGTAATGCCTGTCATCATCAAGGGGCACGTGGCTGATGCTGTGTTCAAATAATTCAGCTGACTCCTCTATGCATGATGCTGGGGCTATGGCAGGAGTAGCTGTGGACAAGGAGGCAGAATAAGCCACTCCGGCAGCTGCAGTGGACTGTGCACTAGTCTCTGCTTGGGTGATAGAGGATGAGGAGGATGAGGATGGTTTAGTAAGCCAGTCCACCATGCTGTGGCTGGACAGCATGGGCAACATCACTAAACAGAAGAAATGGTGCCCTGCCTGAGGATGGACCATGTCCACCTTTGCCTGTGGACACAGACACTGCTGGCCCCTCACAATGCCATGGGAATGTCTGCCTCTCCTTGGTGGCCTCCCAGACATGATGGGGGGGTTATTACCAAAATGTAATAGAGAAGGGGAAATGCATACTCAATACACATACACACTCCACTTAAACACAACAATATACTGCAGTAAAAAAATTGCCCTGATGCACTTCAATATACTGCAGTAAAAGTGTACAAATGCAGTTCAATATACTGCAGAAAAAATGGACTGACACACTTCAATACACTGCAGTAAAACTGCACTACCAAACTTCAATATACTGCAGTATAAGTGCCCTGATGCACTTTAATATATTGCAGTAAAAGTCCACAAATATGCTTCAATATATTGCAGTAAAAGTGCCCTGACGAATTTCAATATACTGCAGTAAAAGTACACTAACGCACTTCAATTTATTGCAGTAAAAGTGCGCTGATGCATTTCAACATACTGCAGTAAAAGTGCACTAACGCACTTCCAATATACTGCAGTAAAAGTGCACTAACGCACGTCAATATGCTGCAGCAAAAGTGCACTAATGCAATTCAATATACTGTAGTAAACCTGCCCTGACAAACTAAACTGATACACTTCAGTATACTGCAGTAAACCTGTCCTGACACACTAAACTGATGTTAAAGGAAAAAAGGAAGGTCACACTACACTTACGCTGCACTATCACTATATGTACACTACACTGATACTTTACACTCACAATAGAATCACAGTAGCACACTATAGCACACAAACTCACTAGTAGCAATGGACAGAGCCCTGTCCTATCTATCTCCACAAAATCACACTGCAAATGACTGCTCTGGGAAAGAACCTTACAAAGTGTGGGGTGGGCCTAGGAGCAATGAGCCATGATTGGGCACAGTCATTGTTACTTTTTTCAATCATGGCTCTGATAGTGTTCGGTGCCCTTCAACCAATCAGGGCTTCCAATGCATTGTGCTGCACAAACCGAACAAACAGTTAAACGCCCCGATAATTCAGGTGTTCGCCGAATGGGCGAACAGCCAATGTTTGGGACGAACTTATGCTCAGTCCGGAACCGTTCACCCATCAATTCACCCATCACTAAACTATAAAGGCAGTTGAGTTTAGATCATGTGACATGGTAAAACTGAGATTAAAATTGCTGATGTTGATTTTTTTGATACAATTCTTCAATTGGTCCGTCCCACACCATGAAAATATTGTCAATGTAACAATACCATGTGATGACACACTAAATGAATGGGAGTAACGCCTCTATTGTGAAGAGCATACGTTCCCATTCCCCAGGTACAGATTGACGTAGGATGGGGCACAACAAGTCCCTATTACTACGCTTTGTATCTGGAGGAAGTGGGAACCGTTGAAAATGAAAAGGTGCTATATATAAATATAATAAATATGTCTTGTGTATACAGTATTCAACATAAAACAGTGCATATAAACCAGTATTTGTAAAAATCCTTAAAGTATACATAAATAAAAGTTTGTAAAGTTCATAGCATTCATTTTTAAGCATGTGTTCTAAATAGATAGATGTGTGCTTGCCACTGTGCAGCTTTAAATGGGCACGTGCAGCAAAGCACGTGCATGTGACTGCGGGAAGGAGATTACCAAGGAGGACTATAAGGTCCAGGCTGGACCCGCTGCACAGTGGCATTAATGCTTAAAAATTAATGATGTGAACGTTACAGACTTTTATTTATGTATGCTTTAAGGATTTGTACAAATAATGGTTTATATGAACTGTTTTATGTTGAATACTGTATACACAAGACATATTTATTAGCTGTGTATATATAGCACCTTTACTTTATTATCCCACAAAGAACAGCGCCATGCCTATTCCTGCTTTTTATCTTCTCACATTTTGTCCCCCTTTTGGGAGACAATAGTAGGGGCTGCAGTTCTACCCACCATACACTATCACATCATACCATCAGCGCGCCACCAACCCAATCTCTCTGTCATTCATACCGTTGAAAATGAAATAATTGAATTTAGAATAAATTCCAATGCTGCAAGAACAAAGTCATTGAGGCTCAATTGTTGATGGCTCTAATGCGATAAAATGTGGTTGATGCAGGACAACCCTTTTTTATGTGGGATTGAACTATATAGCACTTCCACATCAATAGCAACCAAGGAAGCTGTATGAGGAATATACATGCCATCAATGTTCTGTAGTAAATGTATTGTGTGCCGTATATAACTGGGAAGATGTAAAACATATGGGTGCAGTGGTCGTCTACAAATTTGCTGAGATTTTCAGTTGGGGATCTGTTCCCCGAAATAATCAGCCGCCCTGAATGATGGTATAGGTTTTTATGTAACTTAGGTATGGAGTAGAATGTTGGTGTGCATGGGAAGGTGGTACGTATAAATTCCTAATCTGTTTTGTTAACGATATTGGTTGAATATGCTGAATCTACTAGATTATAAAAATCTTGTTAACATTTTTCAACCTTGGTTGTCAAAATACGACCATACCGTTGTTCAAGATTTTCTAACATATGTCAATGTACCTTTCATTATCCATAAACACTATTTTGTCCCCCATATCAGAGGGCTTAATGGTGATTGTGGTTTTATGGGATAAAGCTTGTTTCTTTTCCCTGGACAAATTGTCGTATGGATCTTGTCGTTACATTTTAATGTTATTAATCTCCCTGCAATCTCATAAGGGTATGATGACAGATGTCCAGTTTAAACCTCAGGAAATGCAAGCCATTGACAATATCATTGCACTACTTGAGGAAAATGATTTCCCTGATCTGATCGACCGGATCAACTTGGAGCAATTACTCTAGCGACTCGATCCATCGGATAATGCGGTATCCGTATCATCAGCGTTAGGAAAAAGCAAAAAGAAATCAAACAAGTTTCCTGCACTGAGCATTAACCCTAATATTCTAGCCTTTGTAAAACTCATCTGCAAGGAGATTAATAACATTAAAATGAACTAACAAGATCCATACAACAATTTGTCCAGCGAAGAGAAACAAGCTCTCTCAGCTTTATCCCATAATGCCATGATTACCATTAAACAATATAGTGGTTGTGGATAATGAAAGGTACATTGACACGTGCTACAAAATCTTGAACAACAAAATACCGAATACATCCCTATATCCTATTAGATATAGAGGTTACTTCCCAAGGGTGATCTCTCGCCCTAGTTTATTATACTACTGAGCTCACAGGAGTCTATCACAGATGAGTAGCATGTTTTGACACTCACTCATACTGCCCAGACGTTTAGAGCCAACTATATTGGGAGTTCAGTTTAGCTGTACTATCAGTGGCACTGCATTGTAAGGTTAATGTTATATTGACCCTGTATGTTCAACTGTCTCTCATAAGTGTGTGATATGTTACGTATTCTGGCTGTATATCTTTTTGCTCATAAATAAAGGAATTATAAAAAAACAGAGTTATTACCTGATAACTCACTTTTCAGGAATCTTCAAGGACGGCTTACAGAGAGAGAGGCTCCTCCCACCTAACAGGAAACACATGATCCACATTATAAAAAGACTGCTCACCAGTAGTACCTCAGTATTAAACAAATAACTGAAGGCTCTGATATATATACAGTATTACTCTATTGGTAAACCATCAACTTAAATGACAGTTATACCCCTATAACCATATGTCATAGACAAGTTGATCATTAAGGGGGGGAATTGGAGCCGTCCTGGAAGATTCCTGCAAAGTGAGTTATCAGGTAATAACTCTGTTTTTCCATGTGATCTGCCAGGACGGCTTACAGAGAGGAAAACATAGAACTACATGATTAGGGTGGGACCACAGCTTTAAGCAACCTTCTCCCAACAATCTGTTCCTGGTTAGAGAACAGACCCAGTCGGAAAGGTTTCACAAAGGTTTGGAAGCTGGACCTGGTTACTGACTTGCAGATCTGGGGATTAGACTTGATGACACTGTCAGCCCAAGAAAAGGCCCATGCTCTGCTGGAAAGAGCTTTGATGTTTTCTAGAGAAAACAGTGATGATGCCTGGTAAGCTTCCATCACCGCATATTTTAATCACCTTGTGATAGCAATATTTTGACACCCTCTTGCTTTTATCTGGGCTCCAGAACCGAACAAGCAAACTAGAGGATCGCCAATCTATAGATCTTACTACATAATCTTCATTCAAGAGATGCCTATTGACATTTTAGACAATAGGCCCTTGCAGTTATCCAGCGAGAGTTCTGCCACAATGCTATACATACCCAAAATGTATATGCCTACACCTATGACCTTTCTCCCCTCTAAAAGCTGTTGAGTGTTTGGAAAGGAACTGGGTAAATAAGAACATGACAATTTTATAAATGACAGGCGCTCTTCCAACGTTGGAAGTCTGACTTCATATGGCACATTGTGATAGCGGTGGCAAGTTATGCAGATCACCACTTCAGACGACTGAGCCTGTACTATTAACAGAATATTTACTTTGACCTGCTATAGCTGTTCTGTTAGGAAGGCTGTGAAAAAAAGATGCACTGTGCAATATTCCCTCCAAAAAAGATTTGGGGAAAATGGTGCTTGACCCAAAAGGGAGTGAGGGGATGCTCCACTAGAGCCTCAGTGCTCACTAGAATAGCTGCTTCTCCTCCAGCGGAGGAGGAATCTTTGTGAGAACCAAGACACTTTGTCATTTCTCTGCAATGCTTTCTAGGAAACTTCCCAGAGCAGGGGCGCCAAACCGACGGCCTTCCAGCCGACGCGGAACCACAAGTCCCACCATGCCTCCGCCTGTGGGAGTCATACTTGTAACTGTCAGCCCTGTAATGACTCATGGGACCCGCAGCCCCGCAACAGCCGGAGGGCCACCAGCCCGAACCCGCGTCCCAGAGTGCTGCAGCACTGGAGCTGATATCCAAGAAGGAGATAATCTGTACGTGCAGGCTGTGCATCCGTCCCTTAGGCGGTTCCCCTTTTGCTCCTTTCCTTTGTCCTACAGGGAGAGGACACAAGGTGGTATGAGCCTTTTACAAGGAGAGGCGAGGGTGCAGACGATCATACCATGACCAGCACTCAGCTGCCTAGGGAGACCCAAATGAAGCCCCACCACTGGTAGGAAAAAGAGGGATACTCAAACAGCCAGACTCCACAGACCCACTCTGCTGGTCTGTGGATTGTACAGAGAGTGAACCCAAAACCTCTGGTGTACCCTACACCAGGGAGTAAGAAAGGAGAAACCCAGTTCTAGCCTCTTTCTTACCTTGGGGTCAGAGTCTGCAGGTGTCTCAGACCTGCTTCCTGCTTACAGTCTCCACTGGAGACTTTACCAGCACAGGACAAAATGGCTATGTTCGTATGGGATGTTTTTAGAAATTGCATGAAGATACCCTTGCTGTGTATGAACCTTAATGCATTAGGACAACCGATTGTGCAAGACAACGTAAAGGTCCGGTAAAAGCCTTCCAATTCATACAGCCATCTATACCAATGAAGGCTAAACTTCCAGCTCAGTTACTACTAGTGCGACTTGCCATGCGACCCCGAACATAAAGTCGCATGGCAAGTCACAGCCCATAGATTTCAAATAGTAATTGTTTCAACCTATGCGATTCAAGGCTACAGCGACCCAAGAAAGGGTCCTTTAACCATAGAGATGCGATCTCTGATGCAACTCAAATCCAGAGACTGAAGATAGATCAAAGCCGCACTTCAAATCACGCACCTTTTAGTCGCAACATTGGAAATGTAGCCTCAGAGATAATATATTAGATTGCATATGAGGCATGAACCACAATGTCACCATAAGAATAAAACACAAGCATAAGCTCCAATGTTGAGTATTTAAATACATAGAGTTATAACATACTTGGAGAAGTATAAGGACAGAGACAAAGTATTTATCTAATACCCCACACACAGCCATTTATAAGTAACTAATGACAATGCCACACAGCCAACAATTGTTAGAATCATAAGTCATAGTTATAGCCCAGTCTCTGGCTCCAATCCATTACATATTTATATGGTGGAACTCAGGGAGCTCCGGATGACAGAAGTCTAGGCACACACACTGGAGTGCACAGCAGATACTGTTACCCTATAGTAGGTACAGCTTCAGCTTGCAGACATAACCAAATACCTTATTTGGAACAGAGCAAAACTGAGTCTTAACTGTATATTTAAACAATGTAAATTAACAGAGATTGCTGCATCCTTAACTTACTTTATATAGTGCACACTAAGGTGGGAGACAGATAAAACCACCCAGCTCATAACATATACAAATCTAGGATAAATGAACGCTTCTGGCACCTTTGAATAAGCCTTGAAGTGTGCAACTAAAAGCTATCAGAAGGCCAACACCTGCAGGCATTAAACGAGCAATCATTTAAACTTGGGTGTGTCCATGTAAGCCTTGCATGGAGGTTACACCCAGGAGTCTGCCAATTGAACCATGCAGGATTCCACATCTAAATTTTTAGTTCAGCCTAGGAATGGGTTATTGCCTAAGGGCCAAGTCACACCACATGCAGTGTGCATTTTTTTTTTAAACCGCATGGAAAATAGGTTAGATGGTTTTCAATGGCCTAGTTCACACCACTGCAGTCAGTTCCAGCTCCAGAAAAAGTAGAACATGCTGTGTTTTTTCTGCACTTAACTACACTGTCCTGATTTTTAGTAGGGGGAAAAAACTGCACTGGACTGCATCAAAAACACACATGCAGAAAAGCATCCGGAACGCCTTTCTGAACTGGCCCTAAATCCAAAAAGTCCTACTTACCCCATAGCAGACCCTGAAAACAGGGTGTAATTGATGGAGGAAGTAGACCCCCAGAGCCCTGCTCAAATGTGAACCAAGTGTAGGAAGGGGTTAATAGGTTGCATCTTCTGCTGATCTCTGGGTTAGCCAGCCCCAGCTCTGCAGTTTACAGGTGTTTAGCACTCTGCCTCCAAATGACCACACAATGGTGGATAAGAACACAAAGCACATTTACTCTGTGTTTGTGGGAGGCCTGCAAACACCCACAGCAACCAATACCCAAAGGGAGGACTCCTCCTATGGGTAACCACCTTGTGGCTATTTGCCACAAATTATAGCAAGTGTCATGGTGGGACCAGAGTACATGGTGTAGCTTTGCAGACCAGGTAAAGTCTGCTGTAATACTCCTGGGATGGCACCAGGGAATACTTACACAACCACCTTATAGCTGTCCCTTCAGGGGTATCTGCAGCTTGCATTCTGTTTTGGCTTACCAACATAGTTTACCAGCCTCAACAAACATGCACCCCTCCCCCCAACTGGGAGTAGTCAGGGATTCTGGATGCCTCTGCTCCAGCCATATAGTATTCCCTCCAAAAAGATTTGGGAAAGCCAGCGGCCTTGATCCATCCATATTAATCAGGAGCTCAGCCAGCAAATGAAAACCAAGACACTTTGTCATTTTCTCTGCAATGCTCTCTAGTAACTTTCTTAGAGTGTTGCAGCACTGGAGCTGGTATCGAGGCAGGAGATAATCTGTACATCTGTCCCTTAGGCGGTTCCCATTTTTGCTCCCTTCCTTTGTCCTACCAGGAGAGGACACAAGGTGGTGTGAGCCTTTTACAAGGAGAGACGAGGGTGCAAACGATCATACCATGACCAGCACTCCGCCACCTAGGGCGACCCAAATGAAGCCCCACCACTGGTAGGGAAAAGAGGGATACACAAACAGCCAGACTCCCCAGACCCGGTCTGCTGGTCTGTGGATTGTACAGAGAATCATCCCAAATCCTCTGGTGCACCCTACACCAGGGAGTAAGAAAGGAGAAACTTGTCTTTAGCCTTTTTCTTACCTTAGGGTCAGAGTCTGCAGGTGTCCCAGACCTGCTTCCTGCTTACAGTCTCCACTGGTGACTTTACCAGCACAGGACAGAATGGCTTCAACCATCTTCTCTGTAGCCCTGAAAGGTCAAGTAGTGCGGATCCCGGTCTGGCGCTGTGGATCAGACGCCTCTTCTTGGGACAGTGCATGGAGCTTGCAGCCCCAGCCACTAGGTCAGTGTTTGCTACCAATAACATGGCCGCCCTGCAAGCATCAGGACACCACTAGACCGCACTGTCCCCCGGAAGACTCACTGAGTCAAAATCGCACACTACCAGTGTGCCTGAACTACAGGCACTGCTGTTGACCGGACTCCCATGGAGAGAGGAGGGTCTCTTTGAAGTAAAAGTTCAAGGCTCCTTTTCCAGGGCAGCCTGAACAAGCCCAAGCCACATGCACCCCCAGGTTCACTGCCCCTGTTCTGGGATGCTGTAGCCGGGAGGCCCCTGCCGCCTGGCACGAAGGCCATAAAAATAACAAACTTCTTCAGAGTTCTTGTCAAGCCGGAGGAAACACATATACTGAGGTACTACTGGTGAGCAGTCTTTTTATAATGTGGATCATGTGTTTCCTGTTAGGTGGGTGGAGCCTCTATCTCTGTAAGCCGTCCTGGAAGATGACTTGGAAAAAAATCTTGAACAACAAACAATGGTATTGTTGTATTTTGACAACCAAGATTGAAACATTTCAACAAGATTTTTATAATCTAGTAGATTCAGCATATTCAAACAATATCCTTTCCAAAACAGATTGAGAATTTATACGTACCACTTTCCCATGCACACCAACATTCTACTCCCAACCTAAGTTACATAAAAACCTATACCATCCTTCAGGGCGGCCGGTTATTTTGGGGAACACAGAAGAGCCATCAAGAATGAAGCCTCAAATTAGTTTCTTGCTCTTGCAGAATTGGAATTTATTCTAAATTATAATTTTTTTCAATGGTTCCCACTTCCTCCAGGTACAAGGCATAGTGATGGAGACTTATGGTTTACAATCCTATGCCAATTTGTACTTGGGGGAATGGGAACGTATGCTCTTCACAACAGAGGAGTACGTCATCACGTGGTATTGTTACATCGACAGTTTTTTCATGGTGTGGGACAGGCCGATTGACCAACATCAACAATTTCAATCTCAGTTTTACCATTTCACATGATCTAAACTCAAATACCTTTCTAGATGTTCAAATTAACAAATAGGCCCATATGGCCTATTTTACACAATCTCTATAGAAAGCCTACTGCAGGAAATTCTATCCTGCATGCCAGTAGTTTTCACCCCCCCTCCAGCATTAATTTATTTTATAGTATATATACAATATGTTAAAATCAGGCGCAATTGTTCAAACGATTCTGCATTTAAACAGGAGGCAAATAAACTTAAAGAGACTCCGCTCCCAAGGATATTCCTCCAATTGCACAAAAAAGGTCTATAAGAGGCTATTCAAGCAAAGATTTAGGACCAAAAAAGGCCCTTGAGGTCTGACTTTTAAGGCACTCCAGGCTGACAGGTAATTATAAAAATTATATGACTTTATTATACAAAAAAATTAAATATAAATAGACAGACAATAGTTAAAGAAATGCATGCATGTAGTGACATAGTCATCCAAGCAGTTGTATAAAGTGCAGACCATGAGCCCCTGTGCGCTAACGCGCATTTCGCTCTTGCTTCCTCAGGGCACAGTCAGGGGTAATGGAGCAAACAGTCTCACTAAATCAAAAGACATAAGACAAATATGTGTCAGTTACATTTTGCATGAACAGAATAACTCTCAGTGCATTTCGGTCCAAAAAGGACGACTATATGGAAAGCTACATATGTTACCATGCAGGTAGGCGTCAGGTATATGGCCACTTACTATCTGAGGTCAAGGATAGCCGCAATATCAGGAATGTAGACACCAAGTGTATAAGCGATCATACAGGATTCTACAAATAAATAAATATATTACTTGAATGGCAAATATCCCACAGAACATACTTCAGTGAAAGAGCCAGGCCCCCAATATAAAGGTCTGAGTACACCTACTATGAGCTGTATTGGTATCTGTAGACCATATTGGGGCACATCACATGACCAAAAAATATATATATATGGGGGGGGGGGGTTCCACTGTCTCAATACGATATACTTGTAGAA
>BLSH010021649.1:68478-97473 GCA_018402905.1 Glandirana rugosa
TAACGAATATGTCACACATGTAACTAAAAATGTCATAACATAACTCTGTCACCTTGGGGTGGGGGGGGGGGGGTTCCACTGTCTCAATACAATACTGTAAAAATCAATGTACACACTGTATAAGCAATGTGTAATATGAAATAAGAAAAAAAAAGAAAGAAAAGGCAAAATTACAGGCCATAGGATCACATATGGAGTACTTACTACTGGATGGTATAACATCCGAACGAGACAGGGATGGTCAGCTGGGGTGTGAATGGTAACAAATGCCAGTATCCATGCGAATAGTACACAGACTGAAGAGTCCGGTAGAGTGCAGTAACTCTTAGACACAACTTAGGTGGCCGGACAGGAGCCCAATGTAGATCTTTAAGACAAAAGGCCAGATATCTAGGACAATGAATGGTCAAGAATAAATAAACCATCCATGCTCAAGGAGGGGTGTAGTATAAAACAAAAAGACAGACTGTCAGAATGGCCATGACAAATGCTTACCTCGATACAGTGTGGTCCCTGGCTCTGGAGATGTGCTCAGCAAGATGTACAAAGGTGGATCCTTAAATGGTGTGCCAATTTAGTAAATTACTTGCAGGCTGGGGCGGAGAAGGAGGGCGGGCTAATACCAATAGGAAGTTTGTACTGAATCAGACCAGTGTACATGGCAGGATCAAAAAGTGGTAATGGAATGAAATTCCAACGCCCACGGCAGTGTGGACTCCAATTATTCACACTAAGGTTGGCACAGGTGCACAATCAGAGAGGCTGCTCTGGAAAGTGGAATATATGCCAATCAAGCAAGGCAAAAAAAATAATATTGATTAGTGCACAAAGAACATATCAATGGCATGGCAAATAACAAGATGTCTGAATGTCATTGATGTAGTAACAAGGCACATAACTTACATAAAAAGAAGCACCCTCCTGTCTATCCAATGCTGAATTAAAATAGCCCCAGAGATAGTGGTAATAAATGCCCTTGCTGCCATCATATCACATAGGGAGATGGTCATAGGGAGGGACACATTGAACCGACCTACATTGCTCCCATAGGAAGTTTGTACTGAGTCAGACCAGTGAACATGGCAGGATCAAAAAATGGTAATGGAATGAAATTCCAACGCCCAAGGCAGTGTGGACTCCAATTACCCACACTAAGGTCGGCACAGGTGCACAATATCAGAGAGGCTGCTCTGGAGAGTGAGATACATGCCAACCAAACAAAGCAAAGAAATAATATTGATTAGTTTACAAAGAACATACCAAAGGCATGGCAAATAACAAGATCTCTGAATGTCATTAATGTAGTAACAAGGTGCATGGCCTACATAAAGAGAGCATCCTGTCTATGCAATGCTGAATTAGAATAGCCCCAAGGGTAATGGCAATAAATGCCCTTGTTGCCATCATATCACATAGGGAGATGGTCATAGGGCAGGACACATTGAACAGACCTATATTGTTCCCAAGTTTGTACTAAGTCAGACCAGTGAACATGGCAGGATCAAAAAGTGGAAATGGAATGAAATTCCAACGCCAAAGGCAGTATGGACTCCAATTATCACTAAGGTCGACACAGGTGCAAGATGTCTAGGGACAACTTGGACCTTGTTGCAATTACAGAGACATGGTTCAAAGATCCAAACGACTAGGAAATAACTATACCAGGGTACACACTATACAGGAATGACAGAGTAAGGAAGAGGGGAGGTGGAGTTGCCATATATGTAAAAAATGGCATAAAACTAACATTAATTCAAAAAACAAATGAAATACTTGAAACCCTCTGGGTCTGCCTTCCAACCAGGGAGGGATCTTCCCTTAGAATTGGAGTAGTATACAGATCCCCAGGACAGAGTGAAGATTATGATAACTTGTTGATTGATGAAATAACTCAAATGGCAATGAAGGGAGAGGTTTTGATTATGGGTGACTTCAACATGCCTGACGTTAACTGGAATTCTCAAACTGCTATTACAAGCAGGAGCAGGGATGTAATGGAAGCTCTGACTGGGGTTTCTTTCAAACAGTTAGTAAAAACCCAACCCGAGGTGATCATATTCTTGACCTAGTACTGACAAATGTCTGATGTTGAGGTGGGGGAGAATTTGGGTTCTAGTGATCACCAATGTCTTTGGTTTGATATTAAAACAAGAACTGAAAAATCATATACAAAAACAAAAGTTTTAGATTTTAAAAGGACAATTTTTTCTGAAATGGAGAAATTTCTAAAAAATTAACTGAAAGGTTGGAGTAAAATGACAGGAGTAAGGAATCAGTGGGCACTATTAACCACTTGCCGTCCTATTTACGGCGACAGCGCGGCTCTATTCCACAAATCGCTGTAAATAGGCGTCGATTTATGGACTGGCAGCTAGGGGGCGCGAGTGCGCTGCCAGTGGAGTGCGCTCGTGCCTGCCGCACTCTGGAGGAGTGTGCCCGCGGCTCGGGTGGACCCGATGTCCGCCGGCGAGCCGCAATGAGCTGCCAGAGGGAAAGAAAGGGGGACCGCCAATGTAAACACGGCGGTTCCCCGTTCTGTCAGTGGGGACATAAGAGATCTACTGATCCCTGTCACTGGGATCAGTTAGATCTCTCGTGCCCAAGGTATCCCAGCCCCCTCACAGTTATAACACACCCAGGGAACACAGTTAACCCCTAGATCTCCCCCTGCAGGTTAACCCCCTCACTGCCAATGACATTTATACAGTAATCAGTGGATATTTAAATTACTGATCGCTGTATAAATGTCATTGGTCCCAAAAAAGTGACAAAAATGTCCGACGTGTCCGCCCCAATATCAAAGTCCCGATAAAAATCGCAGATCGCTGCCATGACTAAAAAAAAAATGTAAAAAACGCCAGAAATTAATTCTCGTGGTTTGTAAACGCGGCAAATTTTGCGCAAACCAAATCAATAAACGGCAATTGCAATTTTTTTTTACCAAAAATATGAGGAAGAATATAAATTGGCCAAAACCGATAAATAAATTTGTTTTTTTATATTTTTTTTTTGGATTTGTATTTTAGCAAAAAGTAAGAAATATTGTTTTTTTTGCAAAATTGTCGCTCTTTTTTTGTTTATAGCGGTGATCAGAAATGATGCAGAGGTGACCAAATACCACCAAAAGAAAGCTCTATTTGTGGAAAAAAAAGGACACAAATTTTGTTTGGGTACACCATCGCATGACCACGCAATTGTCAGCTAAAGCGACGCAGTGCCGAATCGCAAAAAGTGCTCTGGTCCTACAGTGGGAAATCCTTCCGGGGGTGAAGTGGTTAAAGTCTACCATTGTGGAGGCAACTAGATTATATGTCAGGCAAGTTAGTAAGAATAAACGGAAGAAAAAAACAATATGGTTCACCAAAGAGGTAAGTAGGATAGTAAAGGGAAAAAAAATGGCATATAGAAGATTCAAGGAAAAGGTGTAGCTGACAGAGAGGAGTATAAAAATAGACAAAAGGAGGCCAAACACATTATCGGTGCTGCAAAAGCACAGAAAGAGGAGGAAATTAAGGAAGGAGATAAAACCTTTTTTAGGTATATTAGTGATAGAAGAAAAAAATACAATAGGATCACTAAAATGAAAACTGGGCACAACACATATGTTGAGGGAGACCAGGATGTAGCAAACCATTTAAGCAATTACTTCTGTTCAGTCTTCTCAGAAATAGACTGCACTAATGATAACAAGTTAGGGAATAATATTGGTTCTAGTAATGATGGTTCATTTCTAGGATTTCTGGAGACAGAGGTAGCTGAGGAACTGGCTCGGTTAAAGTTTAATAAAGCAATGGGCCCTGATGGTATTCACCCTAGAGTTCTAAGAGAACTTTGCGATATAGTTGTTGGACCATTAACAAATCTTTTAAATAAATCTCTTCTAACAGGAGAAGCTCCCCATGATTGGCAGATAGCTAATATTGTACCTATCCACAAGAAGGGTAGCAAGGTAGAAGCTGGCAATTACAGGCCAGTGAGTTTAACATCAATTGTAGTCAAGGTAATGGAATCACTTCTGAAAAGAAGGATCATTGATCGCCTAAAAATACACAGCTTGCTGGACCCAAAGCAGCATGGCTTTACTGAGGGCAGATCGTGTCAGACAAATCTGATAGAATTTTTCGACTATATTACCAGTGTTTTGGACCAGGGTGGTGCTGTGGACATAGCGTATCTTGATTTCAGCAAGACATTTGATACAGTTCCACATAATGATCTAATACAAAAGTTCTACAAGCTAGGACTTAACCATTGGGTGGTTCAGTGGATATGCAGTTGGCTAAAGGATAGATCCCAAAGTGTGGTTGTAAATGGTGTTCACTCAGAGCAGAGACCAGTCACTAGTGGGGTACCACTACTAGGCTGTACTGGGTCCTGTTCTATTTAACTTTTATGTAAGTGATATAACTAAAGGTTTGTTGGGCAAGGCATGTCTCTTTGCTGATGATACAAAGGTGTGTAATAGGGTTGATATCCCTGGAGGTGTCTGTAACATGGAACATGATTTGGCATTGCTGGAAGATTGGTCAAAGCAGCAGAGACTGCAGTTCAATATTTCTATATGTAAAATAATGCATCTAGGGAAAAATAACCCCCTTAGAGAGTACAGCATTGGGGGTACAGTGTTAGCCATCACTACAGAAGAAAAAGATTTGGGGGTGCTTATTTCAGATGATTGCAAAATGAACAAACAGTGTGACCAGGCAGTGGGAAAAGCAAATAGAATTCTGGGATGTATCAGTATTGGGATCACCAGCAGGAGGAAGGAGGTTCTGATTCCTCTATATGGATCTTTAGTGAGACCTCACTTAGAATACTGTATCCAGTTCTGGAGACCTCACTTACAAAAAGATATTGATAAGATAGAACAAATTCAGAGACGGGTAACAAAAATGGTGAAAAGACTTAATATGTACAGTCTGGAGGAAAGAAGGGAGAGGGGAGACATGATTGAAACATTTAAATACATCAAGGGGTTGAATAAGGTTCAGGAGGGCAGTCTTTTCAATATGAAACCAAAATCAAGAACATGGTGACATGACCTCAAACTAACTTGAGGGAAGTTCAAAACTAAACTTAGAAAGTATTATTTTACTAAAAGGGTGGTTGATGATTGGAATAAACTACCAACAGAGGTTGTGAGACAGTCAACAGTAAATGGCTTCAAACATGCTTGGGATGAACATAAATCTATAGTCAGACAACAAGGTTAATGTGAAAACAAAAAACAAAAACAAACAAATAAATAAATAAATAAATAAAAAATAATACAAAATAATAAAAATGAAAAAGAGGTAGACTCGACTCTGACTATTCAGTCTTTTTCTGCTGTCACTTTTCTATGTTTTTATGTTTCTAAGATCAGAGAGGCTGTTCTGGAATGTGAGATACATGCCAATCAAGCACAAAAAAAAGATATATAATATAATAATAATAATATTAAATATAAATGTAATAAGTTAATGTTACTAGATAGTTTAAAGAATTATTGTAGATAAAACAATATTCTTTATATTGCTATCAAACTGTTGATACTTTCTTGGCAGACTTTTCAGGCAACAACAGGGAAGGTTTTATGCTACAAATCAATCACACATGCTCACAATTGCAAGGAATAGATGTGGAATTGGAAATTGTATATCATAAACTTTTGCAGGTCATTGAGCGTAAGGCCAGTCTTTTCTGGCATATCAGATATTTTGAACAATACATAACTGAAGATTTGAATCCCAAGGGACTCAGGGTTCAGGTGTTTCCGAACATATGGACCATTGACTCCGACTTTAAAAGTCGCTGGGAATTGAATCTCCAGGATTGTTCTAGAAAAATGGTGGAGCTACTGATTGCATATTATAAAAACGAACTAAAAACAGTTAATAGTGAAATCAAATCAAAAAATGATATGAAGGCAGTACACTAGCTCTAAATAGTCCCAACTTTAAGGTTTATGACACCCGTTTAAAGGGACATATCGAACAATTCACTAAAGATCTTCTCCTAAAAAAAGAGGAGAAAATGTCTAGAGATAAGCTGGCCTTCGCAGGAAAATATGCATATAATTGGCCACAAATACAAGGCCCACGGCCTGGCCAAAGACAAGCACCCCCTCATAAAAAACAACTCATAAAGTAAAAGATAGGGCTAATGACTCTGAATCTTCTAACACCACTCATTTTTTGAAGAACTCACGCACTTCGGATCAGAGCCATCAAAGGTCACGTAATTCTAGAAAGAGATGGTGGGTATCAGACTGGTCTGGACAAAAAACGATTAGTGGATCACGGCGATGCACAATCGGACAGATTCACAAACCCTCACAGCAACCCTCAAACCTATGAGGGAAGCACTATGTTCTTGGGTACTAAAACACTGGGTGAGTCCCCTAACATATCTATACCTATCCCAAGCACAAACCCTGAAACAGAAATATGCTCACAAATCGTTAGTTATGCACGGTTACTTCAGGGGCGATAATGAAAAACAAAGAGGCCAAAAAACAATGGCGCATTGATCAATTTTTAAAACCTATTCATGAGACACAAATTTGTCTCAGAGTTCCTTCAGAGCTAATGACCACTAATGACTTAGAAACGTTATCTTCTCAAATGACCATTAACGAAACCCACCAATCAAATCTTGAAGTTATTAATTTATCCCCATACCCTCTCTCCGAGGCTGAAATAGAACTTCTACAACTAGGCCTAAGTTTCTGTGCCAATGCCAAATCTACCAAATTTAATCTGTTAAGGACCTGCATATGTTTGCACGTAAGCTTACGTACAAATATATGTATGATAATGACAGACAGCAAAAGCAACAAGACTTGGCAAATAATGAAATTTGGAAGAACTTTACGTTTGCAGAATTTCGAGCACTAAAAGATATGGTTCTACTACTAGAGGAAAATGAAGGGTCAAGTGAGGAGGAGATGTCTAGTGACAGCACCTTAAACTTGGAATCCCAATTACATACTGCCAACAAACAGAGAGAAATTGAACGTCTGGGGGCTACAATTAAAAAGAAATCCAAAAAATTTCCACCGCTACAAACTAATTCCACTATCTCGACATTTGTGACCCAAATTAGCCAAGAAAATAGCTAAATCTGCACTGCTGAAATCGCCCAGCATGAACCTTACCCCCCAGAGATAGTTGCTCTGGATTAAGAATTCAGAGCTTGTAATCAAACCATCAGACAAAGGTGGGAACATGGTGGTTATGATCGAAATCCAATAAAGGAATATGTGTTGGGATATTTTGAAAAATAGGACATGGTACAAACCCATCAAAGAAGACATCATAGAGAAATTTAATCAAGAGTTTAATGACATGATACAACAGGCTTTCGTGGAAGGCACTATCACGAGAGATATCTTTGAGGGGATGCAAATCCCCCATCCAAAAATACCAGCATTTTATGCCCTTCCATAAACTCATAAAAACATAACGAATCCACCAGGCCGCCCTATTATTTCTGGGGTTGGCTCTAAGACTGAGAGAGCCAGTAAGTTTGTTGATCAATACCTCCGCCCACATGTGATCACTTACCATCCTATATAAAAGACACACCAGACCTCCTTAATAAACGATGTGTATGTTCCCAAAGGATGCCTCTTAGTAACCATTGAGTCGACGCACTCTTCTCCTCCATCCCCCATTGGTTAGGTCTAGAGGTAGTAGCTAGATTCCTCAATGAAAAGGGTCACACCTCATACAAACTCAATCAATTTGTGTTGCAACTATTGTCCCATATCCTCACCAAAAACATTTTCACCTTTGACGGCTCCCATTTCCTCAAGGTACATGGTGGGGCTATGGGCATGTCTTGTGCACCCTCCTACGCCAACCTGTACCTGGGGGGATGGAAGCATGAACTCTTTTCTGGTGATGATCATGTCGATCTCTTTGCACAAGTACTATGCTGGCTCAGATACATCGATGATGTATTTATGTTATGGGCAGGATCACTGGAAGCCCTTTATCAATTCATATTGATCTTTAACTCCAACCACTACAATCTTAACCTTACAATGGGGTTTAGTGAAAAAAGTGTTACCTTCCTGGATAATACACTCTATGTAAATCCTGATGGCTCCATCAGCACGTCCTTATACAGAAAACCAGCGGCAGGCAATACTATTTTACACGCTGTCACGTACCTAGTGGTTGAGTCTGGCTTATGTGGGGCAACCTCTCTTACGGCCCTGGTTCGCGAACCCCTGGTAGTGCAAACAGGGAGCTCGGGAGCACAGGGGGCTGGACAAGTCTCTGCAGGTTGGTATGAGTCCACGGAAGCTCATGCAGGCTGAAGGATAGTAGTGCGGTCCAGGTCGACAACTGGCTGGTAGCGAGGTACAGAGGGATCAGGCAAATGGGTAGTCGGTTACATGCTGGGTCAGTAATGTGCAGACAGCTGAGGTACAACAGGCACAGGCAGAAGAGTGGTCATAAACAGTCCGAGGTCAAGGCAGGCAGATAGTAGCAAATTCCAGAAGGAAAGCCGGGGTCACAGGAACATGAAGTCTTCACACAGCAGGTGCTGGGGGGTCACAGGAACGCTGTAGAATGGACAGCATCTGCTGCAGGGTGCTGTCCGGTTAAATAGGCTGTTTTGACACCTTTGGCACGCACAGGCACGCGTGTGCCAATGCGCACGGACCCCCGGAAAACGGCCATTTCTCTATGTGTTGCGTTTGATATAAAATAACAAATGATTTATCTATCAGACTAATTTTAACAGATCAGGTTTGTGAAAGCCTTGGTAACAGGCTGTCCTGAAACAATGGGTCAGTTTTCAGTTGTTAAGGTAAACGAGTTTGTAACCATTGTTGTATTACAGTTTGACAGTTGTCTCTATAGATACTGTAAACAACTATATATTTGTGATGGTAGAGTGCCATCTTGAGGTACAATTTGGGAATACACAGGCATTGGGATATTTTTTCGGTTACTCCGTCATCAATGTACACAAACCATTCTCAACACAAGCCCATATAAATGTTTCCAGAGATAAGCTCAGGTCAGCTCACTCTCACCATGGATTAACATTTAAAAACTCATCTGTAAAGACTCCATCAAGGAAAGTGCCTGGTCTCCAGAAGAATCATTGTCAACGGTGATCACGAACACAGTAATTGAAGCTAAGTAACATTTAACTGTATTTCTACTGTTATAGACTATAGTTTGATTGTTTGCTAGGTTGCTAATTTGCTATAGAGATCTGTCAGTCTTGATTTGTATTCCTAATATTGTAATAGTTTTGTATGTACAGCATTTTTGTTCAGTAAAACCTCATTTCTACATTGCCAGTTCTGACCTTCCTTGCTTATACCGCAAAGTAACCTTGCTATCTAGACGAAAGCAAAACACTCTAACACACGCCTCCAGTGCGCATCCACATTCATTGGTACGGAGCATTCGTTTCAGCCAATCTTAACGACTGAGAAGGAATTGCTCCAGTGACCAAATGTTTAAGAAGGAAGCTGATCTTCTATACAAAAGACTCCGGCTAACAGGATATAGCTGTACATGTTTGAAGAATGCCTTTAGGAAAGCATGGAGTAAATCCAGGGACACTGCACTATTCACTAATCCACCACAAAGATTTCAATAATGTGAGATTTATAACAGCCTATTCTGACCAACATACTCACATTCGTCAGATTCTACAAAAACATTGGCACCTATTGATAGAAGATCAAACTCTCAAAAAATATCTCAAGGATGGCCCAGAAATTACATTTAGACGTTCAGGATTGATTAAGGACCGCTTGCTACACAGTCAATATACAAGATCCTCTACTATACCTAGCGAAAGATCAGGGGTCTTCCGATGTGGGGCATGCGATTACTGCCACCTTCTGATAGAAGGTTCTGAAGTAATGCTGCCCAATGGGTGGATACATAAAGTTCGCCATCATATCACCTGTCAGATAAGGGGAATTATATACATTATCTTTTGCCAGTGTGGAACCTTCTACTGGCAAAACAATCAGGCCATTCTGGAACAGAATCAAGGACCACTATTACTATGCTACAAGTGGCATCCTCAATACCACCATGGGCCACCACATTGCCTTCAAACATAAGTATAACCCCTTTGTCTTTAAGTTTGCGGCCCTTGACAGGATCTATGAAGACGCACGAGGGGGCAATTTTGATCAAAAAGTGCTACATAGAGAAAGCCAATGGGTATATGATTTACAAGCAACATTTCCTGCAGGGCTCAATGACATGTTTAGCTTTAAGCCCTTTTTGGAGGACTGATACATGTACCTAGGCAGATTATTTCTTACATCCAGATAGGACACTAGATGTCTGCAGAGGATAGCAACAGTGCCCAACATCCCTTCAAGGACACCCTCCTTTCCTTTTCCCTGGGCCACCTGCCATGACCCTATTTGTATTGCTCATCTTTGATTGTCTATCTGCAAATTATTTGTTATATTTTGAATATTAATATAATAAATATAATAAGGCAAACAATGTATTTTCTCCTCCAGATTTAAATATTGTATATTAAAATTGAATGTACATATTTATGGACCTGACTGTGAATATAAATGTGTGAAAAAAGTCCTTATTTTCTGATATCAAAGTGAGACCAAGCACAACAGTGCATGAAACCAAGCAAAATTTCCAAATGGAACAAATCTTTACAAGTAAAACTCCAAAATGAAATCGGACTATAATATGCTTTCTTTAAAACACTTAGTGGATCATTCGTTATTTAGCTTTTTGCATCCGCATTATCATTAATTGCAAGAAAAATACAATTACCTCCACCACACGGCTTGGAACAAGGAGACCATTTCTTTAATGCCCACTCATATACAACCATGTCTTCTTCAGGAACATAGTTATTACCCACATTTAAGGAATCTTCATGTATCATATATTTGTATGACAAAGATATTTTGGCATTTCCATTGGGAATTACCTAGAAAATAAAGTTGACCACAATTATTAAACAGATTAGCAATAACAGGGCCCAGTTAAAGCACCATAGCCTTCTGTAGAATGTGTATCTGTTCTTTTTATTAATTTTTCTTCTCTATCTTTGGACATCTCCTTAAATTGGAACTCAAAACTAACACAAAAAATTCAAGTAAGTAAGGTTTTTTTGGCGGAAGAAACATGCAAAGTCTCTATTTCTAAGAGTCTTTTTCCTCTGCCTCTAGCAATGTTTTTGTTTTCTGTGTACACTTGACCTATTTCCAGCATCTTTTAAATGCTGGGAATATAGCTGGGTGGAGGGGATGATGCAGGTCTTGTGTTTATCTACAGGAGTTAAATTAGCAGTAGCCATCTAATAGGCAAAGATTGTGGAGAAGATAGTGGTGGGGAATGTAGGGGCAACTGAAAGCTTTGATTGGTCAGGAAGAGGCTGGAGGAGGGCACTCTCATAGGAAAGTGTGCACATTATGGCAAGAACTACCCACACCCAGTGAACTTTTGTTCTGCTTTAAAGACTCCTCAAAAAACTTTACTTTCCATACTTGAAGCATTTGCCTTTGCTTTTGTGTTAAACAACATGCTTAATGTGAAACTATTGTAGTCGGGTGCCAATAGCTGTTCACCCCCCCCCACCCCCCCACCTCCTGGCAGCAGCATCTTTCAGCCAGTCAGTGGCAAGAGAACTTGCTATGCAGCAGCAGCTAAGGATACAATGAACAGTAGTCCTTAGGGGAGCACAGTGCAATGCAAGTGAATGGAGATGAATGGGCCGTCAAATACAAGGGGCAGAAACCTGTGCACCACAGAAGAGGAAAGGGACAGCATTTTCCTAGGCAATCTACTGGAGCTCTTGGCAGACAGTGCATGGAGACCAGTGTGTACAGACCAGAACATGTTGCTGTTCATGCCTACACAGAGAGCACAGACCCATGTGCAAGGATTGGAGCTGGGTATCCTTGCGGCATCCTTAGAGCCAGAGGACAGAGCCTTTGAGGACCAGAGCGAGTGACTAAGCCACATAGAGTCGCTGTGTCTTGAGACCATTGTTTAACTGCCTTGCCATAATACATTCATTTAATCTACCACCCAGTTCCATGTAGCCAATTTTCTGTGCATTATTATACAGCAGTACCATACTAACGTTTAAGCTACATAAGTGTGTCAATTGTGACCGAGCAACTTAAAGAATCCTGGCAGAACAGAGAACCCATCATATCCAGTGGCTCCTGTAGGGGTAAGAGCTAAATTATCATGATTTGGAGTTATTTTATCTTATTAATTACGTTTGTTTTTATTTTTTTTAATCTATTTTTTTTTTTAATATTGTCTGTAACACACACTATCACTACAGACAAGTATGCTCGTAGGATTTTTTTTTGTCAATGAAATATTTATTGAGATGGAATTAGAAAAAAAAGTTTTACACATATACATTGAGTTTAAGTCTTTGATAATAAATATATACATAGGTATCATAAGCCAAGGTAATTGTGCCTATGTCATACATAAAAATAACAAGACATATCGTATTCACTCGAATGTAGAAATCACGTATATATTAGGGACTAAGAGTATTACTTATACACTGTCTACATGTGTCCAATAATGTGTCCATATAATTCTAAAGAGATTCAGACAAGTGAAAGAAGAAAATGTAAGGAGAGTGGAATAAAGGAAAGTCAAAGAAAGAGAAGAGAGAAGTGGTGTGTCAAAAAGATGTTACTTTGTCTAAGGCAAGCCAGTAAGGCCCAAGTGGTTCCAATGTTGGTATTCAGCTCTCAGCAATGTTGTCATATTCTTTGGAAAATTGAAATGCGACTCACACGTTCCAAGTTTTGCTGAGTTTATCTGTAGTTTAATTCGCTATCGCTCTGGTTTCCTCCATGGCATAAAGGGTATCCACTGTACGAAGCCAATCTTTCAGGGTTGGTGAATATGCTAATTTCCAATAGTTTGGGATCAAGGATTTCACAGCTGTGAGCAGGTGTCTGGTCAAAGACCTTTTATATTTCTTCATTTTGCAGCTGGAAATATGCAAAAGACAGCAGGCAGGGGATAATTGAATTTAAGTTTCTGTGATCAGTTTCATGGTATTAATGACTGAGGTCCAATAGTTCTGTATATGAGGACATTCCCACCATATACTGTATGAACTAAAGTGCCCTGATCCTGATTACAGTGCCAGCATCGATCAGACATGTCTGATCTGATTAAGTTTTTTTTTTTACACTGATGCTTTCATTTTTTTTTCATTTATCTGTATATAAAATGATTATTATTTAATAATAATATATTTAATATGGGAAGCACAGAGGGCTCAAGGTTTTGCAGAGCATTCAAAGTTTTTTTTTTTCTAATAAGAGAGCCCAATACTTCCAGCCCCCTTTGTTACTGTCTCCTACTAATTGAAACTGTGAACCATCTGTACATAGCATACAGGGAGGGGGGAAATCACAGACTAGTACTGAAGAGTATAGACTGATGGCTGTTGCTTGATCATATTAGTGGGTAGATGAAGGGAAGACCATACTGTATGTGGAAATAATGGTAATAGAGTCTGATCTGGATTGATGTATTCATGAAATTTGTTGTAAAAAGAACAAAGCAGAGGGAGGAAAAACTCAGAGAGCAAAAAAGAAAGCTGGGGGTTTGTCAGGCCGATAGAGAACTGTAGAATATGGGAAGGGATTCCCTACTATCCCAGTGGTGATTCAAATATGTGTAGGAACAAGATATGTGTAAGTAGACAAAAATGAAGGTACAGTCAGGTCCATAAATATTGGGAGATTGACACAATTCTAATATTTTTGGCTCTATACACCACCACAATGTATTTGAAATGAAACAAATAAGATGTGCTTTAACTGCAGACTTTCAGCTTTAATTTGAGGGCATGTACATCCAAATCAGGTGAACAATGTAGGAATTACAACAGTTTGTATATGTGCCTCCCACTTTTTAAGGGACCAAAAGTAATGGGATAATTGGCTGCTCAGCTGTTCCATGGCCAGGTGTGTGTTATTCCTTCATTATCCCATTTACAAGTAGCAGATAAAAGGTCCAGAGTTCAATTTAAGTGTGCTATTTACATTTGGAATCTGTTGCTGTCAACTCTCAATATGAGATCCAAAGAGCTGTTACTATCAGTGAAGCAAGCCATCATTAGGCTGAAAAAACAAAACAAACCCATCACAGAGATAGCAAAAACATCAGGTGTGGCCAAATCAACTGTTTGGAACATCCTTAAAATGAAAGAACGCACCGGTGTGAGCTCAGCAACACCAAAAGACCCGGAAGACCACGGAAAACAACTGTGGTGGATGACCGAAGAATTCTTTCCCTGGTGAAGAAAACACCCTTCACAACAGTTGGCCAGATCAAGAACACTCTCCAGGAGGTAGGTGTATGTGTGTCAAAGTCAACCATCAAGAGAAAACTTCACCAGAGTGAATACAGAGGGTTCACCACAAGATGTAAACGATTGGTGAGCCTCAAAAACAGGAAGGCCAGATTATAGTTTGCCAAACAACATCTAAAAAAGCCTTCACAGTTCTGGAACAACATCCTATAGACAGATGAGACCAAGATCAACTTGTACCAGTGTGATGGGAAGAGAAGAGTATGGAGAAGGAAAGGAACTGCTCATGATCCAAAGCATACCACCTCATCAGTGAAGCATGGCAGTGGTAGTGTCATGGCATGGGCATATATGGCTGCCAATGGAACTGGTTCTCTTGTATTTATTGATGATGTAACTGCTGACAAAAGCAGCAGGATGAATTCTGAAGTGTTTCTGGCAATATTATCTGCTCATATTCAGCCAAATGCTTCAGAACTCATTGGACGGTGCTTCACAGTGCAGAGGGGCAATGACCTGAAGCATACTGCGAAAGCAACTAAAGAGTTTTTTTTAAGGGAAAGAAGTGGAATGTTATGCAATGGCCAAGTCAATCATCTGACCTCAATCCAATTGAGCATGCATTTCACTTGCTGAAGACAAAACTGAAGGGAAAATGCCCCAAGAACAAGCAAGAACTGAAATCAGTTGCAGTAGAGGCCTGGCAGATCATCACCAGGGATGAAACCCAGTGTCTGGTGATGTCTATGCGCTCCAGACTTCAGGCTGTAATTGACTGCAAAGGATTTGCAACCAAGTATTAAAAAGTGAAAGTTTGATTTATGATTGTTAATCTGTCCCATTACTTTTGGTCCCTTAAAAAGTGGGAGGCACATATACAAACTGTTGTAATTCCTACACTGTTCACCTGATTTGGATGTAAATAACCTCAAATGAAAGCTGAAAGTCTGCAGTTAATGCACATCTTGTTAGTTTCATTTCAAATCCATTGTGGTGGTGTATAGGGCCAAAAAGATTACAATTGTGTCGATGTCCCAATATTTATGGACCTGACTGTATTTGTACATCCTTTTTGGCTTTTTTGCTTAAGTGGAAATTAGCTCCGCTACAGTGATGAGATGTCTGCAAGCTCCCTTGCTGGCATTAACATTGTCTCCTGATCTTCTTCTAGGTTAGGCATCTTTAATCATCTTATAATAAGTTGAAAGGCTGCGCTACCCCTCCTGCACCGACACAAGAGAAAAGTTAAAGTCCAAAAAAGTTCATATGTTAAAATAATAGTTCATAAGATCTTCATGCAATTCAATATCACCACAGTGAGTCCTCTGCAAATGAAAACCACCAGCACCACTAGTGAATCCTCCTCCGCTTATAAGGATGTCTCCTTACCAGAAAGACTGGACCTCTTAATTATAGGAGGTCAGTCATGCTTGTGGCCTTTTTTCACCCAGCCAAGGTATAATCTCACGTGTAGGGGTCGCTTGGTCCTGCCCACATACTGTAATCCACATGGACATTGGACCAAATAAATGACCCCCATAGTGGAACACGTGATAAAATAATCAATATCAAATTCCCCAGAAGTACTAGTGGAAGAAAAATTTAGAAATGTGTCTATTTCTGCACTTGTTCAAGGTGCAGATGGAACATCTCCGACACTGAAAAAAAACCTGTAAGGTTTTGGAAGAAAGAAACTTTCCCCACCGGAGGGTTCACAACATTGGGAGCTACTCTATCCCTCGATGAGGAAACCCTTCTAAATACAACTGGATCATTATTTTGAATATGCCAGTGTTTACGTACTAAGTTCTTAATATTTCCATGTTGTATTGAATATATGATTATAAAAAGGAACATTGGTCTCTCTGTGATAAATGCATTGAGATCCCCTATATCTCCATCCCATAGGAGGAGGATGCCATCAATATACCTGGCCCACAAAATAATCTGGGGTCTATCCTGGGTATAGATGACATCCTCCTCCCACTTGGACATGAAAAGATTTGCAACACTGTGGGCAAAGGTTGCCCCCATCACAACCACCTTATCCTGTCTATATATATGATCATTTACGATGAGCAAGAGTTTTTGACTTTAAAGGAGGTCTCCGACCTAAGTCAAGAGCACCTCCATCCCTATTGGACAATGGAGCAGGAGAGGTTGGGACTTTAAATGAGGAATGCAGTAGGTCAGCAATATGACAATTTGTATCTATTTAATTAGAATACCACTTTGGAGTCATCATTGATGTATATGTAATTATTGTGAAGGTATAATTAATTGATGTACAATATATGAATTTACTATTTATTGTCTATGGATGCATTATAATAAAATATTCTGATTAAATAGATACAAAATGTCATATTGCTGGCCTACTGCATTCCTCATTTAAAGTCCCAACCTCTCCTGTTCCATTATATCTGATCATTGAACCAGAAGGAATTGTGAGTGGCTGCATATTGAAGCAACTCTAAAACAAATTCTATCTGGTCTGCTGGTAGGTTTGAATCTAGTATTAAATAATGTTTTACAGCTGCTACACCCAACTCATGTGGTATATTGGTGTAGAGAGATGCCACATCAGCTGCAACTAACCAAATATCTTTACTAGGAGTGATGCTAGAAAGGAGTTGAATGACATGTCTTGTATCTATGACATAAGATCTAGTCTTAGTTACCAGGGGCTGCAAGAAAAAATCTATATACCTGCCCACCCGGGACGTGACAGAGTCTATGTCACTGACTATAGGCCGTCCCAGGGGGCAGGTAATATTCTTATGAACTTTTGGCAAATAATAAATGATGGGAAAACGTGGGGAATTAGGCACCAAAAATCATTTCTCTTTTTTGTTCAAAATGTTTAAATCAAAGCCTCTATCAACCAATGTAATTAATTTGGATTTATACCTATTATTGGAATCTCCATTGAGGGGAGTAGAGGTGTCTTGATCTTCCGATATTCTGGACATTTCTTTCAGGTAATCAACTTTATTCAACTCCACAATGCCTCCCCCTTTGTCCGCTGGATGGACCACAAGTTCCTTGTCATTACACAAGTATTGTAGTCTCTTATCTAAATCCTCTTTCAACCTGATGTTTCTACCTTTGATCCCCTGCCTGGCATAATAGTAGGCCTCCATTTGAAAAGCATTCCAACTATTATCACAATCAATGTCAATATCACGAGGGTGGGTGTAACCATAACACTGTGTATTATCACCCACATCAGTCTGTAGGCAACTACCCTCTTCGGGGAGATCAAGTTTACCCCAGGCATGGTCCTGGACCTAGGCAAAAATCTAACCATGGACATAAATCCCGAAAGGGATTATGTTTATGAATCAAATTATAATGTCCCCACTAATAATAGATTCTCTCCCCTTAGAGGTAGAGAAGGACCTAGGGTGAGATATGACTCAGACATGGACCATTACAATTATCGAGATGAGTCACCTGGTACCCCAAAAGGAGCCTATGGGGGTAATGAGGGCAATTATGGCATTAAACCAGGTCAGTCCAATAATAGTGGATTTGATTGGGGTTTTCCCAGGTCCAACCAGGGTACTAAGAGGTCTGTCGAAGAAAGAGAGGAGTTAGAGGGGGGAAGCGAGCTCAGTCCAAAAAGAAAAAAGAGTCTACAAACTTAGGTATATATAATCTCAGCTCTAAAATTTTGAACAGTTCGGAAATAAATCTGTTAAATAAAGGGCTTAAATTCGCCCCCCCCCCCCCAAAAGGTTGAATAAATTAGAGACGTACATGGATATTCATAAGTATGTAAGAAAATGAAATATTAAAAGATACATGGCTTCCAAACCTGTTACGCATAATGTAACCATTCACTCTGAATACCAACATTCTAACCTGTCTAATTCTTCCCTTTTCAACCCTCCTGGAGCCCTGGCACCTTCTCTTAAGGTGTTTAGGGATGTTATGTTGAGAGATTTGGATACGATCAAAGTTAGAAACATCAGGTTGAAAGAGGATTTAGATAAGGGACTATAATCCTTGTGTAATGGCAATGAACTTGTGGTCTCGTCCAGCAGACAAAGGGGAGGCATTTTGGTGTTGAATAAAGTTGATTACCTGAAAGAAATGTCCAGAATATTGGAAGATCGAGGCACCTATACTCCCCTCAATGGAGATCCCACTAATAGGTATAAATCCAAATGAATTACATTGGTTGATAGAGGCTTTCATTTAAACATTTTGAACAAAAAAGAGAAACAATTGTTGATGCCTTAATGCCCCACGCCTTCCCCTCATTTATTATTTGCCAAAAGTTCATAAGAGTATTACCTGCCCCCTGGATCGGCCGATAGTCAGTGACATAGACTCTGTCACGTCCCGGGTGGGCAGGTATATAGATTTTTTCTTACAGCCCCTGGTAACTAAGACTAGATCTTATGTCAAAGATAAAAGACATGACATTCAACTCCTTTCTAGCATCACTCCCAGTAAAGGTATTTGGTTAGTTACAGCTGACGTGGCATCTCTCTACGCCAATATACCACGTGAGTTGGGTGTAGCAGTTGTAAAACATTATTTAGAACTAGGTTCCAACCTACCAGCAGACCAGATAGAATTTGTTTTAGAGTTGCTTCAATATGCAGCCACTCACAATTACTTCTGGTTCAATGACCAGATATATAGACAGGATAAGGGGGTTGCGATGGGGAAAAAGTTTGCCCCCAGTATTGTAAATCTTTTCATGTCAAAGTGGGACCAGGATGTTATCTATACCCAGGATAGACCCCAGATTATTCTGTGGGCCAAGTATATTGATGACATCCTCCTCCTATGGGATGGAGATATAGGGGATCTCAATGCATTTATCACATCCCTCAATGATAACAATAGGGGAATATCCCTGAGTTTTAAGTCCAGCCAGGAGTCTATCAATTTGTTTGATTGTCCTTCACAAAAATGGTCAGGTCTGTTTATAACTTCCACTTTTTTTAAAATCAACAGATCAAAACTCCTATATCCCCTTAGATGGTTGAGTTTAGATAGATATACTGGTGCGCTATCCCACTTGACCAATAGAGAAAAGAAAAATGTCTATGTATATGACAAGATAAGGGGAATGTATATAGGTATCAATGGTTACTGCTGCCAAACTTCTAAGGTATCACAAACCATCACAGATAAAGTATTAAAAAGTTTTGAAGTGGCGCTGCAACTTTCAAGCAAATGTACAGAAAACAGAAATAAAATTGCTTAGCATATGGCGATAGGGCATAAATAAAACTGAAATAACAACTGGTGGGGTCTTTCTTTAAGTTCACATGAAATAGGTTGCGGAGTAAAGCATAGACCCTGATCCACAATCTGCGCACCCCCGGGCACGACCACCAGATATGGGCCATTGAGACCTCCTGGGAGCACCCCCGGAAACAAAGGGGGGAATAAGAGGGGATAAAACGAGCCAGTCTAGCCGGGGTGTAATACCATCTGTATAATACCTTATATGCATTTTCCAATATGAGTACATTTTTCGAGCGCCTTGAGATAGCTATGGTCATTGCCTGCCAGTCCTCCGGGTCTAACTAACCCCCTAGTTCCTTTTCCCATTGAGAACGATAGAAGATCAGTGGGGGTTTTTTTATTGATATAATGGCCGAGTACACCAGCAATATCAAACCCGGGGAATGGGGTCTAGATCTACACAGACTTTCAAAGGGGGTTAACGTGTATGGGAGCGGACGGGATTTTATAAGGTGCTGGAGAAAATGCCTCAATTGCATGTAGCGGAAGTGTTCCCGCAAGGGGATATCATGAGAGGAACGCAAGGCATCAAAGGTCAGGATTCCGGTGGGTGTAAATAGTGAATGTACGTAGTTAAACCCGTGTTGCAATCCACCATAAAAATCGGGCCGGGTTTTCCTGGCCCGGGGGAAACATGGGACAATAGAGGATCTTTAATAGAGGAAGATGTGGCCCCGCCGTATATTTAGTTGAGTCCCATAAACGTAGCGTATAAGCTAAACATGGTCCTATGTCTGTAGGTCGATATGTAGGAGGAAGCCAGGGCAAAGAAGAGAGAGGCACGGGGTCCGTGTCCACCATATCTATTGTAGCCCATAGTGGGAGTTGATATATTTCATGAAGGTGGGAAAGTGGGGCTATGTTTGCCGCCAAATAGTAAGCCTGCAAGTTAGGGACTGAGAGACCACCATTTACCTTACGGGCATACAAGATCTGCTTCCTAAGCCGAGGTCGAGTAGAGCCCCATATAAACTGTAAGATTTTCTTCTGATGTATATATGTATGTAAATATGTGATGGGATTGATACTGGCAAAACCCGAAAAGCATAAAGCAATTTGGGAAGGTATGACATATGGATAGCCGTTATCCTGCCAAACCACGACAAGGGTACGTGGGACCAGGAGGTTAGCAAGTCTGTTAATTTCTTGAACAGGGCTGGGAAATTGGCCCGGTATAGCCCCTCATAGTGCTGGGCCAGGCGTATGCCTAGATAAAGCAAGGAAGTAAGCCATTGAAAAGGGAAAGCAGTTTTTAGATCCGACAAGGATGAGTGAGCCAGGTTGGACTTGGAGGTATTGATACAGAGTCCTGAAAGAGAAGCGAATGTATCCAATAAGGAGAACAGGTTTGGTAAGGATATTCTTGGGGATGTCAAACTAAGTAAGATGTCGTCAGCGAACATCGTCAACTTGTGGGAAGTGCCTGCGATGTCAATGCCCCCTATGTCCGGATGTGATCTGACCGCTTCAGCCAATGGCTCCAATGCCAATACAAACAAGAGAGGTGAAAGTGGGCAGCCTTGGTGGGTGCCCCTCTCAATCTGAAACGTGTGGGATTCAAAACCACAATATTTTATTTTGGCCTGGGGTGAGTCATAAAGAACTGATAACCACCTCAAGAACGAGGCCCCGAAGCCATAATGTTGGAGAACCGCCAGAAGATAAGGCCACGATAAAGTATCAAAGGCCTTATTCACATCCAGAGACAGGAGCATCGACTCTAAAGAACGTCTATGAGCTATGTGTTGCAATTGCAAGATCCGTCTGATAGCGTCGCCTGCCTGTCTCTGTGGGACAAAACCCACCTAATCCTTTTTGACCAAGCGAGGGAGAAAAAAATTCAAACAGTTGGCCAAAATCTTGGTCAAAATTTTCATATCTATATTAATTAACGAGATGGGCCTAAAATTTGCCCAGGAAGAATGGTCTCGATCCGGCTTAGAAAGCATCACAATGTTAGCCATTAAGAGGTCTGGGGTGAATGACTGGCCCTTATGGACCGAATTGTACATTGCTGTCAGATGGGGGGCAATAACATCCGCAAATTTCCTGTAAAATAGGGCTGTAAAGCCATCTGGACCAGGCCTTTTAGTCACATTTAGATCTTTGATACAGCGAAGAACTTGCGACTCCTGAATGTCCTTGTCCATAAGAGTAACGTGAGCATCTGACAGTGTGGGAAGCGTGAGGGTCGGCGCTGCATATAATTTCGCCAAGCGGTAGCTAAATTCCTCTAAAATTTTAACCGGATTGCCTGTAAGCACATTATGACGGTTACGTAGCTTAATGGGAGAAAATTTAGGGGCAAATGTGCGCAATCTATTGGCCAGCATCCGATTCGGCTTATTAGCTTTAAAGTAACACTTTTGACGGGACCAGCGTAAAACTCGCTCGGCCCCGTCCATGAGACAGATCCAACTCTGAGCGGGCCTGGTCCAACAGCCTACGATGAGCAAGTGTAGGGGATTGCTTAAATGCAGCAGCGGTCTGCTCTAGATGGGTCTCCAACTCCCTTAAGCACCTAGCCCGTTCCTTCTTGCGTTTGGAGGCTAGCTGTATAATGCGGCCCCTGAGGACCACCTTATAAGCTGCCCATAGGGTCATAGGAGAAGAAACTGAGCCCGTGTTCTCCCTAAAGTATTCTACTGAGGCCTGTAAAAGGTCAGTTTGAATCTCTTTAAAGGACAAAAGTGAATCGTTCAACACCCAAGCTGAATGCTGGGGTTTGTCCAAAACAGAGCGGCAGACCACCAACACAGGGTCATGGTCCGACCATGGGACTGCAAGGATAGATGAGGACACTACAAGTGGGAGGTGTTTTCGCAGCATGAACATGTGGTCTATACGAGAATGGAAATGGTGAGGATGAGAGTAATGCGTATAATCCTTACCCAAAGGATGCAGCTCTCTCCAGAGGTCAATTAAATCGTGATGTAGCAAGGAGCGTGAGAACCTTTTAGCATCAGGAGAGGGAGGCCCCTGTTCAGGCGGGTATCTGTCCAAGGAAGGGCTCAAGGTCACATTTGAGTCTCCCGCTAAAAGGAGGACACCCTTCAAGTGGGTTGCCAAGAGGTCGCAGATGTGGGTCAGAAGGTCCTGGCGACTGATTAGGGGCGTAATATGTCATTATAGTGATTTCCGAGTCCTGTAATGTGCCCTGCAACAGCAGGTACCTACCGTCCGGGTCAGCTATTTGTTTGGTACAACAAAATGGACTAGACTTGCGAAAAGCGATGAGGACCCCCTTCCCATACCCTTTTTCAACAAATCATGGTCATACAAGCCTTCAATGCATTCTGCAGGTTCAAGCCCAATTGACATCAGCTATTCCCACATATGCCGATTAAAAAGGCATATTCACGGCAATGACGCGATTTTGCGGTCGCATGATAGCCCAGTTCATATGCGAATTGCCTTGAATGGACGTTCTTTTAAGGCGCCGCGCGATCGCATATTCACGATATAGTCAATTAGCCCCTGTCTCTTTAAGGTTAGTCACTTTCCTCTTGCAGGTTCTCCTCACTTGCACACACAGATTGTGCAGTCTCATGCACCAAAACACAGTTCATATAACAGCTGAACTTACTTAAATGCAGTGCTTTCGATTGTGTCCAAAGCACTCCTCCACAATGCTGTTTGTCTGGCTACACTTCCACACACAGCCAACAGTTCCTGACATAAACCCACTATGGAGCAGGGATCCGGATTTCACCATTTTGTGCCCACATTCTCCACCACGTGTGGCATGGGGGTGTTTAGCTCTCGTGGTAGATGTCTGTTCGCTTGCAATTAGTGTGTGTGTGTGTGTGTGTGTGTGTATAAAAAGTCAATGAGCTTCTGGACTCTTGACAGACCCTTGCATCTTTCATCCAGTGCTGCACTGACATTTCTGGATTTTGAGTCATTGCAAAAGCAAAAGAATTGTCATAGTATCTGCGGGAAAAGGTAGTTGAACTGTAAAAACAGGAAAGAGATATAAAAAGGTATCCAAGGAATTGAGAATGCCAATCAGCAGTGTTCAAACTCTAATCAAGAAGTGGAAAATGAGGGGTTCTGTTGAAACCAAGTCACGGTCAGGTAGACCAACTACGATTTCAGCTACAACTGCCAGGGAATTTGTTCGGGATGCAAAGAAAAACCCACAAATAACTTCAGGTGAAATACAGGACATGTGGTGTGGTTGTTTCAAGATTCACAATAAGGACTCATACACACGGGCGTTATTAATGCCGCGTTTTTGAGCTGTTTTTACAGCTTAAGAACGCCACACCATGTTATTCTATGGCCGCAAATACAGGTTGACGTTTTTGAGCTGTAGATGGCGTTGGCGTTCTTAATCTGTAAGAAGAACCGAGCACCCGCGCGTTCCGAAGCTGCAGCGTTATGGTGTTTTTGACACTGTGCCACCAAAACGCTCAATAAGCGGCTTAACGTTGTATACACAGCGTTAAGCCTCGTCAGGAGTTCTATTCAAAATCAATGGTTCTCTATGGGAGCCTATTGATTTGAATAGAAGTCACACCAGAAGTCGGATCATGATGATCCGACTTGCGGCGCGACTTGTGTGCTGAGGATGTTGAAGGGGAACCCCCGCAAAAATTTGTGTGGGGTTCCCCCCAAGGGGTACCAGGCCATTCGGCGTAGGGTCCACCCCATATCCATACCAGACCCTCATCCAAGCGCGCAGCCTGGCAGGCCAGGACGTGGTGGGGACGAGTGAGCGCCCCCCTCCTGGACCATACCAGGCCGCATGCCCTCAACATGGGGAGTATGGGTGCTTCGGGGGCACCCCAAAGCACCTTGTCCCCATGTTGATGAGGACAAGAGCCTCTTCCCGATAACCCTGGCCGTTGGTTGTCGGGGCCTGCGGGCGGGGGCTTATCAGAATCTGGAAGCCCCCTTTAACAAGTGGGCCCCCAAATCCCGGCCTCCCACCCTATATGAATGAGTATGGGGTACATCATACCCCTACCCATTCACCAGTAAAAAAAAAGTGTACAAAAAACCACTACACAGCTTTTTAAAATATTTTATTAAATCAACTCCGGCATCTTCGCCCCTCTCTTCTCCCTCTCAGTCGTCTTCTTTCTTCGGCTCTTTTGCAGGGTCTTCTGAGGGGTCTTCTGCTTTTTTGCCGCTGTCTCCTCCGCTGGCATCTCCCTCTCTTTTCTGGAGATGTTGACTCGTCGCTCTTTCCTACTCAAATGTCGGGTCCGTGCTGCGGCTTCATCCTGAGCCCCCGCCCCCTATAATTTGTGCGGGAGTTCGCCTTCAAGATTCTCTGCACACAAGTCGTACCGCAAATCGGATCCAGCTGCTGGTGCGACTTCTATTCAAATCAATGGACCATAGGGAACCATTGAGTTTGAATAGAGGCAGAGAAACGCCGCTGAAAGCTAGTGCGGAAAAAGTACATTGACGTCAATGCATAACGCTGATAAAATCGCATTTTTAACACAGATTTTTTCCTGGTGTTGGTAACGACTACTGTTCATTTTTTTTAAACACCCGTGTGTATGAGGCCTAAGGAGACACTTGAAGAAAGATGGACTGCATGGTTGAGTCGCCAGAAGAAAGCCATTACTACGCAGATGCCACAGTATCCCACTTACAATACGTCAAACAGCACAGAAACAAGCCTCAAACCTTCTGGCACAAAGTCATTTGGAGCGATGAGGCCAAAATTGAGCTTTTTGGCCACAACCATAAATGCTACATTTAGTAGAGAGGAGTCAACAAGGTGGATCGCTGATGTTTTGGGGAAGTGTGAGCTACAAAGGCACAGGCAATTTGGTCAAAATTGATGGCAAGATGAATGCAGTATGTTATTAAAAAAATATTGGAGGAACATTTGCATTCATCAGTCAGGAAGCTGTGCATGGGATGTACTTGGACATTCCAACATGACAATGATCCAAAACACAAGGCCAAGTCGACCTGTCATTGGCTACAGCAGAATACAGTGAAGGTTCTGGAGTGGCCATCTCAGTCTCCTGACCTCAATATCACTGAGCCACTCTGGGGAGATCTCAAACGTGCAGTTCATGCAAGACAGCCCAAGAATTTCCAGGAACTGGATGGTTTTTACCAAGAGGAATGAACAGCTTTACCATCTGAGAAGATAAAGAGCCTCATCCACAAATACCACAAAATACTTCAAGCTGTCATTGATGTTAACCACTTGCCGACCGCCAACCGCAGGTTGACGGCGACAAGGTGGTCCGATAACGCAAACCGCCGTCATATGACGGCGGCTGCGAGATCGTGCACTGTGAGCGCGGGCTCGCATGCTCACTGTGTCCGGGGGGGGGCCAAGGAGCGGGTGCGGCATACTCGTTCTCCGCCGGCTACCCGCTATGCCCCCCCCGGAGTGAAAGAACGGAGGTCCGTGTATGTAAACACGGATCTCTGTTCTGTGAGATGGGGAAGGGCTGTGATCACAGCCTTCCTCTACATGGAAGCTGTGATCACTCCCCTTCCCCTGCTAGGGCAGCCCACACACAACTAGAACATGCCCAGGGAACACAGTTAACCCTTAGAGCGCCCCCCCCAGGTTAACCCCTTCACTGCCAATGGCATTTACACAGTAATCAGTGCATTTTTATAGCACTGATCGATGTATAAATGCCAATGGTCCCAAAAAAGTGTCAAAATCGTCCGACATGTCCGCCCCAATATCGCAGTACCGCTAAAAATCGCAGATTGCCGCCATTACTAGTAAAAAAAAACCAAAAAAAACCCAAAAATGAATTCTCATCATCCGTAAACGCGGCAACTTTTGCGCAAACCAATCAATACATGCCGATTGCGATTTTTTTTATCACAAATATGAGGAAGAATATAAATCGGCCAAAACCGTTGAAAAAAATGTTTTTTTATATATATTTATTTGTATTTTAGCAAAAAGAAAGAAATTTGGTTTTTATTGCAAAATTGTTTATAGCGGCGATCAGAAATGACGCAGCGGTGATCAAATACCACCAAAAGAAAGCTCTATTTGTGGGGAAAAAAGGACACAAATTTCGTTTGGGTACAATGTCGCACGACAGCGCAATTGTCAGTTAAAGCGACGCAGCGCCAAATCGCAAAAAGTGTTCTAGTCCTAAAGTGGGAAATCCTTCCGGGGCTGAAGTGGTTAAAGGGGGCAATACACGGTATTAAGAACTGGGGTGTGTAAACTTTTGATCAGGGTCATTTGGGTAGTTTCTATTGTGATTATGATTTAAAAAGAGTAAACACAGATGATTGATAATAAATGGCTTCAGCCAAACACTAACCATGAGTGAAAGAAACATTTTTGTGTTCTCATTCATATTCTCTGAAAAATGGCTAAGAAATCATAAATTCTGCCAGGGTATGTAAACGTATTGTATATATATATACATATATATACATATAAAACGGCAAATTTAAAAACCATGCAACAAACTTCCCAAATAAATAAATAAATCCAGACCAGAAAAGACCTAAAGATGTAGCAGAAAGAATACAGTATATATAGCAAATAAATTGCAATAGTATACTGCGTTATAGACCTATAGATTAAACAGCTGCAAACACCACAATTTAATAAACATTGTGCATGATTATAGAAAGTTAAAAGGTGCTGAGCTATACATGTACATTGACATACAGTGACTTAGTCAGAAAGTAACATATATAAATAAATAAGATAAAACAAATGCAGACAAATGGTGTATCATACAATCCTATCCAGATTGAACCATGCACGTATTTATATAAATTATAGTCCATATGTGATATCAAAAAGAAAAAAGAAAAATGTTCATAAATAAGAAGCCCAAAGTGTATCAAACCTCCATATTGATAGAAGAAAGTATAGACAAGGACTCACCCAAGCTCTACCGTGTGCTTACAGGATAATGGGCTGAGTATCGGTGCTCAGGCTTGTTGTGTCCCACATACAGCAACTTGGAAGGGAAAATGTCGGCAACTCAAATGCTTCTTCTGTTGATTCTTTATTTGGCATGTACAGCAGTGCTACATCTGAAACGCTAACATGTTTCAGCCGAAGCCTTCCTCATAGCATGTCATGTGATGTCAGATGGGGCGGGTCATGCACTTACTGCATCGGGGGCCCCGCCCTTCACTATAAATAAACTGTCATAACAAACAGGGCTCAGTTGGCAGGAGCCCTCCCATTGAGGAGGAGCTGTTGCTTTTTTTTTTTTGGGTCCGGCGATTGATGATGGATTACAACGGGGACACTTATTGTTTTTTTTTCTTTTTTAATAAAGGACGTGACCCTAATTGTCTCCTGTGGTTTTTCTTTTTTTGACACTTTTGGTGAATTACCGTATATACTTGAATATAAGCGGAGTTTTTCAGCACCTTTTTTGTGCTGAAAAAGGCCCCCCTTGGCTTATACTCAAGTCAGTGCCCCACAGCATCTCATGCCTGCAGCCTCTGTAGGTGGTCCGAAAAGTCTATGTATGTGCGCTGAACAGAGCACATACATAGACTGATTGGCTGCATAGTGCACAGTGACTGCCAGTGATTGGCTTGTCCCAGTGCTGTGGGATAGGGGCGGGTCCGGAGTGGCTCACTCCGATTTGGAGAGGAGAGAAGGTACTGTGCTCCCTGTCCCTGTGTAATGGCTGATTCTCTGTGTAATGGCTCAGTCCCTGTGTAATGGCTCAGTCCCTGGGGAATGGCTCAGTCCCTGTGGAATGGCTGATTCTCTGTGTAATGGCTCAGTCCCTGTGTAATGGCTGATTCTCTGTGTAATGGCTGATTCTCTGTGTAATGGCTCAGTCCCTGTGTAATGGTTGATTCTCTGTGTAATGGCTCAGTCCCTGTGTAATGGTTGATTCTCTGTGTAATGGCTCAGCCCCTGTGTAATGGCTGATTCTCTGTGTAATGGCTCAGTCCCTGTGTAATGGTTGATTCTCTGTGTAATGGCTCAGTCCCCGTGTAATGGCTGATTCTCTGTGTAATGTCTGAGTCCCTGTGTAATGGCTACAATACCTGTGTTCTGGCAACAATACATGTGCAACGGCTACAATACCTGTGTTTTGGCTACAATACCTGTGTTCTGGCTACAATACCTGTGTAATGGCTACAATACCTGTGTAATTGCTACAATATATGTGTTCTGGCTACAATACCTGCGTTCTGGCTACAATACCTGTGTTTTGGTGGCTACAATACCTGTGCAATTGGTATCTATTTTTATTTTTTAAATTTACCAGTAGCTGCTGCATTTCCTACCCTAGGCTTATACTTCAGTCAATATGTTTTCCCAGTTTTTTGTGGTAAAATGAGGTGCCTCGGCTTATATTACCGCCTACTGTGTACACCAAGCACACTGATCACCCCCCCCCCCAATAAAGAGGACCTGTCACCACCCCGTCAGAGTACCTGTCACAGTCCATCAGAGTACCTGTCAAT